>CM067360.1:119385608-119433108 GCA_034401795.1 Chaetoderma sp. LZ-2023a
TTAGATATCAGTTCGGCCAATTGAATGTATCATCTTGTAATCTTATATAGACAGAACACATTTTTCTTATCATTAAATGTTCAAGTTATTACATTCCAACAAACACATTAGCGCGCTATCTCACTGTATTATGTATTTCTGCCGACATATTATTGAGATGCCAATATATCAGTCTTTTCCTTTATAATGTATTTTCTCTGCAATAATAACCGCATCTCCCAAGATGTATCAGCACAAATGACACATTTCATGTTCTCCTGTTATCAATCGTTATACCTTCACGAGATCTGAGTGCAATCTGCTTAGCAGGTTGCTATTATGATTGAGGTGTGATGCTGTCCTACAATGAATGACGGCACTCTTTACCATATTAATGAATTAATTGAATTGTTAAAATGTCCAGTCGGAAGCAGTAATATCATTGGCCATTCTAGGAGCAAACATTAGTGTCTGCGACATACGCATATGTCTGTGCTCTGTACTGCATACAGAGTTAGAATCATATTACAACGAACACACTGGCTATACTCATTACAAATTGAACTGTTTTGGCATCCTTACCAAGTAGTTGCCAATGACCATTATTATTTGGCAAACTAGCAGTACTCTCACTATTTCAATAAAAAACAACCATGCACATATATCATATAACAATGACAAGTATGTGATTACACAGTACTATTCGTAGCATGTGTTGTGTTAGGCCTACCTACTATGCACGTTAGCTGATCCATTCAAGCTATCACCAGAGATATATCATATACATATTGAATCTTAGAATAGAACCAATTTATTACCAATTGACAAACTTCGTTGAGCACATTTCTTTTTTTTAAATTAGGCAAAACTCATTCTTAGAGGCATTTACTAAACTGGCTGGTAAACATGAATAGAACCAAATGCCCGTCTTATCATTGGAAACGAATTGTTGGGCGTCGAAAACAAAATCTGAAAAGTCGGTGGATTGCATACTAAGCTGTATGCTATGAATCCGCCTGCGGTATCTTTTAACACACTAGTTGGGCTTTAATAGGAGAATCTTGCCGTTAACAAATACAATGTTGCAGGCTATAATTTCTCCTATACTGTGCAATTCGCTGTCTTGGGCTAGAGAGAGCAGATCAATCTCACGGTACTATATGACATCATCAGTAATTACGTCACATTAGCTCCGTGACGAAAAGCTCAAAGGCTCCCAGACTGTGTTCGAATCGAATCGTATGCATTTGGTGGATTTACAGTTCCCTACGCGCTAACTTGACGACCTTGAAATTTACCTTCCCAGTTTCCACATGTAGGATTACGACATTATCGATGACGTCATGAATGACCTAGATAAGTTCATCACACTCACTTAACTAATAACGGGCTAAGCATTGATATACGAATTATATGTCTTTACTATTTAATAAACATGCTTTTGAATATTTTGAAAACAATCTGACTGCGCGGTGTTGCTACCATAGGCATCAACCACACCCAGTGAAATTAGTTACAACATATTCAACAGGTTACCTGTAGGGTTTTCTGGAAATTGATAGTCAATGAGTTCAGGCATCGATCGATCGATCCCAACACGAGCGAGATGTGGCCACTTCTCGAAGGATTGTTTAGTCTGTCAGTTACCCAGTTTGTCAGTATACAGCGAGTGTAGACTACTTGAACAGCTGACTGACGTAATGCTCGTCTGACGAGCGGCCGACAGACGAGAGGAGCTAGTATTGCATTGCTTATGGTGCGCGGTATTAGCGCCTGCATATTATGTGGGATTTTTTTTATAAGTACACGCACCACAATATATAATATATGTGCATGGAGTAATAATAATAATAATACTAATCTGTATTTCAAGAGGGTACATCGTCAGTGGCCTGATGTTCCCGCGGCCCTCAAAACATATATACACTATGTACAATAATATATAATTATATACACGCCAGGTATGTACACATATACATGTGTACAATAATTGCACGTACACGCACGCATGCACGCACTCGCTGAGACACGCAGGCGGGCGGGCAGGCAGGCATACAGTAAGGCAGGCAGGCAGGCAAACATGTAGGGAGATAGACAGGCAGACTTATACTAGTTGTGAGTCTCTTCAAGGTAACAGGTAAGCTGTTAAACATATTTTGGGAAACTAATTTTACCGGACGCTGTAGCTACATAAGGCAGCATCTGCCCCCAGCCATATTAGCCCCAAAATATTAAACATAATATTTATTAAATCATACATGTTCAAGTTCACTTTATATACATGTACATACAGAGTTAGAATCATATTACATGCATTATGCTAGCAGTATGCAGTGCGGCGTGTGTTTCTTGTATGCGAGTCACAGTTACTGCTAGTCAACGTACACACTGGCTATACTCATTACACATTGCACTGTTTTGGCATCCTTACCATACTGTGGTGGTAGAGTATTTGCAGTACAGTAATAATTACATGTGTGTAATATTCATAATTCTATGATTCGGTAGTAGTAGTAGTAGTAGTGGTAGTAGTAGTAGTAGTAGTAGTAGTAGTAGTAGTAGTAGTAGTAGTAGTAGTAGTAGTAGTAGTAGTAGTAGTAGTAGCAGCAGTAATAGTAGCAGTAGTAGCAGCAGTGGTAGTAGTAGCAGCAGCAACAGCGGCAGCGGCGTTTGGCGGCGGCGGCAGCGGCAGCGGTGGTAGTAGCAGCAGTAGCAGTAGTAGCAGTAGTAGCAGTAGCAGTAGCAGTAGTAGTAGTAGTGATAGTAGTAGTAGTAGTAGTAGTAGTAGTAGTAGTAGTAGTAGTAGTAGTAGTAGTAGTAGTAGTAGTAGTAGTAGTAGTAGTAGTAGTAGTAGTAGTAGTAGTAGCGATTGTAATAGTAAAAGTTATTTTTATTTTCATCCTACCCCTTAATTATCGTATTATAATTGTCCCAAAAGAAAGCCTGGCACGTGTCTAAGACCATTGTGAATCCCAAAGCGTGTTCGTCTCTTCAGATGACCAAAACTTTGTCTCCAAGGCAGATGTGGCAATGAAACGAAGATTTTTATTATTATTATTATTATTATTATTATTATTATTTTTATTTTTATTATTAGATGTTCATCTATCTTGTATGTTTGATGTGAATGACCTAAGTGTTGACGAATGCTTAGTATTTATTGGTACAGATTTCCACATTTGCGTTGCCCTGTATGTGAAACTGCACCTCCCGTAATCTGTTCTTATTTTTGTAGGCTTTACTAGACTGTTCGTCTTCGACCGTAAATGTCGAGAATGCGTGTCTTCTACCAATGTAAACATGTCTTTCATGTAGATAGGTGCAAGGCCGTTTAATGATATATATGTCATGATATTGGTCTTAATTGACATTCTCCGAGTTAATGTTGTCCAGTTCAATGTTTCGTACATTTCTTGTGATGGGGTCCTATAGGGTACTTCTAATATTATTCTAGCTGCACGTTTTTGTAATTTGTCAAGCTTATTTAGCAATGTAGGAGTACCGTCATAATACACAAGACAACAGTAATCTATATGGGAAAGGATATATGCCTTATAAAACAGGTTTCGTTCTCCAACATTCATATATTTCTTATTTTTCTTTAGCATATACACGTTGAAAGGTTACAAGACATATAAACTAGTCTAAAATAATCTGCAGATCGACTGATAACAGGCACGAGGTTTCTCGGTCAAGAGAATAAATGAACGGAATAACGGCTATGGCTTACAAGTACTGCTCTGCGCTCTCCCTTTTCTTTGAAAACATGTTCTTAACTTGGAACACAAACGTAGTACGTCACATTTGTATTGCCTTCTGCCAGTGAAACTAACGGCTCTACAAGGTGGGGTTTTATGTGCTACTTTCCGTGAATCACTTCCAGGAAATTACTATCCAATCTTCCGTCTTCACTCTCAGCGTGCTACTTGCAGTCTGATATCAGAGCTTTTTACAAATATCGCTATCCACGATGCGCTATCAATGCACTTTTCTGCTGGTTAATTACGTTGCTGTGTGTTCGAAGGATAATGAAGCGTACAATGCGACCTCGGCTGAAGTACTTAGCTTGACATCTAATATTAATTTACTGGCGCATTACGCCACATGCAAGGCGACGAAACTGGATTAACATGCTGAGTAGCATCCCATCTATATTCACTAACGGGTCAGCTGCACACGGCGGCGGTGGCGTATGCATACCCTATGGTATTGCATTGCCCTTACGGCCTGCTAAACGTATCCAAATACTAGAAAACGACCATTTTTAAACACTACTATCGAAATGTAATAAGCACGAACAAACTCACTGCCATCTGACACAATTCGCGGGACACGAACAAGCGGCGAATTTATATCAGTATCTTGCAGTACGGTACTGTCAACAAATAATTGACGTATCATCCTAGGCCGAACTAAGAATATTAACAGTTTGATAGCTGAACCATAGTTGCAAGAGTTGTGTAGCAAACGGCTCATGCTTAAACAATTCACGTAGACACATGCTCCGTATCTTGGTCAGTGTCCATACCAATACAGTTTCATGACAATTATTATTATTATATTGTTAGTGTGTACCTGTGCCAGAAACCATACATGTGTAGTTAATCCCTTAATAACTGACATGATTTGAGATAATAAATACAACATGAACGAATTAACACAACGAATCCGGTCGATAAGGGTTACATGTGATTGAGGCCAGCCGCCGGTAGGTGACAGGCATCGATTCAGCGTATCCTCTCCTGAAAAGTGATAAGATATGTTACACATACACGAGGCATGCCATTTTCTTTCTTTTTCTTTATCCAGCCATTATCTGGTTTCGATAATTTATTTTTCGACCAATCTGACTACCCACCTTGGTGTATACGCGCAATTACACAGTGGCAACCAGGAGTGCCAAGGTCCAGTTAAACCAACAATGCATGTAGCCGCTGGTATATTTTGGTAATTTGACTGGAAGCTGTTACTGCGCTTAGTACATTGGTAATACACGGTGATTGGCGGACGGGTTAGTATATGCACGGGCGGGCGGCCATATGCAGTGCACATGCAACGCGTTATGTTGTAATGATATCACATACCAATTGCAATACGAATCGCAACTAAGCATTCGAACTCGTTGTGATGAGAGGAAATTAGTACAGATTGAGGTGGGCAGGGGACACATGGACAGCCACGCGGATGGGCAGACATACATTTACATCGCAATTCAGCATCACATTTGATGACAGGTGGGTTGAGAAAAGTCGTCGTCTCTAACTCAGTCTCTCATGACTGTCTCTTAGTCTTGCTACGCTGTTTCCGAGTGGGTCTATCTTGAACAAGGACACTGTCTCGCCATCGACTGACATCATTACTTTATACTGTTCTTCCTGCCAATTCCTGCTTGGTCTGTCTTGTACGTTGCCTCCTTAATTGGCAGCATATAACGATAGGTGGAGGTCTATTGCTCATTTTAAAAGTAATCAGGTTTATCAGATTGATAGATTGATATAGCTGAATGAGTTCGTCGTGGTATCAAATATGAAGATGCTGAATAAGTGCACGTTCTGCAACAGATATTATTTTCTAGCGAGCATGGGTTCCCATATAGCTTACAAAGCCATCATCCACATGTCTTGCGTATGCACTCTCTCAATTTCAATTTCCATCAACTTATACAGGTAAGCTGTTAGATATTGTACAACTAATTTCACTGGGTGTTGTTGCTGTGCATAGCAGCAGCAGCGCTGCAATACAATTAGGTTCACCATATCTAACATAATGTTTATTAAATAGATAAGGCATACATTCCGTATACCTTATCAGACTGGTGCCCATTTTTGACGGACTATATCGCACCGTTCACGACATAATTGGTTATGACGTCAGCCTAAATGTGACGGAGATGGGTATGCCATTATATGATTGACTGAGAAACTTGATTTCTCAATAATGTGTTAGCAAAGACTAACATTATGTAAGGAATACGAATATGTCTACGAAGAATATCTACGTGATCATGTGGGATTGAAGTGTGATCGATGGTCACTAGCTCTGTATACTACCCCCAATGTAGATTTACGTATGCCTATTCAAAGCGTTGCTCTGCGTATGGCTGCTTCAGAAAACAATTTCTCCCTTATATCCTTATATCCCAGATATAACCCGAATGGGCGCGGGGGCCAGTGCTTTTAAATAGCGAACATGGCCAATCTGTGAGAGTCCTAGTGCACTGTACCAGCCATCCTTGTGCTAAAATCGCAGGCAAATCGGATCAAGAATGTGTTTGGTCTGTTTTCTTGCACCGTGCGTATATCGTGTCTTTTACACAGCTTGACATATAGCCGATCTGCTAAACATGATATAATGGCTGATTTCCTAAAGTGACATCCATGCTACTGTTTACATTTGGGCGTTACACCCGTTTTAATTCGTCAACATTCAGCGGCCAGTAACGTAGGGCATACACATACGCCCTAATGATATAAGTTATATTTATATTTCACATGTCGAGGTTTCAGTCTGTACTAGATGAGCAGTTCGAAACCGGGTAATGCGTGGTCGGTATGCCATATCATGCCATCAAATAATTCGGGTAGTAGAACATATTGATACCTTTAATGGCACACGATGTTTTTTCTCAGTCGATATGAATAAATATTGCCATGTCCAGTTGCTAGTGCGATGATGCGCCAAATTGGTGGCATGGCACATTAAATAAATAGCAGGGAATTCAGCTTGTCATGCCCCAAGGATAACGGATTCTCTCGAAAACCCCTGTCTAAAGCAAGAGTATTTATAGGACCCTGATGTCGGCCTTTCGACAAAGGATTGTAATTGGCGTCCAGTTTGGAATATAAAGCAGCTGCTACAGAGCGCAATAGTTTATTTTGGTAACAATACAGTCAATAGTATTTTGAAAGTAGGACTTTCTGCACCCGTGCATTAGCCCGTTCGTCCAGTCCGTCGTTTGTCAATTTGTTGATTTGTTTGTTTGCGTATTCATACATGCATTCGCCCATTAGTTCGTTCATTCATTGATTCGTCCATTTGCCCATCCACTTGTCCATTCTTTCATTCATGCATTGATGCATTCATTCTTTCGTTCTCTCATTCATTCGGCCATTTGATCGGGTAATCGTTTATTCTTTCACTCGTCCATTCATTGGTTCATTCGTTCATTCTTTTGTTAGTTCGCCCGTTCGTTCATTCGTTCATTCATTCGCTCGCTGATTTGCTGGTTCGTTCATCAATTCGTTTACTCATTTGTTCATCCGTTTATTCCGTCGTTCTTTCTTTTATCTACCCACCCGTCTGTCCATGCATCTGCCCAATTTCGTTCATGTGTCGTTCTTCAATTCGGTGATTCATTCATTCATGCATTCATTCATTCATTCGTTCATTAGTGCATTCGTTCATTCGTTCATTCATTCACTAGTTCAGTTGCTCACGCATTCATTCTCTCACCGATTCGAAACAAGCATTAAAATACCTCATCGAAATACATATACGAGGCAAATTCTGTGCACTCAGCTACGCAATCGTACACCCACACGCGCACACATGCTTGCGTTCCTGCATGTACGCACGCACGTGCGCTTACGTAATGCACGCTATGGAATAGATGATTGACATCGACAAAGATCCGACTTGACACCTCAGATCAATTATCAAATAATTGCTGGCATTCAATTGGTTCATAATGTATTACATATAATGTTCGACTTACACCTTCGCGCAGAAAGGCACACCCGCACGCACGAACGCACGCACACATGTGCGTACACGCACGCGACTGCATGGGTGATTCAGTGATGGATTTAATTACTCGAGTCAACTGGGCAGGTACCGTATGAAGCTTTGAAAAATAATGTATTGGGTGACAGAACACCGGTTATCCAAGATTCCACACAAAATACTCTGTCCGTCTGTTCAGTTCTCAAAAGTCAAATAAGCCTAAGGTAGGCAGTTGGCAAGTTTCACAATAATGGTTACATAGCAAAGAATTACAAAGACATACAATTCATACGGCGTGTCAGACCATTTGAGATTTGGTGGCGGTCCATATGGAACCCTTTTGTGACGTAATGAGTATGACGTCATCATACAAGTGATGATATGGTTATGACGTCATGCGGGGTCTGATGATTGATGGATACTCAGGAAAAGTGAAGTCACATCTTACCCACAGCCAATGTTGCAACCTGTACAGTTTTTGCTAACAAGGTGCCCCTAACATGTCTTGAACACGAGTAACAGAGAGTACATATAATTGCTGTTAGAGCGCTACAGAGAGAGAAACGCGGCACCGGCGTACGCCATAATGCCTGTCGATAAACAAATATACTGACCAAGTAGAATGGCTACCCCTACGATTCTTCAGATAAGGAGTAGATGTATGCTGTCTGATGCAGCAGGTAAGGAGAAGGCGTGTGCCAATACTCTGATCTATATAACAGTAGAGGAATCGGATGTTTCAGTTGGGCACAACAAGAACATGAGATACTACTCATTGAAAGGCTGGTACAAGATGTGTTGTTCATTTCCTCCATTCACTTAAAGCTGCAAACAAAAGGCTTTTCACACAGACTGTGGCCACTGATATAGTGTTATTGGCATAGGGCAGTTCCATGACATCCAGCACCAGTACACTGATATCGAGGTATAGGATCTCACTATGTATGGTACAAACATCATATGTTATACATTTAGTAGAGACAAGTATCATGTATTAGAGATATTCGCCGTTGACGCTGGGAGAACCCCACGTCATCTCTCCAAGGAAAATGGAGGAAGAGTGACTTGGTAACCGGAATGTATTTTCTGAAGTCACAGGTACTTTCTTACTTATAGTCAACAGCCAATGTGTAGCAAGCATTTCCACTTCACAACAGTTTAATATTCTGGAGCAATGACTGATGCGTTTTATGACATAACTTGTGCGATTCATTCTGTAAACGAAACAAGAGAAAAATATGATCAAAGCATAAATAACCTCCGGTCAGTCATAAATATATATTTTTAAACTATGTACGTAAGAAACACTATTTTCATGGATAATGAATGGTGCCCCTACAGTAAGTTATCAGTTAATAAACTATATTAGGGCAAAGGCTCGGAGCACACTTGGTGAAATGTTTATCATAAATATAGCAAGACTTTAAATAAAACATGTATTTGCATAGAATCTGAACATGTTTATAGGTCGGAATCTGTGAGAACAACACTCTGCAGACATAGGAAACTCAGTATCTCTCTGATACTCTCTTGTTCATGTTTGGCGGAACACCGGTGTAAACATCCCTGTTGATCCAGGTTACTGAGTCTTACTGGGTCGGCATTGTGCCAATACCTGGCTAAAACAGTATTGGTCTAATAACGTGATAATTATATGATGTTAGGGCTATTTCAATAGGGAATTATCTTATTCAACCCCTTTTTCATTCATATCATATATACCCTTATGCACACGCCACGCGAATTCAACTCTATAATTAGTTTCGCCCATTTAATGTTTATCAGATGGGACATCGGACCTGATGTTCTTGAGGGGGTGGGGTGGGGGTTGGTAGAAGTTAGACTCGGTGCCTCTAGGCCAGATTGCCATGTGATGTGTTGGCAGTTGATATGCCATACGGAATTTCAATAATTACATTACCATATTTGTATCTACAGAAAACGATATTGAGGGTATTCTAGCAGGAAATGTAACTACAACTGAGTATATAACCGATATGGTAGATGGCCCACATATGCATATAATATAATAGTGATAAGAAAATGTGTGTGATTGCGGAATTGCATTTTTGTACTACAGAAAAGGCACAGGTTATGTCTATATAATGCATAGAATCGCAAACCCATTCTCATTTATTATGTACATTATCAAACTCGGTCAGTAACAAACATTTTAATGTAGGAATTCGATCTGCCATTCAAAGATCTGTCGTCACAATTAAAATAAGTCAGCCAAATTGCACGGCATTTGTACATTTACAATTTAATAAACATTCCGCAGCAACAGCACCCAACAACACCAACTCACAGCTAGTTTAACAATGTTCGACTGCTTCCCTGTACATGTGCATTTAAATATTGACATTTTAAATAGCAAACCTACTTCAATACGCCAACAGTGGCCGGATTTTAGCTAGCAATCGATGGATCATAGATAGAATATCTCAATCGAGTTTTACCATTACCAAATTGACATTTGCAGAAAGAAAGATTATTGTGAAGTTAACTTGGCAGGATCGCACACGATTTGTGACGCAGCTACCACAGACCAATCATTATGAAATATAAAGCAGCCACATGTTATGTATATTTCCAGAGACGCTAGAACTAGATTTGAAATTGTTACAGCAGCGTCTAGAACTCGTTTTGCAATTGTTACAGCATGTCCTGTCTTGGCCAGTATATATTGATTAAACGGCGGTGTATGACTTGGTGATCTACAAACAATGTATCACATGAGTATGGTTGAACTGTCTGGGAGGGGCTTGGGGTAGGGTGGGGGCGTGGGCTGGGGTTGGGGTGTGGGATGGGATGGGTCGGGTGGCTGGAGTGTGTGGGGTGTGGGGTGGGGTCAGAGTGGGAGGTCGGGAATGGGGGGGGGGGGGGCGGGGGGGGGGGGGCGGGGGGGGGGGGGCGGGGGGGGGGGGGTAGGGTTGTGGAGAGGGGGAACTACGTACGATACTCCGTCATGAACAAGCAAAAGTCCGTCGGTTGTACGAATTGTATGTCGTTACTATTTAATACACGCTGTGGTGAATATATTGAAACTAATTTGACTGGGTCATGTTGCTGCCATAGGCTGTACCGCCGTCCCCAGTCCTATTAGTTTCAAAATATTCAACAGGTTAGCTGCATATTTACCATGAACGTGGGATTATGGGGATTCAGGATTCAAAGAATATTCGGTTGTACAACTTATACATCTTTACTATTTAATACACATTTTATTGAATATATTGAAACAAATTTGAGTGGACTCTATTGCCGACATATGCAGACTTACGGATTCTGCTGCTGGCAAAGGCAGCACCAATCACCTGCCAAATTAATTTCAAAGTATTCAACAGAATAGCTGTATAGTTAGCATGAAATGGGGATTCTTGGAACTCAGGATTCAAAGTATATACATGTACCACGATACGACAGATGGGCGGGATATAGCTAAGTGAATGCATCAATTGATAATGTAGTTCACAGTGTTAATGCCAAATACCTCCATAACAGCCACGATGCCAAGCGGATGGCACGTCTTGGCAGCTAGTATAATAGTATGTGACTTTATGTCTGTTTTCTGCGTTATAGGGGTGTATATTGTAGGCAATCCATCTACAGCATTATCTAAGGAACCTTTAAAACTACATCGATCAATAATCCTTCTAAGTTCCAGATAAATGCATAGTGCCATGCGTCGACAGGTCACAGCCCTCACACCACCTCGCCTATCCCAATGCCTCATAGATCAGAATCATTTGCAGGCCTCCATATTATACTGCCAGCTCGTTTGGCAATTGGCAGCTGAACCTCGCTGTTTGTCTTAGACATACCAGCTCTCACCACTGTCATAACTCTGGATACGCTTAATAATCAGTTATTTTCTTGTCAGCGATGTCTGTGTCGTGCATTGCTGGACATGTGCTTGGTACAGCCCTTGGCAGATCAATGTATAGACATGCAACACCCATGTCTAGCTAAGCTCCAGCCACAGTCAACACACGTTGAAATCGATTTATTGTGTGAAAGCCGATTTCCCAGAATCAAAATATCAAGGTAACCAGATAGGTAAGCTACTGAATATTTTGAAGATAATGTGACTGACAGCTGTTACTACCAAACATACTGTCTATTAAATTGCAAGTTCAGCAACTACATACAATTCATGCACATTTTGAGTATCTTGCCGGGGCCATATGCCATTTTCCTTGTGATATCAGCTGAAATGTTAGGTAATGAATGATTCCAGTTTATACATCAATCATATGACTTCATAGTCTACTATGTGACGTGTATGATGATGCCATAATAAAAACCAGCAAGACATAGTCATAGAGTAAGCGGTGTTGCAGGAATCGTATGTGTTTACGCCTTAATAAACAAGTTGACTATTTTGACACCAATTTGACCTGGCACTGTTGTTGCCATACACAGCAAACGCGCCCAGTCAAATTAGTCAAATTCAATCACGTACCTGTATTGTTTTCTGGAAATAGATAGCCATGGAATTCAGGGATCGAGTGTTCCCAACATGGGCTAATTGCAAGTGGAAGCTAGCTAAAGATGGGCGGGGTAGAGCTAACACTGGACTCGTCCATTCATTAGGACGTCATCTCCTTGAGTGACAGCTCGGATTCCTCCTTTGCATGACACTTACATAGAGAACATGCAGAATATTATGACATTTTTTGTCCGATACTGGTTACAACCTATCAGCAACAAAGTCACGTCAAATTAGTTTCAAAACATATACCATAGAGCGCACTAAATTATATATGCTCTGATATTTATTCTTTGGTTTTCTCTTGTTTAATGAAGCGAACTCCTGAAGCTGTTTCTAAGCCAAGTTCAGAATAATTGTGTTTTTATTAAATGTAATATTCAGTATTCAGAAACAGTATATCTGCAATGGTAAATACAGAGAACAGCTGTATGTTCTATCTCATGGCGGGAACACTAAGAACATAAATTGTATTAGAATTTTGCTTTCCTATAGTACTGAATTGAAGCTCGGTTTTCTAGCTTTTTGTATTATGTGATAGATGACTACTTCACTCTGTTAGTTTCCTGTATAATTCCTATAAACGACGGTTTCTTTCTTGAGACCTTTTGCAATTTTATTTGCAACTTTGAATCCCCTATGTCTGAAATTCAAAATAATTTAAAAACAATAATACACACCGGTTGTTGAATACTGTAAGGATACTATTGCTGAAATTATGCAGCCAGAGAGCGACTGTGCCAATTAGTTTTAGAACAGCCAGTCATGTACTTACGCCGACATCTGAAACACACTACATCTTGCAAAACAGTACTCCTGTATAGTTATACACGGGTCTCAGGGTTGATGTTATGTTTGTATAATAGTGCAATTTCCGCGAACAAATTCTCAATTTCCGCTTAGTATGCATTTTCTTTAAATCGCTTCTGATCGTGTATATAACCGGTAAGGTAGTGAGACTGGCATGTTTTGCGTGGCTTGACTGCAATATTTGGCATATTGATTTTGTGAATATAACGTGACGTTGATTGCCATATCTATCTGAGGTGGCTGTCTTTGACTTAATTGTGTAACACTCGGACTTGTGACGGTGTGGACGGTTGTGGAATTAATATTATCGATATATATATATATATATATATATATATATATATATATATATATATATATATATATATATATATATATATATATATATATATATATATATATATATACTCTTCACTCTCAAGAATCGTGTTTAATAGCATGTACTATAATTACCACAAATGTGTCGAATAGAAATCACATATATGTCCAGCTAGCGCGTAGGTAACCTGTTATTTACTTGTTACATATCAGTGTAATTGTAGTCTATGCAGTGATATGCAAGGTTGAGTACACTGAGATTGGTGACCAAACTCTACTCAATTATTAATACCTTTTTCAATATTCTGGTTCCTCTATTTCAAGAGCGTATCCCCAAAGAAAGACATGGCTGATGGCAAAGATTAAGTCATGCTTTTCATCTTGCTTATAACATTGGTAAAATCGTAGCTTTGTGCTGGACTGATTCTCTCCGTTGGTCAGCCTAAGTTCACCTTACCTTCTGGACCCAGAAGATGTGTCGCACAAGCCAGGGTATCTCTGATATGTGCAGTCCAAAATGGCATGCAATCAAAACACTTAATACCTACTTAGATGATAACTAGCATTACTAGTATCGGTGCATTGTGATATTAATCTGCAGTCAATTAACACACTTACATTTAAAGCTCGAGTCAAACGTAAAATATGTAGATATTGTTATTGTCAGAAGAAATTGCGTACTATTTATACAGAATGATCCAGTGCTGCTGCCATGGACTGGCGGTTGGTTACTGTGTGCGCATTCACCATGAGCTATGAGGTCGGTTGAAACGTGATGACCACTGGTAGAGGAAGAAGCGTAGGGGATCGTTTGTGTATATGCAGCATACATTTCTATCATCGATGAACTGCCCACAATCATCTCTTTGCACATTGATCTGCTTATTGAAAAATGGAAGCGGTTTGACGGAGTCAGTCCTCACGAGACGCAATTGGAGACGTGCATTGAGCATGCAAACAATGGGTCTGGAAATGGACACTCATGGACACAAAATAAAAGCGTTTCCTGATTAGCTATGATTACTAAATTTGGTTGAATATAATCCTGAACACGGGTTCTAGCCTGATCGAGTGTGTACATGAAGACCTATTCAGGCATCAGCAAATGCATACGGAAAATACTCGAGGCATTCTGTATTTGATACAAATGTACAATGAGGCGAAACATGGTGTCAAGAGTTACCAAGCGTGGCAACTAGCAACAAGAGGAGCAATTCATACGCATTGTGCAAACATGCTCTGGATGACAATGTGGTCTACTTGGGTTATCTAACATGGACAGAATAAATCATAGTTTTAGATTATATATATTTATATCCATAAATTGCCTTTCAGTCAGACACCTCTATGCAGGTGAGAAAATCCATGTTTACACTCACGTTAAAAGTGTCCTGGTGTTGCAGAAATTCTAGTATCCAATAATAGTATCAGAGCTCTAATGCTGTGAGACCACCAGAGTGCAGATACTTTTGAGTTCACAAACATGAATTTTAATATGGTATCGTCCCGATGTAAGTATCTTGGAGAAAACCAGTTCAGTTCGTCAGCTGTTTACTTAAGGATACAATGGTCTTACTTAGTATGCCGTGGCTGCGCGTGATTCGTAACCCAGAAGTGTGTATTTTGCTTTATTACATCATAAGTGCGTGTTTATGGCATCATCATGTGTTATTAAACAAAAACATTGTTTAGTGAATTAAACAATCGAACTGAAACCAGAAAGACGGCATCACTTAACAAACCCATAGCAATACTGAGGCCCTACACAAAGTATGGATATCCTACTATGTATGACGGCACTCGTCATGGCAACTCACGAGCTGCATTACTACTAAGTAGGTCCTTTAGAACAATGGATCTACGATGGAATACAGAGCAACAGTTGAGAAGGACTGTGTCCTATTATCGTTTTCGCATGTAACGACGTAAGATGTCAGTAGTGTATACCCTCTAAAATAATAAAATAATAGTGATATGGTTCGAATGTTTTAAAGCATTGATGAGACACAATGGCAACTGTAATATACGGATACAACCTGCTATTCATATATACGATATCATGCTCAATTACGTTCCATTTAGGTCGACATCACAACCATGGTGCCGTGTTATATCTCTGTCATGCATCTCGAAAATTATGTTAAGTGTTCCAATTTTATATTTTGATGGATTTTCAAATTGTTGAACGTTATATTTATTTATGTTAACCCTAATTTGGCTGAATATGGTACAACTGCAACAGCAACAGCGTCCAGCCAACTTACTTTCAAAATATGCATTACCTGTATACTTACTCTGAATCCATGATTTAAGGTAATTCAGCGTTCGCGGTTCATACACTAATTCTAACACACGTGCAAATTGGTCGGGGCTTAGCTTGACATGGGTGTGACAGTATCTAGATATGGATTCATCATAGGGTATATGTTTGGTCGTTTGTAGTTCTGCTATTTATAACTGAACGTGGCCACTTTTGTCTTTTGACCCAAGAGATGGTGGCTCATTAAACAGCTAGGTGACACAATACGTGTGATTATATTAATCCCTTGACCATACAGGCCATCTCGTAGGCAACCATACATGTACGATGTTCAGTATTTTAGAACAAACTCTACAGGAAAGTGTTGTTGTCAGAAGAAGCAACAGTCTAATTAACTTCACAATATTCAACACGCATCCTCTTACATTGTAAATGGTGTATCATGTTATAAGAGCGAGAGCAAATACATAGCTTAGGCCAGGCAGATATAATGGCTTTATGTTACACAATTTCTCACCCAAACCACAGGATCGGAGGTGGGAAAACATAAAAACAATGCACAATTTCAAGCTCAGAAGTTTTAAGTTATTTTTGAAAATTTGCCACTGGAATGGCTTAGTCGTTAACGAGCCATCTGTACTGCTGGGTAAATTTTAAAAGATGCTTTTCACTTTGCCAGCAAATGGACTTTTCTCATAACCATTGTACATCCATTTTGAGAGGCGTGAACGTCAAAGGGGTAACACAACTACGGAGAGCAAACATAGTTGGAAACAATTCTGAGGAAATGTGCTAGATGGAAGGAATGTTGAAACCAATGCTTTACAATTCCGGCAGCAATGTTTTCTAGATATGGAACCATTCACTTAGGAGGGAAACAAGAACGAGTAAATTGGCGTGGCCTTATATACCTGCTAGGTGATGACGTGCGGTTTTACATTGCTTGTTAAATGAAAATACATTATTGTTATTCAACAGCACATGCTAAGATTGTACGCATGCTTAATACAGAAGCAAACTACACGCTCGTGCCGAGGTCAAGCTTAGCAAGCTCATTCCATGTGGGTTGTGAGAGTTTATTAAAATGCTTCTTTTCATCAGCATCCTAAACTACTTTAATGTGTACATTTTGATCTGTACTGACTCAAATGTCTAACACGCTGACTTGGCATGTCAGGTCGACAATTTTCATGTTCTGTCGTGGCTAAGAGAATTATAGCATACCTCAGAACCTGTTAATTATCTTTGAGGACACGTGCGTGGGTGATGTAATATAATCAATAGTGTGCCCACGCTATTCGTATTGGACTAGGTCATTGAACGCTGTCACTCAATAGACCGTCGTTAACGAGGTCGCGTTATTAAGTACACTGCACAGCGACATCCAACCTGATGACCGCGAATTAAATCTGATCCGCCCTTGTTGTGCACACACCGCTGGTTTAAATATCTGTCAGCCGGGTAGTTGCAATGGAGTGTTCTCTTTCTGGCAGAAGGCTCGTAGCGACCCCTTCCAGTGTATACATCACTCATATGACGTCATAATCAAATCAGTGACATGTATGATTGCGTCATATTCAATGCGACCAAGGATGGCGTAGACAAGTTCGTCATGACGGCATACTTCATAACTGATTAAACGTACGAAGTGTATGGCTTTATTACTCAATAAACATCATGTTGACTATTTCTGAAACTAATTTAGATGGGCAGCAATAGCGCACAGTCAAATTAGTTTCAAAATATTCAACATCTTACATGCATAGTTTTCTGGAAAATGAGATTAAAGGAGTGCAGGGATCGATCGGTCACAACAATGGTGAAGCGTGGATGGAGCTTAGCTAAAGATGAGCTGGGCATGGCCAAAACTGGATTCCTCAATCGACTCGGTTCGGCATGACTGGACTTTAACTTGACACGTGCATTGCATTCATTAAATATGTTTTATTATAGTATGGGTCTCTCGTTTCATTGCCTGGTACCGGCAATCGTGTGCAGGCAAGTGACACCCGGCCAATGTATTATAGATAAGTCACATATTTTTTAGTAAAATAAGGGTTGGCTTCCATCATG
Source organism: Chaetoderma sp. LZ-2023a (assembly GCA_034401795.1). Classification (NCBI taxonomy): domain Eukaryota; kingdom Metazoa; phylum Mollusca; class Caudofoveata; order Chaetodermatida; family Chaetodermatidae; genus Chaetoderma; species Chaetoderma sp. LZ-2023a. The sequence continues at coordinate 119,403,263 of CM067360.1, forward strand.
TGCCAATGAATGGCCTGCCAATTGACTATCTCTTGTCAGCGTGTTTTTAGACTGCCCGGTGTGCCTCGCTGACTGTTTTCGCCAGAGGGGTGTCCACCACAGCCGCACCTCATGCATAGGCATACGAATCAAGTAGGTTGTCTAGGTAAAAATATCATCGAATGCAGCATCTGTTGCCATCTGAGAATATAAATGGCGGCATCCATCTATGCATATACCAACTCATTTATATCTAAGCCACGCCAACATTTTCAAGTTGAACCTGATTCGAATCGAAATTCCAAACTAACTATATATTGCCATATGATGAATAGTTTGAATCAAAGTTGGCAGCAAGATCCGCCAGTAAAAACTGAATGGAGGACTCCAGTTTTAGCTATGCCCCGCCCACACCTCGCTCGTGTTGGGGTCAATCGACGCCTCAACTCCTTGGCTATAACTTTCCGAAAAGCATTACAGGTAAGCTGTTGAATATTTTGTGACTAACTGGACTGGGCGCTGTTTGATGCCTATGGTAGCAACAGCGGCCAGTCAACGTGGTGACAAAATATTCAACAACATGTTTAGTAAATAGTAAAGGCATACAATTCGTAGATCAATGCTTAGTCCGTTATCAGTTAAGCGATCATGACGAACATATCTACACCATTCATGATGCCCTAGATACTGACGTCATCATACATGTCACGTGGTTGATTATGACGTCGTATGAATTTTGGATAAACTGGAAATGCCAATTTCAAGGTAGTCACGTGAGTCTGTAAGAAGCTGTAAATCCATCAAATGGATACATTTCGAGTCGAACACTATGTGACGGTCGTTTAGATGTTCGTGACGGAGCTATGACATTCTTATTGGAAACCCAGCTATCATGTGGGATTAGTAAGTATGACGTAATATAGTTGAGTGAGAGTAATCTGATCTCTCTATCGCATGACAGGGATGCATGTCATATGTTGAATATATGGAAAGTGCACTGTCTGTTACAATGTACAGCTTATCGGCAACGGACCCAAGGCAACATATACAACACAAAATGTTTAATATCATAAATGTTTTAAATATGTATTAGTTGGTATTCCAGCGCAATACGGTGAAAATGGAAAGCAGTTTCAACGGCAATTTCAAAATACGAATTCTTTTTAAAAATTAAATTTCAGAATAAGTATATATCTTTATCTTAATTAATTACGCCTCTTGTATGTTCTCTCTCATAATCATATCTCGGCAGTGCCGAATACAGAGAGCAATCAGCATCATTATGTTTTAATCGAACACAGGAATATGTATCATGTTCGAAATTCGCATTCAGTTGGTCCTGGATCGAATCTGGGTTCTCTGTTCATTGCATTATGCCTTGATGTGCATTTCACTGTGATGGTCATCTTTCGTAACTAACGTGACAAGTGTGTTTCTTGCACCGTGTTGATTGCACTTGTAATTTCAACTTGCACCAGGACATCTAAAATTTAGCATAATTCATAAGCAGCATGCGCGTAAATTGTTGAATAGCTTAAACATAATAGTGCTGGGATATACAACAGACACGTGATAACATAGAACCCATGGTCAGTTATTTAACCCTGTAATGGTAGAATTTGTTGAGGACAATATGCACATTTGTTGATTGAATGTCAATTTGCAGGTCAAGAAAATATTATAATTTAGGACTAGAATGATCGGCTCCGTTATCAAGCCAGGCCTTACAGTGGCAAACATGTGAATCCAGTCTTCTATTTGCCGGCAAATTGACAGGGCTCAAACTCAATAAATATGACGTTTGTGGCCGCAATCGCCATGCCATAGTTAGAAAGTTCGTTCACAAACTTGCTATAGTATCTGAAACTCGGGCATCATACTTGTGTGAGTGAAATGGTTAAACAATTCTCTCATGAGCTGGATGTATTCAACAGCCACGGATGTGTGTAGGTTCTTTTATAATACAGCAATTTCCTGAGCAAGTTCACAATCGCTGGGTATGTATTTGCATTAAACTGTTGCTGATCTATTTGTGTTAACTGTTAAAGGCCAACTATAGCTATGTTCCACATGAGCTTGGCTGCTATGCTTGACATAATGATTTTGTGTTCACGGTGCGGTGCTGCTTATACACATGTACTCCTCTTTGACCCAATGGACATTTCTAGTTCATCGGTCCGGTGTATGACGTCATTATAACATACGTCACGTGTATGCAGACACCATAATCCATGAGGTCATGAATGTCGTAGATAATTTCGTTGCAAACACATTATTGTGTTTCAAAATAGTGAACATCTTACATGCATAGTTTTCTGAAGATTGCTAGTAAGGTGGTTCAGGGATCGATCAACCCGGACACGGGCGAAGCGTGGGTGATGCGTAAGTATGATTTGGACGGGCCATAGCTAACACTCAATTCCTCCTTTCGGCAACGCTCTTGGGATCGTGCCCATGAGGCTGTTATGGAATCCGTACAAATACGGGAGAAGTGTGGTTGGCGCTTGACTGAACTAACTAAACTGGAGTCCGCCTTTGCTCATGGAAAGCGGTCACTCGGCAATGTTCCCCCACCTCTTTGTTGTGAATAGGATGCGCTATATGAACTATGCACTAATGTTCATCACAGACAGGGATACAGCTTCAGAAAAACACATGCTGTTAGTAGATCAAATCCCACCTTCGCACATGGGTGGACTGGCATGGTATTCGAACAAATCCGTACATGGATATAGTAAATGCCATGCAGTGTTATAGTAATCAGAAAGTAATATGACACACGTACGCTTCGTATACCTTTCAAACGTGCACAGACGCTTGACTTATTGTGGGAGGTGTTTGGAATTCACCTTTTCAGTAACGCCATAATCAACTAGGTGGCGTATAGACTGGCATGACAATCAATGACGTCATTATGACATCATGAATGACGTAGGTAAGTACGCCACGAACGCATAGTAACTGTTGAAGACAGATTATGCGTTGTTGTACGAATTGTATGTTTTTATTATATAATAAATATCTTGTTGACTATTTTAAAACTAAATTGACTTGGAGCCGTTGCTGCCTATGCCCAGTCAAATTAGTTATAAGATATTCAACAGGTGAACTGTATCGTTTTCAGGAAATTAATAGTCAGGGCATTTGAAAAGTCCAGTGATGGCGTTCATAGAGGAATATGCATTTGTGTCGCTCAACTGAAGACGGCCCTGGTTTGGCAGATCACACTCGGATGGCGATACACCCGCGAAGTGATATACTTTGCCACGTGAGTAGTCTGTTATCAGACTACCCGCCAGTGCGTTTTGGAGTCGCACAAGAAAGTAAACAATAGTTGCTTTTATAGTCAAAATACGTTAGCATAATGTAGAAACCTACCAATAGACACATAATACGGATATTTACAAACATATTTCAAAAAACGTAAATCTAAAATTGTTTATGTCAGCTTGATCTGCAGCAACGTATCATCGTATTTTGAAAAATTATCTTTTGCATAGCATTTCAGGATTAGTAATGCTTTGTAATATGGCCACTGGATACTTGTCTATGGTAAATGTGGGCATTGTGAATCGTATCTACGTCCATCCAGACACCCCTAGCACGATGCATATACTATGCTCGTAAGTAATAGTTCAGTACGCCTAACCACGGCGTGCACGGGATGTGCATATGTATACCGCATATGTATATGCACTATATAAGGCGAGTTTTATCAATGTAGCAAAAGATCAAACTCGAGTCGCAATGCCACAAACATACGGTGCTAACCAGATTACGCTTAGCTCCATTGAAAGGAAATGCTTGATACTAGAATATCATAGCAGAAATCGTTTACCCACAGGGCCGTGTTCTCCCACATAACAATGCTATTTCCGTGCCATCTGTTTGATGCATTCTGCCTGCAATGAAGAGCGATTGTGTTAATCTCTAAGACCACATTAAACATAAGACTGATATGTCGTCAAGGCATAGCTATCTATAATGTGTCGGGGCATCGTCCAGAGCACACCAGTGTATGATTCTAATGAGTTTAACCCAGCATGATAGGACACATTGTGCTTTGTTTACATATAATTTCACAAAGTAAAAGCCGGATGGCAGAATTGACATCTGGGTGGCATAAATTATATCTGTATCGTTACATAGACAATGTATTTAGCGTGGGAGTGCACTGGCATTCAATTATAATCAATATATTTAGTGCAAATTATGCCTGTCAATCGACCACTATTCAGTTATAATACATACGTTCAGTACAGCGGATGTGGAAATACAAAGGACATCCCACTAACAATGCATACGTGTTGATAATATTGAGGGGCTGCATTGCCAGTAACGCATAATCAATTACATGACGCGTAGGGTGACTCCATGATCAATTACGGCATGACTGACACAGACAGCAACAACACCCAGTCAAATTAGTGTCAAAATAGTCCACAGCTAAACCTGTATATGGCTATGCAAATCACAACGACACCACAATATGGGTAAATATAAGATTCATCAATTTAGCAGGCGTTACTTACCAGAGAGTATATCACATCGTCCCAGGCTAGCTGCTACCACATACTATAGAGCTAGCTGCATCATGTTGCTATCGTACTTACATTATTATCATCAGACTTGTAGGTTGCTTGAGAGCTGTGCCATTAGAGAACTACATACGCATACGCCCATAATGCGCGCATACCGCGCACGCACGCACTCAAGCACTCCAGTGCACGCACGCACACGCACACACGCGCACACACTCGCTCGCGCACGCACGCACGCACGCACGCACGTACGCACGTAGGCACGCACGCACGCAGACAAGCAAAAACGCACGCACGCACGCACACACGCACGCACACACGCACGAACGCACGAACGCACGCACGCACGCACGCACGCACGCACGCACGCACGCACGCACGCACGCACGCACGCACGCACGCACGCACGCACGCACGCACGCACGCACGCACGCACGCACGCACACAAACACGCACGTATGCACACACGCACACACGCACACACGCACACACGAGACCACCGAATGCCATACCGTCCTCTCTTACAGGATATTGAGAATAATTAGTTTAAGCACATTATCTTCGTGCCATGTATTGATTCATCTCCAATCATACGGATAGGTTTTTTTGGAGAACCGACCTTATCAGGCATTCTGGAAGATTGCCTGATCTACATATACACTCTTCCCGTTCAAATTTCAAAGTCGGAATACAAGCTAGCAGGTGCATTGTGCACTGCGGCTCGGCCACGCTTTTGTATACTCTCACGAATACCGCCACAATGCCATTGTTAAGAGATGGCAGACTGCTGATGAGAATGCCAATATATACACTTTTCTGTAGGAATGCAGAATAATGAAAGAATACCGCAGCGAGAGTAAATATAACCAGTTCATTCTATACTCAGATACTCCAGACATTTGTGGGGCTGTGCCCTTGCTTTGATGTATCGTATGGTCATATTGATAACCCACTTTGTATAGACTGTCAATGCAGACATCAAAGAACAAAATCCAATTTCCCATAGAACAGCACGACCTCATTATTGGCAATGCTGCCTGCATTCGTTAATGGGTTCGGCATGCTTGGTTTTGATTCCACAGTGAGCACATGTCGATGGTTCACATACACAGATCTAAATCATGAAGATACTGACATCGTTAACTATTCGGTTTGCCACATGGGCATTACCGTTGGCAATGGTACTGGTTTTGATCTTTAAATCACAGCGTATGTTCTTCCCGTGACACGAAAAGCGGTGTGCCATACTAAGGTCGCATGGTTGTCAATGCATCTTAGTATATTATCGATTTCGCAGGAAGGCATTACTATAGATTCATCTGGCCTGTCCCACAAGTACATGACGTCATAATTAATTACGTCACATGTAGGCTGACGCCAAACTCAAAATGCATAATGAATTGATGTTGACTATGCGACAGTGTGATTGCCACCTGTTAGTGCATTACATATTCTTGCAAGCACCCCCCCCCCCCCCCCCTCAGCACCATCACCCCACCCCGACCATCCATTACTGTTACAGCAAGTAGCCATATGTATTGATGATTCTGCAGACACATCCTATTTCGCAATCAGAGAGATGTCTGCCGTATCGATATATTATTTTTCCAGATATCTATGCTGTGCGAAACTGTAATGATGTGATCCACACGGAGAAGAGTCAGTATTATCTATGTTTCAGTTAGAATGCGCCGTGCTCCTAACCAGAAGGCACTAAACGTGGCAATAGTGGTGGACAGAAAACGGCGGTTACGCAAGTACAACCATCAGATACGTTTCAATTGCTGATGCACAGACGAAGACACAGGTATCCCTGCCTTACCATATGCACTGACTCCGCTACGATCGTAGCTACTTTCTAATAGTGCTCACGCGCTCTGCGCTATCATATGTAGTTCAGCCTGACTATATAGTGTGTGGTGTCTAGAGGAAAATGAAACCTATGCCCGCCCATGCCTAACTAGTACCGTCCACTTGTGGAACAGCCTGGACACAACAATAAAGTCAGCGCCATCAGTTTCGATTTTCAAAAGCGGCCTTACAAAATCTGACCGAAATGTGTCAGAACAAATGTCCACATACTATTCCTCAGGCAGAAGGCGCGACAATATCTTACTTTGCAAGCTCAGAAATAATTGTAGCCAATTAAACAATGATTTATTACTATACCATTTACTCGAAGAAAGAAACTGTCCAGAATGTCAAACGCCAAAAACACTGTTTCATTATTGTATTGAATGTCGGAGATGGGAATGTGGGAGAAGATATGTATTTAGCTCCATGCTAGAATGCATAACCAGTGTGCTGCTAGTCTTCATTCTGAATGGGAGTGAAAATGTATCTCCACACATGAACACGTGTCTTGTTAATAAATGTGCATAATTATATAAAACAAACCAGCCACTTTTAACATAGTGGTGTATCTGCTGCAATACCTACTCCACATATCTACGTTGATTAACACATGGGAACGTAACTTTTGCTAATGGCACTGGATAGTCCGTGCATGGGTAACCCTAACACAACGGGTGGACGGGTCTCTGCAATATCAGAGTGTTCTTCTTACTACTAACAAAGTTATTTTTGTATTAGTTAGAAGTTTAATATCGTAGCCATTATTACACACTCGGTCATGTGCATACTCATCGTTACATCACGCAACCGCTGGCATTACTAAATGCGTCATCACGTCATACATGATGTGCCCACCCCTGCCAATCGCGCTGTACAGTTAGTAAATGGGAGATTCAACGAACATGTAGAATTGCATTATTGAATCGTTTATCTTCTATTTATTTCAATGTATGTGTGTGACGTGTGCGCAAATGGGTGTTTCAGGGTACAATGTGGATGTGTTGTTGTTGTTGGTGTCATCGTCCGCGATGTGTTGGGAATTCCGTATTGGAGTCTACTCCTTTGGCGTCACGTCCGGTGTGGATTTTTGTTCATAGATGGAACGTGTGCTATGGACTCGCGGGTTGTGCGCGGCGACCCAATGGCGTTATATACATGCATAGACCTATATTGGAAAATAAATATCTCTTGTAGCAACATACACCCCCCCCCCCAGCTCTCTCTCCCTCCCTCCCTCCCTCCCTCCCGCCCGCCCGCCCGCCCGCCCGCCCGCCCTCCATCCCTCCCTCCCTACCTCCTTCCCTCCATCCCTCCTTCCCTCCTTCCCTCCCTCTCTCTCTCTCTCTGTCTCTCTCTCTCTCTCTCTCTCTCTCTCTCTCTCTCTCTCTCTCTCTCTCTCTCTCTCTCTCTCTCCCTCTCTCTCAATGAACTTTCACTGGTACCGATTATGGCCTATGCCAGCAACTTCATTATGGCCTATGGCAGCAATATTTCCCAGAAGAATTAGTCTCAAAATATCCATCACCAATTTCTTTAAATGTAACTTTATAAACAACACACACTGCGTACACTTTTGTGATGGACAATTCGATGTTCTTGACGGAGCATATCATTTTGATCGTGACGTCATCTAGTTCGTGAGAGAATTGCTTATGACACTAGCTACTGGCAGATCAGATTCCTCCATCATAGATGCTCAAAGCGCGCATTCGTCTACATACATAAAACCGAACTTAGAACTCAGGGGACCTTGAGCACCATTTCTGAAATTCTTACCTAGGGCTGTCGTAACTGGCGTTATTATAGCGAGAAAGCTAGGGTCCCGTTTCGGCCGTAATGTTGAGGTCAGAGGAATGTGGTATTTGACCATATCAGTCCTAAACTGTACAGCTCAGAAATAATTGTACTTATTTCAAGCACAAATTTGAATAACATAAAGATGGTTGATTATGTCGAACATAATTGGATTGAAGGACATTGCTGCCTTATGCATAATTGTCTGTCAGTCCAATTATGTTCAAAATATGCAACAGAACACTTCTGAGATCGTGTTCAAATGCCCTTTCTCCTGGAAACATTCTGACTGGTTAATGAGCTGTATTATTATTGTGGCATCTATACGTGACTCCTGGAATTATGGAGAGGTAAAACAAAATCTGAATTTGTGTGCAACTTTCTGGGCCCGTGCACGTTTGGGGCCTGTGCAAATGCACATTTTGCACTGCCTTGCGTTCGGCCCTGTACATACAAGTGTGTCTCAATAGGAGAAATCTCATTTCTGTAGAAAGTAGAGTTCCATTATTTGTCGTTTATCAACAAAACTCATGCCAGGCCAGACGTAACCAGCTTAATGATGGAACTCATTGTTGATTTGGCACGCGCGCGGAAGTTGGTTATTTCCAGCATGTGTAATTGGTCTGTGGCACATGCAGTGGGCTATACGCGTCGTTCATGTATGAAACTATGTCATTGATTTTATTGTGAATAGGTTTTACTTGTCAATCATCGTACTTACCAAGTTAACCCCTGCTGGGTCAACCTACACCATCTACTGATCAGTCCGGTCAAGACAGCCTCTACAGTGGTCTTGAGGCATGTTCATTCGCAGGCCAAGAGAAGACAGATGTTTATACAGTGCTACTGGGAAGACTGCTCTGCAACCAGAGCCAGCCATTTCAATGGTAAATTTCCAAAAAAGGTCTACACTTCGTCAGCAAGTTTTCGCTGACTAAGCTAACTGTGGAAACGTGAACGGTTAAGTCGGCCCAACACGCCAGCTACCGTTGTCTTGCAAAATGCGAATCATGCATGCCAACAGAAAGCTTTCTTTGTAAAATTCAAAGGTAAATTTACAAAACCAGATCTGCTCCTGGCAGGCAAATGTATATTCACTGAGCTAAGTGATGGAATTCTGTGTAGTTATCCTGAACATAAATAGGTTAATGGATAATGCCAGTGTATCCATCAACCACACACATCATAATCAACTACGCGACGTGAAGACTGGCGTCATAATCACGTGCACCATGAGTGGTGTAGCTTAGTTCGTCAGAAAAATCGTATTTGGTGACGGACTAAGCGTTGCTGTATGAACTGTATGTGTTTAGTATTTAATAAACATGCAGTTGAATATTTTGAAATTAATTTGACTGGACTATTTGCTGCCATGTGCAGCAACACCACCCAGGGAAACTAGATTCAAACTATTCAACAGATTACCTGTACAGTGTATTTTGATATTGAAAGTGCTCGGATCAATCCAAATGCAGGCATGGTGTGGGTGAAGCTAAGCTAATGATGGGCGAGGCATAGCTACCACTGGATTCCCACATTGATATACATGTATGTAGTATTTTGAACGTGTTGTTGTTCTGTTGGCAGACGAACATTTAATAATGCTATTGTTAAATCGTCACATATTATGTCAACGTTAGGCAATCTCCAGAGGCATACTGATTTACTTTGATTCGAATTGGCATACCAATCAACACCGGTTTCAGATAGCTCACGGTAATGCATTGATTGCCTGAACTCGATATTGTCAGAGACATGGGTTATACATTATATTAATACTTGTCTAACAAGACAGCTGGCTAGGAAAATCTTTTCCAGGCTCCTGTCGCGGATTGCAGACACCCTCTGCTAGAGGACAGATAGCGCATTGGCCAAAGACAATCACTTGTACTCCCTTAGACCATTATGAATGGGGATACACGAGGGCGGGTTTGTTGGCATGTTCTTTAATACAGGACTGTGTATTGGAAAGTAGGCTTATGCTCCGCATCTATGGGTGTAATGTGGCAGGCATAAGGACTTTCGTCTATGTTATTAAGAATTCGATTGGAACCCGAGAAAAAGTGATATATTTGCAATCGATGGCAATATATTTGACATGCTACGGTAATGCTAAACGAGTTTGAAATGCCATGTATTTGCGCCTTATGAACCATCAGGCAAAGAACAGCTTACAACCCCACCATATTTGGTTTACACGAGGACATGGTTGCCAGAGGATCACGGTTGTCACATGGTCTGTAGATGGCAGGATGAGAGCAATTTGACAACTGCCGAACCAGTGTTGACTAGGCATGCCTGATGTGACAAGACATGTTTAGGCTGACAGATATCACATACGTAGTATGCAAATACCTGTACTTTGGATATACGGAGAATTATGGGAGACATAGCCTTCTAGCTGTTTTTGAAAATGGTGGATCCACAGGCCATAGATCGCTACAGAATAAATGGCCAGCCGCAAAGACAACACGGGATACGTGCTGTGCATGAGACCGCACTCACCACCGTCGCTCGACATCGATGCATAATCTCAACTGATGCGTTATACTCATACTCTCAGTCAACGGAGACCAACAATGGCGATCTATTATGGTTAGCCGTGATATCTGAACCCTACCAGAGATCCACGTATAGCCTTAGCACCCGCTGCTCTCGGAGACACCACATGTACCGCTGATAGACGATCCCACTGCACAAACTTGCTGAATGTGAAACCAACCTAAAAGAAGCAGGGCATTGGGTGCATGGATGATCAACTCGGATTTGATGAGAATACGGACTTTAGATGATGCCGAAAAAGCATTGCCACCAGCCGTCCTCATCATCATAATTTGATCTCTTAAATATAGAATAATAACTTAAACTAATAATTAAGTAGCCATTATATGTAGCAACCCAATATGCTAGGCAAGAAGCTCACATCATTGTCAAATAAGCCAACTTTAAATTAGAAAATGCAAGTCACGAACGAAATGGGTGTCAGTGTTGAATTCACACCATTAACAAACACACGGCTGGATAGTTTGAAACTAAATTCACCAACAGTTGTTGCTGCCATGATAGACAATAGGCAGCTCCCAGTCAAATCAATGTCAGCATGCCAAATACATTTCAATTTCAAAATATTCAACATCTCATATGTATAATTACCCCGAAATTGGAGTACTGGGAAATCAGGGTTCGTTGTATGTAACTCTATTCTAACACTCGAACACAGCTGGACGTGCCTAGCAGGAAATGAACTGACATCGAGAAATGGACCACTCGCATTCATGTTACATAGAGCATAATTTACAGATCTTGACCACCGCCTTGGCGGAAAGAATGCTTCAGATTCATAATACACTGTGCTTCATCTATCTAAACATCCATATCCATACTTCATACTCTATCTTTCAGCGTAACCCACACACGCACGCACGCACGCATGCACGCGCGCACGCACATATGCACGCACGCACGCATGCACGCGCACACACATAACGGATACCGTGAACCGTGGTCCAACCCATCGCATTCCACCACCCACACGTGTTCACGACCGTAGACCCGAGACACGGCCTGTACGAGTATCAAAGACTCAAGTTCCGTCATGAAAGTTTAACCTTTTCACAGAATCTAACATGATACTATTATTAATGAAAGGTAAGGTAATCGCACACACCGCCGTGATGAATCCAGTTTCCCAGTCAATATTATGACGTCATAATCAACAACGTCACATGGATGATGCCTGCATACTCAGTTACGTCATGACTGACTCGAATGTGTCCGTCCTAAACGCTTAATAGTCCGCCAGAGTGTAGGAATTGCGAGACTTTACCATTTAATACACATGAGGTTGAGTATTTTGAAATAAATTTGAATGCACGCCATAGGCAGCAACAGTACTCACTCGAATTAGTTTCGCATATTTGGCAACTTGCATCTATAGTTGTCTGGTAATTGAGATTCAGGTAGTGCCCGGATCGATCGATCCCAACACGAGCATAGTGTGGGTCGAGCTTAGCTTGAGATGGGCGGGGGTGGGGCGTGGGACATAGCTAAAACTGGATGCATCCTTTGTATTCCAATTCTCTGCATAATTGATACTAAATGTATATCCATGTTTAGTGATTGACTGACATAGGTACGTATCAATTCATGGATGTGACATAACAACTAAAGCCCTCTAAGTTAGACTACTGCGCATTTGTTCCTTGACATGGTGCATGTATATGATGCTGATCGCGTCATAATTAGAGCAAGGAATTAGTTCCAGCCTAATCAACATAATGTATATTTCGATAACTGTGATTGTGGCATCGGCTAATATGTGACATATTTGATTATGACGTCAGATACGTGAGTGACCAATAGAGGAGAGGAATCCATTTCTAGCCATGCGCCACCCATTTCTATCCATGCTGCGACCATTCTAGCTAAGCTCATGCGCGTGTTGGTATCGATCGAACAGTGGAGTTCCCGAATTCCCATATCATTATGGAGGTAAGTTGCTAGCTGTTTTGAAACTAATTTGTTGTTCGCTCTTGTTGCCTATGCCAGCAAGAGCGCCACACAAATTAGTTTCACCATATTCCACCAGCGTGCTAATTAAAGAGCAAAGGCATACAATTCCGACACGTGACATACATTTCAACATGTGTCACGGGCAGCTGTGTTCGGAGCTAGAAATATCATTCAATATGCATTATTATTGTGACATCTGGCTATTTGTGATGTACTTGTGTGTGCCGTCATATAATTGAGTGCTAGATTGGATCGCTCCAGTGGACGCCGCCACGGTGATGTTGTAATGCACATTGTACAGCTAAAAAACAACGACTAAAGAAATACAATCAACTATGTGGCGCATAGGATGGCATCATAATCAATGGCGTCATGCATGCCGTAATTAAGTGCGTCACGAACACATACTTTTTGACGGGATAAAGCGTTGTTCTGCGAATTGTGTGTCTGTACTATTTAATAATCATGTTGACTATTTTGAAACTAATTAGACTGGGCAACGACATCCAGTCAAATTTGTTTCAAAACAATCAACGGCTTACCTGTATAGTTTTCTGAAAATTGTGTTAGGGAGTTCAGGGATCGATCGATCACAACAGAGGCGAACTGTGGGTGGAGCTTAGCTAGAGGTTGGCGGGCCATAGCTGAAACTGGATTTCTCCATTTCGCGCAATTAGTCGTGAAATGTACTTTTGCTCATGCTATGCTTCCAGATGCATAGTTCCCCCAGTACTATCGTTAGATCGGGTATTCAATACTACTCTCCCATACCAATCTGGGCTTTACATTAGGTCATTGCATATTGTCGTTCATGAATAAAGTACAGAGGTTGTTTTCATAGTATCCCCACAACGGCACGGCGCGGGTAGCTAGACAGTGATAAATGTCGCATTCCAGTGATTTAATTGTACAGAGTATGTTTGTGTCTGGTATCTAATTCTAGACGAACACTAAATGAAATCCGAGCAATGCTATCTTGGAATGACAACATTATTTAAGCATTTATCAAAAGCTAATCCCAGTCTATTTAATATAAAAGTGAGTGGCAATGCTTAGTGTGGCATGCTTATATTGGGCTATGGGCAGTACATGCCATTTACATATCATCCCGGTGATGCGAGACTTAAACAGTATCTCAGAGTAGCATTTGCTAATCGATCTAGACAGATTATTTAACACTCTCCCTGATATTAGACCTGCGCACATATAGGTATGGCGTAATAGACCAGTTTGGCGTTGTTTTTTTCAATTATGTTCACTATGTGCCTGGCGTTCTTATTACCAGTGACAGCGTGTGCACCCTGTCTGCGTTGATTGCCAACGGTGTCATGGTCGAGATCATATCTATGTTCACTATGACCTTTGAGGCCCAATCATCGCAGATAGTAGCTAGAAACCTACGATTCTTCTTTTAACTCGTGAGTTCTGGTAAACGCGAAAGCATCATACCATTCCGCCAACTGCTCCTTTAACTACTGTGCTACAGGGGCAGTTTTCGTGGGATCTGTGTTATTGTGCCTTCGTGCCGGTTCATGTGTGTTACATATCTTGATCTGACTGCACGGTATGCATATGTCTTGCGAATTCTTTATGGAGATTGCGCGCTTCCTATATCAGTTGGATTCATATCGGTATTGACTGATGTGGTGACGAATGTAATAGCAATTGCTCGATAATGGTTAATGAATGCACGCTCCCATCGATATTAGGTGAACCACTACTTTAGATGTTTAATGGTGCTCCCGAAACACAACATGTGTTGTGACACCAATACCGTTGGGATACCTACGACTGTAAGATCCCAGATAGCATTGGACAACAGAGTGTTGCGTTTTAGACACATATTGCTATGTGTGTTAAATGATTAGACTGTGATGAAAACAGTGACTCACTGGCGTGTCTAGTCCTACTAAAAATGTATATACACATTTTGATTCCAGATACCTCAGACCTCACTTTGACATGAGTCCTGTCTACTGCCATCATCAGTGAAGTTGGCAGTCATAGTCCACTTTCAGAACCCACTCTAATCTCAGTTACTGTCTTTCAGTCACTGTAGCAGTATTATGCTGTGCTAGCTCCAGCAGATGGGAGAAAATAGAGCACCATGAATTATTATGATGCATATTGTCTGACATTCATGTGAATAATCTCAGTAGAGCAAGTGTGCATCCAATATGAAATCGCGCGTGCGACCATAGCACACTAAGTGTAGCATGTGCGTGCGAATGAACACCGGATAGGAATTGTGAGAGTGTGAGCGACTTATATATTAAAGGATAAATAATAGCCTGCAACATATTATCTGTTAACTTCGAAATTATTCTATCAGTAGCCAACATTTTTGTTAACATATATTGCGGGCGTATTCATAGCACGCGGTTCAGTATGTAATCCACCTACTTTTCAGATTTTCTTTTCGACGGCCAACTGTTCTTTTCCAACTTGATGAGACAGGAAGTGATTTCTGTTTCTGATTGTCAACCATGCTCAGTAAATGCTACATATATACACACACGCGCACGCGCATGCGCATGCGCACATGCACACGCGCACGCACACGCGCACGCACCCGCATATAAATATATATATATATATATATATATATATATATATATATATATATATATATATATATATATATCTGTGTATACAGCAAAAGTGCATGTTAGATAGGCATAACACAAGATATGCTACCACTATTATTGTTTAATAACAAGTATGCGAGTATATTATCATTGATATATGATATAGGCGCAGAATCGCGTGTATTGAAACACTGGCAAACTGCTAGTTTGACGAATAATAATGGCCATTGGCAAATACTTGGTAAGTATTCCAAAATGGCTCCATGTGTAATGAGTATAGTCAGTTCTTACGTTGGCTAGCAGTATCTGCGAATGGCATACGACATACATATGCCAGACCGCATGCTACTGACAGTCTGCTTCTAACTGTGGGCGCAGTCCATACATACCAGTATGTTGCAGACACCAATGTGTGCTCCTAGATTGAGCAATGATAATACTGCTTACGACAGGATTTTTAACAGTTGAATACATTACTATGGTAACTATTATCGCCATTCATCGGACAGCATCGAGTCCCAACCATACTAACACCCTGTCAAACAGATTGCACGCAGAGCTTGTGAACGAATGATTATTGATACCAGGATGCAATGAATTATAGAGTGTAAGAATTGGCCCATGCTCTCCCATCTAAACACTAATATATGTTTCGTTTGTGCTGACAAATATTGGGAGATGCGGTTATTATTCCAGAGCAAATGCATTATACAGGAACAGTCTGGTAGCTTGGCATCTCACTGATATGTCTGCAGAAATACAGACTACAAACATGTAGTGCGCTAATGTGTTTGGAGGAAATGGTTTCTATCTATATACAATTCCAAGATGCTACATTCCATTGGCCGGACTGATATCTAGACACATACAGCTGTATCCCTATATGGACACCATATGCCATGTGGGAGTGCACATGTATGCAATGCTCACCAATTTAATCAGCATATTCAATTGCCGATAACAGACTTAATCTATGTATATCTATTTCATTTCTGTTCAGTACACACTATTAAAGGTAATGTGCTGACATGTGCCATGCTGTTCCTGTGAATGTGTAGCTGAATATACTGTAGGGTATGCATCAGTAAATTTACCCATGTCACAATGATACGTCAGTGCTAATAAATTAGGGTTTAAGGAGTATGCGTCATTTTCTAATGTCCTGGATTTACCAGATCGCAACACATCTCCTATAATGAATGACGCGAGAAAGGCTTGATATGCGAGTGTTCCAGCATATGGGGTGATACGTATTGCTTTGAACTGGCGTACAGCAATCACTCGCAAAATGGTAAATTACTAATTATTATCTTACCATGTACTATAATATTCATATATGCACATGCCCCATTATCTATAGTTATCGAAAGTAAAATAGATAAGCTATACACATCAATTAGCTGCTCTGTATTGATCCACGTATGTGTACACAGATATATCCATTCACCATCCTCTCTTCTCGATGTACCACATACATATTTTCGCAAAGCCGCATACAGCGTCTAGAGGTGTCTTCTCAAAAATGGAAGTGGAAGCTGTTTTGCCTGAAGATGCCCGCTTATACATTTCTTCATTGTCATGCGCATATGCATTTAGTTGTAATACACAATGTTCCTATACATATTGCAATTTGGCTCGTAGTCACATGCCACACTACAGTATATTAGTATTACATCATGCCCAAAAGAACAATGAAACGAAAGACGTTTTAACATTTCTCGAATAATAC
This sequence comes from Chaetoderma sp. LZ-2023a, assembly GCA_034401795.1. NCBI lineage: Eukaryota > Metazoa > Mollusca > Caudofoveata > Chaetodermatida > Chaetodermatidae > Chaetoderma > Chaetoderma sp. LZ-2023a. The sequence continues at coordinate 119,420,260 of CM067360.1, forward strand.
ATACGTGTATCCCACGTGTGACCATATAATGCATCGATACCAGCATTAATATACACTATACCATTATATGATGTACTGCACTACACCACTGTGAATTACATGTACACGCGTGTACACCAATGTATGTGGCTGTCTACATATTGATATTCATATGAGTGGGTGAAGAAAATTCCGAAAATATTCGGTAACTTCTCATAACGTGTATAAGGAAATATATATATATATATTTCTTAAATTTGAATATTATTTTATCCACTATTGAAGATATGCTTGCCACATCTAAGATGAATGTGCATTGCCACCTGCTGTTATGGGCCTGGCTTCATTGTGTATTATGTGTGAGATAGTTGTTTGTTTAAACATCTTGCTATACTAGTTCTTATTCACAGGTTAACTAATTCTAGGATTGTCTTTTTACTAAAAGGATGTGTGTAAAAATACTGTCTATGGACATTTATATACATTATAAATATTATTTGCAGTATGTTTGGGCCGACATTTACATTTGTTTTGGTTAGTAACAGTTCATTTGTAACAGGCTGTTGTGATATTTTAATAGTCTCATCTTTGATAAATTCGATATGCAATTTAAATTAGGTTGATATATTATATATCAGAACCACTATTATGCATAATGTATATTTACATTATGCTAATTTTCTTTTAATTTTACATAACTCGCATAACAGCAATTCTTAGAATTCCATGTGCAACAATTGACATATATTATATTCCATTATTATTCATTGCAATACCCTCTTTGATGACAATTTACGAATTGTACACAGCAGTAGCTTAATGTTGGAGACGTTATGCCCTTTCTTAAATAAATATACCAGACTGGAATTATGTTCTCATTTGCTATTGCAATTAATAGCATTCCAGCAGCTTATTAAAATACAAAATAGTCCACAGTTTACATATTTCAGACAGAAATTCATTTTGAATATGTGAAGATAGCTTATATAAGCATAACTGTATTAATCTATAAGTACATCACTGATGTTTCTATATAGAAGTTTCAATTCATAGTGCAGTGCAAGTGCATTGAGTGCTTGTAATGTCCACTGCACGTTCTTCAAGGCAGCTCAGATGTGAGATGAGAAGATGTATAATTACCGATCCTTTCTGACATGAAGCAAAGGGTAAATAACTAATCCGCATACCAGATTGCCGTTCATATTCTTGGTCTTACATACTCCCAGTCGTAATGGCGTGTACAATGGGGGAATAGCATTGGTGTCAACGTGCTTGGTCGTACTTACGATCATAAGCCGCCTTATGGTAGTACATGCACTGTGAATTGCAATCGTATTCTATCAACTGATTAAGGTGGCTCACTGATATGCACGACATTGACGTATATTTTGGCAGGATTCATTTATAGAATGGAAGAAATATTAAGGGCCTGACTGAGTGTATACTACAATGCAATGATTTAATAGTAATCATACTAATACATGCTATTAAATGATAATGACTTTTCATGCCGGGGGGGGGGGGGGTGGGCTGTAAGTGAAATGAAGAGTATTAGCAAGCGTTGAGTTGACTATATGTGGGGATAAGAGAAATAGATTGTATTTCGTTAACTGCCTTTTCCTGCACAGTTTCTTTTCTAATAACTGCGACTTGCAGTATCTACTCAGTGTTAAGCAGTAGTCACTAAATGGCTATGCTGGCATGTGCGATTGTTGTAGGTTTAGAATTTGAAGAAAGAACAGGTACACACTGCTTATCGAGTAACATAGTAATGTGTATAACCAATCCAGTAGGGTTTGCGTTATCCTGCACTATCAAGAACTACTGAAAAATAGTATCATAGTAGTTCATGAAGTCTATTGAAGGACAGCATCTGTCTTATTGCGTTTTAGTTTTATAACGGTGTAATGTGTAACTGGATGTGTTTGAGTATGTAATCAGTAGTTAAGAACTATGCTGGCGTCTCACAATTGAGAATACGTCGTTTGAGGATATGTTTATATTTGGTATATGCATCAAACATCAGGGTGTGCTATTGTTGTGTTTCCATGCACTATGATTTGTTCAGCATGTTTCTACTGACTGAGACTTTGATAAGGCCGCTATCAGAATGGTCAAGGTCCATACAAGTATATGTTTTGGGACCTGCGTAATGCATCTGTCTGCATTTATTATCAGCATACGGCTTAGCGTTGGTGAATGGTAGCTGCATCAAGAATGCTAGCATATGCTATGTGACCAACATGTCACAGATAACGCAGCTCACCGGGCCGATGTTGAGCTGACGCGGTGCTGCTACGTTCAGTACCGACCATAGGCTGGCCCAACATCGTCCCGGTAAGCCGTGTTACTAGGAATGAAACACATTATAACCTTGCATACAGTGGATGTCTGTATATGTACACTTTTATGGCAGAGACAATGCTAAGATGGCTTACAGAACATATGTATGTGTGTGATATATAGCATTGATGGAGGATACTAGATGGGTCCATTTCTGGCTGTGCTCCATCCATGTCATCTCCACCATGCTGTGTCTGTATTTGGAGTGATCGAACCATGGCCTCCCATAATCCCAATATTATGGGAAGAATGCAGGTAAGCGGCTGCATGTTGTGAACCTATTGAGGTAATAGCATCCGGTTACATTAGTTTCAAAATATTCAACATAATGTGTATTAAATAGTAACTCCATCAAACGCCATGCAAGTTGTACGCTGGTCTTAGCGGACTATTCCCGTGTTATGATGCGGAATTCTCTGGCCATATCTATTGTGACGTCACCCTACATGTGACGTAATTTAGTATGATGCTATACATGTGAGTGATACATTGGACGCATCAATTGCACAACATTGTATACATCTAGTTGCCAATTTCGCCAGGCTTCTATAATCTATTAATGACAATGTAGTCTTTACTCAGGCAAAGTGGCCGCTATATGTCAGATAAGCAGTGACTGTCCATTCCGGTACGTAGGGGGGTGGGGGGGGGTGGCGTGAGTCTGTATCTCATGGAAACTAACACGCTGTTAATTGACATTAGCAGCAAGAATGATGCCTGCATTTTGACGAATCATCCTGGTTAATGATACGGAATATTGTAAATTGAGATTATTCGCTGACAGTCATGTGTCCGGTGTATAATCAAAATTAAGTTGAATCAGTCATAAAATAGCAATGTTGCCGTGACACTGGCCACGTATGAACGCTTCCAAAACATCCTTCTGATCTGAGAGTAGGAAGACCATACTGTATCAAACAAACTACGCATTACTTGTGTATTACTGTATAATCAATCGCCAGAACGTCAATGTTATCTATACATAAATCACATTATCAGATAGAATCCTGCCATATATAATTATTTTGCAGACACCGTGGATGCGCATAGCCACTATCGGGTACAACAGTGCCCGTATTACAGTTATGCCGGCAGCGTGTATGTAAGTGATGCATCCAATCTGTAACGTAAGTATATGCCGTCATAATAAATCACATCACATGCAGGCTGACGTCATAATCATAACTGCGTATCAAACAGCGTAGGTAATTCCACCATGAACGTGTAAAAGTCCGGTCAGTGTATGCATTGTAGTTCTATTACTTAATACAAGTTACGCTGACTATTTTGAAACACATTTAACTGGCCAATGTTGCTGCTATAGGCCAGTACCAAGTCACATTAGTTTCAAAATATGCAACCGCGTATCTGTATATTTACCTAGATATTGGGGTTCTGGGTTTCATGGTTCGATCGATCATAAAGCACAGGCGGAGCTTAGCTAGACCTTGGCGGGGCATAGTTAACGGTATTTTAGGCTTAGGTGTGTGTTACTCAAAGTAGGTCATGTGTCGGTATTCTGTCAGTGCGAACAGCTGAAACATATATATTCTTGATACAGTTCAATAATATTACCCAGGTTGGATGGTAGATTAGACTTACTAATATTTCATATCTCGAATTTATAATACAGCACGCGTTATGCCATGCCATCTGATCATGATGAGAAGCACACCGCACACGTTAAATGTGCATATTCCCGGCAAAATGCTTGAAAATACAATCGTGAAACTTGTATGCTTTTAGAGCATCAACTTGTGGGCCTGGCTGTAATGAAATGAACTACATCTAAATGCAATATTCACAGTTTTATTTGCAATGGTGTTGGTGTGGATATTAATTTAAGCAGGCTAATCTACACGATAGAGGTTTCCGATCTGCCTCTCAATGAATTGATGACATAATCAATATAAGTTCGTAGTTAACTGAGGCAACGATGAACATGACGTAGCTCCATTGCTGCCATACGCAGAACAATTCCTGGTTAAATTTGTCTCAAAATAGACAACAGCTATCCTTGAAACTTTGATTCCGGTTATCGGGGATATAGCTACAATGAATCAGTTTCCAACAACTATAAGATCACATTTCAAATAGCAATTTGTGAGTACTAGCTGATAAAAAGTAATCTCTGCTTAGCATAATATGTAGTGTATTTTATATCAGAGGGCAGGGTGGTCCATTTCCCGCTATGTTACGCCCATGTATACCCGTGTTGGAATGGAATTAAAACTTAGAAAAAAGTAAATGTTGAATCTAAATTTCAATATAGCCGTACCAGTAAGCTTTTGAGTATTCTGGAACTAATTTGACTCGTGGACCAAAACAAAAAAAATCGCAATCACGAGGTCACTTAGTGCGTATCGGAATACACATTGTTGTCGACGCCTCTGCAATGCTAGAAGAGAGACTCATTAAATCTGCTACATACACTCACATACTGGCTGGCTAGAATAACGTTCAGTTGTAGCTTAAAGTTCAAATATCTAGGTCATGGGATCATTAAGTGCATCCCGAAATACATTTGTTAGCCATTATCCAGGAATGCAAGTAGGTACAATCGCGACATGTGAGGCATCCATTTATATTAGAGATGGCCAGATGTACTGTGAGTTTCAGTGCATACCGGAATACATATTTTAGCCATGGCTACAAGTGCATGCCTTCATATTGCCATACGTTGTCATTGATTTGCGGTTGATGTCAACAGATCAACCATCTAGGTGGGTATTGCGCCATTGTCAAGACAGAGCGCTGCATGAGTCAGCATCTCCTAGCTGATTGTCTAATATAACGCAAATACAGAAATGGTTTCGCCACTTAAAATTAGTTATAGTTACCATACAATAGTAAATCATCCATCATTTATTTGAAATATATGTCTTTTATCAATTCATATGTAAGTTAATAAGATCGTGCTCATCAAAGAAGAAACGCCATGAACGGTTCATGCCATACCCAAGATGATAGATATGGGTGTCACAGCCAACATTGAGCGCAAGTATGACAATCTGCTTCCATCACGTCCGTGTACACTGGTATCTGTCAGCGAACTCAAAAAGGCGCTGGTTTAGTCTCACAGAGCTCCATAGTACGGGTATGTCTCTGGCTTGTCATCAGTCATTGTCTTGATTTACCTATATATGCGCTCGCCTAACCAAGTTAACCTTCTTTTTAGCAGGTTCTATTACCGGCTTATGTGTTGTCTTCTAGTCCTAACAGCAGCCGGTTGCGTAGTGGGTGCGCGTGCGTACCATATTAAATGTGTTGTTTCCCGACCTTCTGTTGTCGTGGTAGATTCCCAGATGTTTGCGAAATTAGCAGTGTATGTACGTAGACATGAATTCAACCGGAGTCACCTGCCGTCCGAGAGGAGGCCACGTGCCTTGATACGCTCATGCCGCTGAAGCTGTGATACATAATATCAGGCGCGTAGCTACAGGCTATTCATGGGGGGTGTTACGATCCTAAAGCGGGGGGGGGGGGTCTGGGGGTCCTCCCCCCGAAAATTATGAAAAGTAGATGCTCTGAGACGTCATTTCTAGCAATTTTAATGATAAAACAAACTTGGATTCTACCGAGATATTACATACTTTTTGGAGAAAATGTACCCCAGTTTTGGTAATTTGCTATACAAGTGTATTGAAATGAGTATTTCCAGAATTCTTTTCATAAATTTGATGTATTGGGAGTAATTTCTTGCATTCAGGTTGATAGAATCTTGGACTATCAATCTGGTCAAATATAACTTTCTACAAAACATTCCCTGGTTTGCCCGTTGCCATCACACCCCCACTAAACCTAACAGCTACATCACTTATATAATAATTGCAGAACGTTTGCATATTGGAGTATGCGTCTTTAGCTCCTTGAATATACATAGACACCGACAATGGCACCAAAATACACTGCACCATTGCGATGCATCATACCCTGAAAAGATCTACTAATTCCGTTCGCTCAACACGTTAAACGTTTAAGTTTGTATTTGATAATTTGTGAAGTGTATATCTAAACCGCCATAGACAAAAGAATGCTTGCCAATGCTATGCAGGCCTAGCTAAACTGCAATACTGGTATGCAATTCAAAAGTCAAATGGTTAAAGGTTTCAAAACTTCGGCATAAATATAACACATAAAGCAAAGTTGAACGTTAATCCACCTGACTCGAGCGAAAAGTCATTTATTCAAGCAAAACTTTATACAGTTTAATAATGGGCGCATTACCCACGCGTATATATGCTCTATTGGGCTATTCATATTTTGGTAATCTTTATCATAGGATAAAGTTAAGGCGTCGTGGTTTTCTTGCGAGGTGTGACAAGACGTCATCAGCATTGACCTCAATGGTTCGATGTATGTTCATCAGCGCCAAGCCATTGAGGCGATCTTGACCAATGGTATTCCGAAGATAGGTTTTAAGTCGGCGAAGTGTAGAGAAAGACCTGCAAACAGCAAGATATTTAATTAGTTCAAACAACAGCTACGACCACCCACCATCACCACCCGCAATCTACCACCACCAACAACAACAACAACACCTCCACGAGCCCCACCAGCAGCACAGCAGCATGGCCACCACCACAACCACCACCGCTGCTGCTGCTACTGCCCCGACCTCGCTGACAACGTTCCTTTTTGCTGCTGCTTGAGAGATGGATTTAGTGCTATATACCATTAATATATAACTACTACTGCTGCTACTGCTACTGCTACTACTACTACTACTACTACTACTACTACTACTACTACTACTACTACTACTACTACTACTACTACTACTACTACTACTACTACTACTACTACAACTGCTACTACTACTACTACTACTACTACTACTACTACTACTACTACCGCTGCTACTACTGCTGCTACTACTACTGCTACTACTACTACTACTACTACTACTACTACTACTACTACTACTACTGTTATAATATCCATTCGTACAGCGCAACACAATTCATACCTTTCACTTGAACTGGTTGACACAGGCAACGTTGCCATGATCTTAATTAGTTTCCGTACAGCTGGGAACACGTCAACGTTACACTTAGCTAGATCATCTCGAGCGTTCGCTGGAGGATCCAGCAGTGTTAGGTCATTACAATTCAAGTCGAAGGCATATTTCTCAAGGAGTTCCTTAATCTGTGCTTGCTGAGCCATTGAAGGTTTCGACGCGCCTCCATCTGGGATAAGACACATAAACCCGCTGAGAAGCTGTTTGTGAGCTAGTAGTCTGTCCTGGAGTTGGCTTAGAAAATGATCTAGGAATGGCACAAATACAGCGATGCGGAAGTATTCTTCAGGATCAGCTGTTTGAACATTACATCGCTTAGTTTGTCTTTTAGTAGTACGTGGGACAAGAATAGTAATGCCAAGCTCTTCACATGTCTTCTCAGCTTTAACATAAAGATCATTAAACACTTTTGTTGAGTCGGCTCTCATGGCCTTGATGGAGTCCTCAACATCTGTTGCAAAGTTAACTGCTGCAGCCAAGTCCGAGTTCTCCTTCTGCATGAATCTGGAAAGCGGAAGGCTAATAGAGAACACCTGTGCAACAACATTCGTAGTGATAATGAATTCAGGCTGTTTAATGGCACACAATAATTGATTAGCATTTGTGGCAGAGTCTCTGTCTTGCCATTCACTAATAGTATTTAGCGACTAAATTACAGCGGGAAACAACTCCAAAAAAACTATGACAGCATCATGCCTCTCAATCCATCGCGTTGGACACATTTGCTTTAGGTGTTTTCACCTGGCATCTGGTAAATTGTCCTCAACAGCGTTAGCAAGGACAGCTTGTCGTTTTGGTGTGTTGAGAAAGTTATATATACTACTGATAGTGCCCATACTGTTCCGTACTGATACCTCAGTACACGCATCTGACACAGCAAGGTTTAAACTATGTGCTCCGCAATGAACATACGGGGCAAGTGGAAACTGTCTCACAATGTGTGCTTGTACACCGTTGAATCGTCCACTCATGGAAGCTGCACCATCATAACCTTGTCCACGCATATAATCTAAATTCACACCGAAGTTTCGCAGACTATCTACGATCACTTGAGCGAGGTTCTGGCCAGTGACATCATAATCAGGTACAAACTGAATGAAGTCTTCTCGAATCTGATGTCCCGATTCATCTATGTGGCGTGCGCATAGTGAAAACTGCTCAATTCCCGAAATGTCAGCTGTTTCATCAGCGAGTATTGAAATGCATTTTGCAGCATTAATGTTATTTACTAGCTTATCACGGATCAAGAGATTGCAACAATCTACTATTTCATTTTGAATTTGAGGACTAATGTAGGAGGCATATGCTGAAAATGATGAGCATGTTTGTAGGTGTTTGCTAAGGACCTGATCACCGCCGTTTGCACGATACCGTAGCAAAGCTCTAAAGTGTCCCTCATTAGCGGATGTTACTGCACAATTCAGTCTCAGGGGTCCGGAATCCCTGTGGCCACGAAGTGACAATCCCTGCCGGCCACAAAGAATAATAGTATCAATAACTGGTATAACTTTGAGACGATTTTCACGAATTATGGTTTTGGACGCACTATCTATGTGGATGTCAATTGAATCAACTTTACGACCAGCAACAGACTGAAGGTTTCCAGCACTCGCAATGCACTCCTTGTGATAAGTGGTCTTCTCGTGCTCGTTAAACACCTCAACAGCCTTTGTCCAGTTAGAAAAAGATATCCTCACAAGCTTTCCCAGAGACTGACTTCCAATACCCGCTCCTTCTGGCGCGAATAGTGCACAGTACTTACAAAATGCACCACTCCGAACCTGACTGTATAAGAGCCACTTCCACCGATGCAGCCACTGGTGCTGGAATCGTAGATTACGCTTGCCTCGGGAAGAAAATATATAGTCTGCGTCAGGAACCCACGCATTACAAAGGAGGCCCAAGCGCTTCTCCATGGTTAACTGTTAAGAAAATAAAAATCTATTCTATTTACTTCCGACTAGTCAATAACCATTACATGTGCATTATTATCATTTATAGACCAAAGTAATGTACGTATATAACCGATGCGTCTGTTTGTTTGTTTGTTTGTTTGTTTGTTTGTTGGTTGGTTGGTTGGTTGGTTGGTTGGTTGGTTGGTTGGTTGGTTGGTTGGTTGGTTGGTTGGTTGGTCTTGAACTGTACGAGATAAATGTATTAGGTGATCTGCCTCTTGTTCTATAATGACGAGGCTGTCATTCAAACCAAGGATTTTAAATTGTTACTAGACATCTGAATTCTGAATAAAATGTATGATTAAGATTAGGATCGAATACTGGATGTGTGGGTTTTTGGAAAGCACAATGGCATGTGATGCTCACCTGGACCATTATCATTTACATTGAATTAATGAGTAGCATTTTAAAGGGACACTGTGACTAGCTGTACAGACGCCGGAGGATGGACAGACACCCGCCAGTCGCCATGCCATACGCTTCATTGGACATTCTGGCCAGATGAGCAAACAATATGGAATACAGTAATAAATTAGAACCTCTCACTCAAAGCTGGGGCCAGAATCAGATGAATGACCAGATTAGCAAGATATTCTAATATTAGAAGGCATTCAGAGATTGCGTACATCCGCCACACACGATTACCTCCTAATAATTGATCTGTATAAAGGTCATCAGCCTAACGACCTGAACCAATTTCCAGCATATTTTATTAAGCATTTAATAATAAAACCGGCCTCCTTAGTGGTCTAGAGGAATGTCCATTCGCAGACAGAGAAAAGACTCATTTTGGAGATTTACAATTGGAATAACTGCTCCGATATCCACGTCAGTCATAGCTGGTCCGATATCCACGCCAGTCATTCCAGTGGTAAATCTTAAAAAGATAGTCTTCTCTTGGCCTGCAAATAGACATTCAAAAAGCAAATATTTTGATTTTCAGGAACAAATTTAGTCACTAAAGGGTTAAACTGTTTAATCCATTACGTCACAGAATCTCAATTTTAAAATCGTTATATACAATTAGACGAGCTATGTTAATTTGAAATTAATTTAACTGGAAACTCCCACAACTCGTTATAGGCCTATTCAAGACTCATTGAGGTGTAATACAAACATATTTCGAAATTGCGTTATTTAATTTTTAATGTGGTAACTGTAAGACTCTACTAGTGCTAGTAGCCATAGTTGCTTGCTTAATTATAGCGGATCTCGTATTATTTGTTAATCTTGTCTATCGGGGTTGTTGGGGGGTATTGCGAACGTAATACCAAAACTAGGCGGCATATGCCGTTGAAGCAGCGACCTTTTAGGATTGATGAATTAAATACCAATTGAAAATTGGGGAAGGGGTCTAAACTAAATCTCGTCTTGCAAAGCACATTCTTAGGGGTAACCCACTGTTAGCCACATAGCTAATTTGGTTGAATTTCACCCATCAGTTTGGGAGGAGTTGGCGTGACGGACAGTTAGACAATTAATTTGACCTTTTGACTCCTGTCACGCTGCCTTGAGGGCGGAGCCTAATCAAAATGTCGCCTTGCAAAGTGCATCATCTGGGTATCCCACATACCAAAGTTGGTTCAATTCCACTAAACAGTTGGAGAGGAGTTGGCGTAATGGACAGACAGACGGGTGGACGGACGGACGAACAAAGGGTCCTTTGCTGTAGGATGGATGTAATGATGGTAGAGAAGCATCCTGTTAAGTCTCATTGATGAATTAAATACTGTATCGTTTGAAAAAACCCATTTTGAACGAAAACCTTAACGTTGAATGTGTGAGCCTCATGGAGTAATGGAATGAGGGACAAACAGACGGGCTAACAAAGGTTCGCGTGGTGTAGGATGGATGCAATGATGGCATAGAAGCATCCTGTTTCATTGTGATCGGATAACTCATTGATCCTTTATATTTCAATTTAAAAGACAATACATTTTGAGGGTGGAAATAGGTAACGGACTAACAATTAAAGGCTCCTATAGTCGTAGGCCCTATGGAGCCGCTCGACGCTCGCGGCTAATTAAAATTCATGCATTTATGTCACTGTCATTATTGTACAAATACTCTTAGAAACTCACTTTCCTAGATTCATCTGAGTCATCTCCACAGAAGAGGCCAATGTCGTTAGCAGGTTGTTCCGTTGGCACTTCAGCAGCACATTGTACAGTGACTGGAGTCTCTAATACAGTTTCCTTATTCATATGCTGTGGCAGTAAATTGTTAGACGTACTGGCTCTAATATCATTGTTTATTACGGAGGTATAATCAGCGTCACGAGGTTTAAAAAACGAATAGATTGTTGTCTTCTGCCGTTTTTTATCACCCATTTTAAACAGTTACACTGATACATACGATAATACGAAACACGCATTGCTTTCTGATAGCTCTTGTAGGTCAGCCAATGCGGAGACAGCATCAATGCTACAAGGCACGTGACTACGGCGATATGCGCGTGGCCGCTGGTAGACAATGAGGTCAATTGTCTAGCCTGACTGGCCGTGTTTATCACTGTTTCTATATGCAGTGATCTCACTTGCGCACATAGGCTGATTTTATTGTGACTTAGACTTAGATTTTAAAATTTTTTGCCCGGCCCATGGGGGGTGTTCTAACACCCAAAACACCCCCTTAGCTACGCCCCTGCATAATATAATCTCCAGGTCGATAATGGATACATGTCCTACATCGTGTTCATCCATATATAGCTCTGGATAATTAGTGAATCTCAAGTCAGAGAAACTGGTGCTGATGTTTAAAACCCATTATAAATAATACACCTTAGGCGAACGTGTATGAGATGACAGACTGACTGGCCGACCAACCGACCAACCGACTAACTAACCGACTGACATACCGATGACAGAACGGCCAACTGTCCAGCTGACCAACCCACCAACCATTCGACTGGTTGTTCGACCGAATGACCGACCAGGCGACTGACTAACGGACAGAATAACCAACCGACATACCAACCAAACCACTGTCCCATTGACCGACCCACTGACCATCCCACCAACTGGCTAACCGTCTGACCGGCCCACCTACCAACCTACTATCCAACCGACGTACAGTATGCTAGACCAACTGGCAGACCAAGCAATGGACTGGCAAACTCAATGACCAACCATCTGGTCGACAGTCTTAACAACCAGGATTCCGCCAACTGACTGAGTGCCTAATACGGACATTTTCTGCATGTGCCCAATCAATATTCGAACAATGTAGACTCCGCCAGGCAGCAAAGCAAACCAATCAGCAGCCAGCCAGCCAGCCAGCCAGCCAGCCAGCCAGCCAGCCAGCCAGCCAGCCAGCCAGCCAGCCAGCCAGCCAGCCAGCCAGCCAGCGAGCCAGCCAGCGAGCCAGCCAGCCAGCCAGCCAACCAGCCAGCCAGCCAGCCAGCCAGCCAAACAATCAATCAATCAATCGCTCGCTCAATCAATCGCTCGCTCAATCAATCGCTCACTCAATCAGTCACTCAGTCACTCACTCAGTCAATCAGTCAAACAATCAATCAATCAATCAATCAATCAATCAGTCAGTCAGTCAATC
>CM067360.1:119438108-119603108 GCA_034401795.1 Chaetoderma sp. LZ-2023a
TATTGAGCAAATGTTGTTTGTTTAGGCAAGTGACATGAGAGTGCATATGATGATGCGTGATTGACGGCCAGAAAGGTAATTGTATGGATAATCTGGATGTATATGGATATGTAAATGACATATGGATGGATGGATGGATGGATGATAGAAAATAGTATGAACGATTGATGGGCAAATAGGTAATTTATTGATAGGTTAATGGCAAATGGATGGATGATGGATGGAATGATAAATGGCAGGTTGATGAAACAGACTGAGAGATTGATTTACAACTCACCGAAACAACTGCTGTCAAATAGCAGTTGCGCACTCCAGTATAGCAACGGAAACCGTTTTGACATAGCATCCCACGAAAGACAGTAAAGCACTCATGAGCGTACACCATCAAATGCAACACGTCATCTCCGAAAAGTGTGCCTAGACAGTATGCCCAGTAGCAGATGCCCACTGTGGACAGATTTATGGTTTACAAATACGGTGAGCGCATAGTGATGGCACGGACTGTGGTCGATTCTAACATGTGCGCATGTGTGTGCATGTCTGCGTGCGTTCGTGCGTGCGTTCGTGCGTGCGTTCGTGCGTGCGTTCGTGCGTGCGTGCGTACGTGCGTTCGTGCGTGCGTTCGTGCGTGCGTTCGTGCGTACGTGCGCGCGTACGCGCATGCGTGCGCGCGTGCGTCTGTCTACATGGACGTGTAGCATGTGATCCCAATGTGTGTATTTTCAGAATGCTGGCTGGGGATGAGAGGGTATCCGATGTATGTACATGTGCATGGACGTGTATTCTGTACTCTTTGTTTGCACAATATAACGGTATACATGTATCATTTAAATCATGCTCCGACTTTAGTCTCACATAAATGGCATACGCAATCAGAAATCAGGCTTGCGAATATGTACCAAGACCAGTTGTTTTACCATACTAAGCCGGAATAAGGCAATAGGTTCACTGTTAAACATACGGTCCACTTGGCCTTTCATCCACAGAGTATCCTTCCGATTTAGCGTATACATTCATTCGATAAATATCAAAATAAAAACTATTTAACCCTATGCCAAATTGTAAAGGACGGGCTATGCGCGGCCATGTTTAGTCTGGGGGTATTTCTCTTAGTAGCACCTGCACAGTCGCATGCGGTAGTGTTTTGTTGAGAGGAATACTACGTATTTGTACTCACTCTAACGCTGTCGATATGACACACACTCATTATACCTATGTATGTGAATTAACAGCCTTACATATCTAGCAGTGTGTAACCACTGCTGTGCCAACAGCCCCTCAAAACGCGGACACTTCTAGTAATATCAATTATACCTTAAACCCATTAATGAGCAAATTTGTTCAGGAAAAAAAAAATGTGCTTATTGAATGTCCATTTGAGGGCCAAGAAGAAGACTATTTTTGAAAATTACCACAGCAATGACTGGTTCGGTTACTGAGCCATAAATTTCAGTGGTTAATTTTCAAAATGTATCTTCTCTTGCCCTTCAAATGTACGGTCCTTAAGGGTACTACCATAGGCTAATTTTGGTCGGCTTCGTCACGGTAAAGGTGGTAGTCATGATCTGTTCAAGAAAACACATTTTGTGCCCTTTTACAGGTCAGGAGAGGGGCACATTTGAAAGGTAATCGTTGGAATGGCTGGTTCCGTTACCGAGGCAGTTATTCCAGTTGTACATTTAAGAAAATATGCTTCCATCGGTCTGCAATTGAATACTGCGTAAGACCTTTGCAACGGCCATCTTTGTCCAACGTCAGCATTCGACCATACGTTAAAGGTAATGATGTTACTATGATCATTATGGCCGACACACGGATAGAGAAATATTATGGATATAGTAAATCTACACCTTGGATAATCAAATGTGTGAGAGGAGATTGATGATCGTCGTATGGGTCGTTTATAGAGACAGCGATTTGAAAACTGCATTAGGATACAGAGTGCTCTAGTCTGAGCGCGATGGCTTCAATGGGGCTGTAGGTGATGATTGTTTAGCAGCAGTGTGGTGGCTAATGCTATACATAGACGATGTTTGAAATTGATCCAGGAGACGATCTCTCAGCTATTACATCGGCTTACAGGAAGTGAACTCACAATTCGTACACTATTTACATTGGCAATATAGAACACAGGAAGGGACTGGGCGTATATAAACTCTAGTTAATGCGTTTCATTGTCCACGATACTTATATTCAGTTAACATTAACGAGCTAAACGAGTACGTCGAAACGTGAACATGTATCGCTTTCTTAACTTTAGAAATATATAATATTAGTTCGTCGACAATTGTTGGTGATAAGGTAAGCTGTTATAAACAACAGTTGGTACATCTGTAAAGACGACATACTGTTATAACGAAATGTGTGTAGATTGGTATCACACAATCACAGAATCACATTCATGTTATATCCCCCCTGGGTGTACAGTGCCACTGGGGGTGTTCACTCATAGCAAATACCACAGTCTCGTGGATCGCAGCAACACGAGTTAGGAGAACGAGATTTCATACGGCTATCAAATTTGGATATGATATCACATCCATCTGGAATATATACACCTGTGGATTCGTATAGGAATGGAATACAGCTATATTCTATTAAAGTATTTGCTATTATTATTGGCGAACATAAAATCATTTTCGCCATTATATCTTTCGGTACCGTGTGTCCAACAGTCTGTCTGTGTTGCTGCAGGTCTTCCTGTCTGCCTGCCTGCTTGCTTACCTGCATGGCTCACTGTATGTGTGTCGGTGTCTTTGTTCGCTAGCTTCTAACTACGGCCACATGTATATCTCAGCAAGGTTTCGTCATGTTGGAATTAAACCTGGGGACGTGCGCCCTTATATCAAGAGGATGGAGTACACTATTTTTGAGGCCATACGGTTAAAGGTTAAGGTCACTGTGACTTAGTATAAAGCTCTACCTTTTACGGCTATGTTTTGCGTGGAGCTCAATATATCAGCTGATGTCTCGGCAGGGTTCCAACCTATTGGGACTACTCTTAGACACATGGCTTATTATGTCAAGGGGATGGAGCACAATAATATTGCCGACATGTACGTAACGTGCAATGTCACTGTTACATTGATGTGCATCTCTACTTGTTACGGCTAAGTTGTTCGTTTAGCTCAACATACCCTCTTTTAATCTCCACAGGCGTTCAACTTATAGGGATTCCACCTTGCTTCCTTATATCAAGCCAATGGAGCTCACAGATTTCGCGGGCATGACCTCAAATGTCCATGTCACTCTGACCATGGTATAAAACTACATTTTAGTATTATTTATGTGTAAGACTCGACATGGCCGCGTATATATCGGCATGTGTTCACTTTATTAGGACGAAACATGGCCATATGATTTCTTATATCAAGCGGATAGATCCCAAGGATAGTGAGATCATGATTTTCAAGTTCAAGGTTACTGTAAACGCTGCATGCAACTATACGTGTTACGGTTAAGTGTTTGCATTTAGCTCAAAATATCCTCGTATATATCGGCAGGATTCACCTTATTCGGACTACACTTGGACACATGCGTTCGTATGTCAAGTAGATAGAGCACACGGATATTAAGGCCATGAGTTTCAAGCTCACGGTGAACTTAATATAAAACTGCTTTTCTTATGTTTACGTGTTGCGTTAGCTCAACATATTCGCTTATATCTCGACATGGTTTTGCTCTGTTGGGATTGCACTTGGGCACCCGCCTTCTTATGCCACAGAAATTGGGCACGATGATATTGAGGGCATGTGGTCAAACTTCAAGGTCACTGCGAACATGGTATATATTTATATTTTTATGGTTAAGTTAAGTGTTTAGCTCAGCATAGCATCTTATATCTCGGCATAGCTTCAGCCTATTGGGACGAAACGTGGACACACGGTTACTTATTTCAAACGAATGGAACGCACCGGTATTAAGGCTTAAAGGTCGAGGTCATAGGGACGTTGTTAAAACATTATATTGCTAAGTCTCCAGGTGTGTTCAACATATCATTGTATATCTACGGATTGGTTCAGACTATTGTTACTAAACTTGGAGACATGGTTACATGTATCAACCAGATGCTGCACAATCTTGTTGAGGTCAAAGGTCACGGTAACTGTGACTTCAATATGAGACTCTATCCGTTCAATGTTTGGTTTAGCTCAGTATATTGCCTTACATGCCATGATTACTTCAACCTATTTGAATTTTAAGACTCTCAATTGTTTAGCTATGTGAAGGGCAATGACATTGAAATCAGAGGTCAAGGCCATTGTAACATTCGCATTAAGTCACATGTGAACAGTTTGGTTCAGCTTAGCTTGGCTGCGCTTTATCTCAGATTTGACTAATTTATTGGAACTACGCATCGCCATTTCGTTACCTCAAACAGGAGGAGGTGCACATACATTCAGACGTATGGGGTCAAGGTCCTTGTGGTCTTGATACAAAGCTAGATTTACATTTGGAAATATCGCCAATAGCCCGCCATTGTGACACTGATGGTGTGTTTATTGAATAGCAAAGCAATAGCTGGCAAACATCGCATCATAATGTCTAGAGTGAAAGCATACTGATACAAGGTATATACATTCTTATAAACGCCTAGTGATAAGATAGACAGCCCGGACTTTATCAATTCGCTGACCAAATCATACAACGATGAACACCAGCACCTCCATTTCACAGTGATCAAGACATCAATTTGCTTATATTTCCGTTTACCAAATACATTGAATCGGAAAGTGTAAATACTAATGCATTTACATGATGCAGGATTTGCTAGACTAGATGCACATATTAGGCCCTGAAAAGATGTATTGTGGACAATATGGCACGAAAACCTGCATACTGACAATAAGCAAAGAACACGTGTTGTGGTGTACAGGAGGTGTGGTATAGACCACTTGACCCTTTCATGCCGAAGTCATTAAAAACCGGCCTCTCCAATGGATTTGAGAACTGTCCATTTGCTGACCAATAGAAGGGTATTTTGACAATTTACTACAGGAAGGACTGGCTCGGTAACCGAGTCAGTCATTTCAGTGGTACCCCTTCACAGGCATTATTCTCCTGTCATGCAAATGGACAATTAATACCCAAATATGTTGATATTCAATTTGATCATCAACGGGTTCAACCGACGACTGTTTGTATTACATGACTGGAGATGAGAGAGCGCATCTGTCGTCACTGAAAATAAGGTGTGACATTGAAATCAGCTGTAATGGTTCACTTGATTCCATTCTCGATCTAATGTGTATTCATTGCTGTCAATAGAGAATAATACATTGTTTGTTAGGCTGTTTAAACACCATTTACTAAACAAAACCAGCTATATGCTGCAAAACGATAACAGCGGCCTATGATGTATTCAACAGCCAGTCTATTATCACACACTGTGTGCTAAATTAGAAATATATACAACCATCCATAATACCCAGAGCTTGCCAATGACACTATTAGCCATACATGTGCCGGTATGGCAACTGGCTATCGACAGTATTTAGAATTCCTAAATCTAATTGCGCATAGAAAGGTTTAGCATTACCGGTCGGTGAATTGCCATCTGGCAACCAGCTTTTCTTGGACTCCATTGATCCATTTGCCCACTGAAAATAACAGCAGTCTCGGAGCTGTGCTACAGAACATTGACAACACACGGACTGCATGAGATAAATACTATCATATTATGATTAACCGTGCCCATCATCCATGTCGTAATCAATGAAGCCAGTTAAAGTTATGCCCGTCCGTGTCCAGCTAAGCTCCGCTCACCTTTCGCCGTATTGGTGTTGATTGATCACTGAACTGTCTGACTCTTACTTTCCTGAAATATATACATATAAGCCGTTGAATAGGTTGAATGGGTGCTGTTATTGCCTGTGCCTAACTCCAGTAAAACTAGTTTCGAAATTTCAACAACATATTTATTGAATAGTAAAGGCAATCAATTCGTACAACGGCCCTTGGTCCGTCATCAATTACGCATTCGTGACGAACTTATCTACGTCATTCATGACGTCATTGATTTTGATGTCACTTAATTGATTATGACGTCATATGAGTGATGCGTAAACTGGAAAGGTTCATTTCCATTTCGGGTTTCGACACTGACACCAACCCATCACTATGTCGTCACGTGAACATCACATGGCATTGGTGCACGACGCTGAGTGTCGAATAAGTATTGCCTCACGTGGAACAAAATGCATTTCCATCACGTTGCTTCAATCATCTGCTCGAACATATGTCTGCCACCAAAAATCTCGATTGCAACAATTGGATTACATGGTACACAAATAACTTAGTTACAAAATATGTGTTGATAATGCTGTTGCAATCAACAAGACAGACACAAGCAACGGCTTGTCTGACGCTTGGACAAACAACTTGTTTACCACACTCATTAGTCAACAAATGTTGTGGGGCCCGGCAACGTGACCGGCTGCATAGATTTCCTCATAATCTCGACCACATTCTCATGGATGAAATACTAGCCAGATGGTAAATAAACTGTTTGCTCAAACAATCTTGTGAGTCATAGAATTCCGCTATGTTCTCCACGTCTTTTACTGAGCATGCTCCCTTTGCGGCCTGCGCGAGCTACCGTTTGCTTCAAATGTTACGTGATATACGGAGCAAATTGTGCGCAATGTTAGGTTATATTTTCTATCCCAGGCTTTATGTTGGATTGAACTACAATTCCCTCGGTTTTTTCCTCCAATCGGTTGCTAGAAAGTTAGTTGGCCAAATAGCACGGCCTTAGTGGTAGTTATGCCAACCAATACCAACTGAAAACCTTTTTTTCCCAAACAGTATGGTATCTTCCCATGACTTAATCTTAGATAGTGTTAGACCATTGGCAGATTTCATTTTGTATATGGCTTGCTCAGCGTTCGCGCATACTCGCATGCATCCACTCACGGGCGCATGTCAAATTTTACCAAAAGAGAACGTATGCCCATATTCTAGGATGCTACAACATTAGGCGTGAGCTAGGAAAATCTGAACCAAAAGCCGGAAAATCTGTAAAAATCCAGAAAAGCTAAAAAATCCACAACATCCCATAATCTTTTCGCAATATGACAAAGAGGAGAGGACCTAGGGTCTACACTCCCTATGTGCTCTTGTTGATTTTTTAGATATGCTTGATATTATTCTAATGTAATCCGTGTTAACAATCATTCATGCTGCAATGTTACATAGGCGGCAACAGTCTCTACCCAAATTAATTTCAAAATATTCAACAGCTTAACTGTATAGTAAATTTAGATTCTGGGAATTCAGTTTCAAAGTGTCGCATCGAAGCCAACATGCGTAAGATATATGCGGAGCTTAGCTAGATATTGGTGTGGCATAGCCACCAATGGATCCCTCAATTTATGTTTCGTATTTGGTCTCCGTGGTTCAAAGTGTTAACAATCAAATGCCAGTTGGCCTATAATGAATTGGCAAGTTGTCACTTCGGCACGTGTCCTGCTACAGTGAAGAAATTCTTGTTCAGAACACCTTATATGAAGAGGTAGCTAGATTATGGGAATTAGCCATGAACAAAGACAGATGCGTTCATCATTACCATGGCAACAGACTCACAGCATATGTGAGCTGGTTTGCCTGTTTACCAACTGTACAATCTTGAAATAATTATATTCTTGGGCACAGCCGGATTCCTGGTAAAAGGCTGCCCAATAGAATGGCAAGATGGAGTACATGTTGTTTCAATGACATAACAAACCAAGTTGCACGCGTGCAATGGACCTTTTCAGTTTTAGCTAGGCCCGCCAATCTATAGCTAAGCTCCACTCACACCTCGTTCGCGTTGGGATCGATCGATCTCTGAACATCCTGACTTCCAATTTCCAAAAAACTACACTGCTAACCTGTTGAATAGTTTGAAACTAATCGGACCGGGCGCTGTTGGTGCCTTAGGCAGCAGCAGCGTCCAGTCAAATTAGTTTCAATATATTTAACAGCATGTTTATTAAATAGCAATGAATTACAAAGTCTTACAATTCATTCAACGTGTCGGATCAGTTGAGATTTGGTGACGGTCTATATTGAACCATTTGGGACATAACGATTATGACGTCATTATACCCGCGCTGACACTCTGAGCAGGTGAATTAGCTCTCGCTATCCTTGAGACAAATTCAATCGTGACGATTCGACAATTGTTAGACATATTGTATTATGTAAAGCCACATGTATATGTTATAGATCATTGTCTGCACTGACCGAACTGTAAATATACTTGATGAGAGATGCTACTGATTAACAGGTAATCCAAGATTAGTAACAATTTTAAAACCGGCCTCTGCAGTCAACTCGAGGAATGGCCATTTGCAGGCCAAGAGTAAACTTTTTTTTAACAATTACCGCTGAGATGACTGGTTCGATAGCCGTCATTGCAGTGGTCAATTTTCAAAAATCGGCATCTCTTGACCTGCAATTGGACATTCAACAACCACATACTTTAAAACAAATTTGGCCATTGCAGGGTTAAAACGCCGCCCCATACCATACACAAGTCAACATTTCAGTTAGTTGCTATTCCTACTAAATTGTGTATGGTGAATGACATTATGTTTGTAAACTGCCCAATATTTTGAAACTAAGGTGACTGCAAGATGTTGCTGATGTTAGTGTCAACAAATCCCAGTCAAATTAGTTTCGAAATGTTTAGCATACGCGATAGTATTCATACAATTGTAAATGATTGCCTTTCTATTGGTCATTCGTATTCAGCGTTAACATAATACATAATATAACATTGATTTCTCTCCTCCGTTTGTGTACAATGAGTGACATTTTTTCCGGCGCCCAATGAATGCGCATCGCTGTGTGAAAAATTCATGTTATCACAATTCCGTCAAAATACATGCCTAGCTATATCTAATGAAGTGATGCATTACCACCCGACTGACTTTCTAGCGTGAACACGTCATAAGCCTTACTATTCAAACCTTCCGCTCATCCAAACTGGTAGTCCACTGTACTACTCAGATGTCTAACTAATGTAAACGATACGACTAGATGGCCTCTTGCCACCAGCATGAGAAAATGATAGTAATTGATTGAACGGTGTGCCGTCCGTGACACCACCCATTGCCAACAACCATTCTAAAAATAAGACCACTTAAAGAAAAATTAATGTAGGCCTATATATTCTGTTCCTCGACGCGTAGTGAGTACACCAATGATAAATCGCGCGCATTACAATCCGGCTGTAAATGGAACACATAGCATTATTGTTAGCTGGATTTTACCGATTACTTGCATGCTAACAAATCAGTGTTATAATACACTATAGTATCCATGGTGCTTATAATAAGAGTACAAGTTGTGAACGTGTACTTTGGGTCAAAGGCCACCGCCAACACATGTATACTCGCTACACCGTTATCGAAGAAATAGTACATACACTACGTGTACCCAATCACTCTTGGTCCCACCCACGCGAAGAGAACCGGTATACTGTTCAAACCGGTTTGAAAATTGACACCGTCAACGGTTTGACGGACTGAATCGAGTCATTCATGACGACTGTGATTATGATGTGAGGCTATAACTGAATCGGTGTACATGATCCACACCTACATATAATTGTGCTACTGAGAAATACAGCTATACCAAATATACCAGAGGCCATGTCATTTAGATGGCAGCGAGGTCAGTTTAACTGTACCATACACGCATGAACATTATACCTTATCCATAAGTATATTTGCACCCATTATAGGGCGTCATAAGCAACGACGTGACGTGTAGGATGAGGTCATAATCAACGACACCAAGCAAGGCGTAGATAAGTTCGTCACGATCGCATAGTTGATGACAGGATAAGCGGTGCTGTACGAATTGTATGGCTTCATTACGTAATAGGCCATAGGCAGCAACAGCGGCCACTCAAATTAGTTTCAAAATATTCCACAACTTACATGCGTAGTCTAATGCAAATTGATATCCAGTGAACTCAGGGACCCTTCGATCTCAACACGAGCGAGGTGTGGGTAGAGCTTAGCTAGCCATGGGCAAAGCTAACAATAACTGGAAATGTCTAAACCGTAATGGTATCGCCATCAACACAGTCTAAGGAAAGAGTAAGCGGATAACGATACAGGAAACACGGTTAAAAAACAAGAGATGTGTTATCGACAAGGGTGCGCGTGATTCTGATTACGTAAGATCCCGTACGTGCCAACCATTGTTTGGCACCGTGCCGACACTCTGTATAATTCCAGATGAGCAGCATTACATATGGCCCTGTCTTTCGCAACCACCCCACCCCTAACACACCCTTCCCCACCCCGCGTTTAATGGTACCTACGTATTATAAATAGTGTTGGCCGTACATAATCTGAGAATTCAGGAAAGCCACGAAACATGTCTCTGAAAGGTATCATCTTGCTACTGGTATTGGTATTTTTTTCTAGCTATGTACGTGTAAATATATATTTCACCCATATAACTGGCAGAATCGCACATGCGGCTTAAAACTGTCTAGACAATCACTCCGAACAAATGGATGGTGATGCAATACGAAATGGAACACTTTTACTCGTATAACTGCTAACGAGGAAACGATCCCATAACTGGCAGTAACGCCTAGGAGCATACGACGCTGCCATACCAGCGCCACAGGACAGCACGCGTAATTAGCAGCTGTGGCTTACTGGAGTGTGTGTTCTGATACACAGTGGAATACTGTGGTGACTGATTTTGACCAAAATTGTAACAGTACTGGCGACCCAGGTAGTGATTTATGTGAAAACAGCGCGTCGCTTGTGCATACATCACAGAGACCACCTATTGTGCAGCCACCATACTAGTTATAGAGTGGCAAGTACTCGTGACATTACAGTAGTTAGTATTGCCGGACAATCGAACCCCACAACTGGTGGACATGCCTACCAATATGGCCCACACACATTCGCTTATGAGCAAATCATACAGAACATTGCCATGTGCATGAAATATTACGCACATGTGTACATTAACAATTAGGTTTTGCTTCTAAACGCTTGTGTATTGTGTTGGCCTTCTCTCGTCTAGTTGTGGTTGATTTAGTCGACACAGGCTGGGAGTCTCTCTTTGGCTCAGGCCCCTGCCACTAAAATAGCATCTGCAATGCGCAATCTATTTGCTGTGCCCGCTCACCGGTCGATTCATACGGGAAGCCAGGTTTACGCTTAAGCAAGCAGTCAAAACCTGCTATAAAGGCTAGGCTAGGGTGTTAGGCCTCAATGGTATTACGCCTCTATATTCAAACGAGCAGGCTCGACCCCTTTTGAAGGGCCGCTGGCTACAGCGGCATCCACCTACCGTAATTAACGAGAGATTTGGCCTGTCTATTATATGTAGAAACTGGCCAGCCATTTCTCGTAAAACGGTGCGCATACACATATAAATACACGGAATCAGTTCCAATGCATACGTTAGTCTCAACTACCGTCGGATGAACTTATATTGGGGGAGGCCCACGTGAGTCTTTTGCTCTTGCTTCGGCAAACGATTCCCTAAGAAGAACGTTATTTTCACACATAATCTAAGTCAGTGTATAGGAAGCCTTGATGACACTTTGTCATATTTATCACTTAGGTACCGTATACGATAAGTCATTCTCTGGGGATGTTACCAATCAGGTAGAGGCAGTAGCTCTCTACAAATCAGTACGTCTAACGTCGGCTTAAACTGACCCAACGTAGCATTCTGCCAGCGACCATAGCGGCGCCGAACACCACTTATAAACTTGTACTAGGATACACCAGCGAATCAAACATGTATGCACTCCATAGTGGTTTCACAAACAGCATTGATGGCACCATGATATGTAATCGTGATGTATGCAGGCATGCTTGCTCGGCCTCACTGGAACATTATCGGGTCTGCAGAAATTGGCTTTTATATTCTTCGAAGCGTGTGATGCCCATCTCTGATGAGCCGGAATCCCTGAGACCTAATCAGCAGCCACTCTGCAAGTGGCGCCCAATGTTGTGCTCGAGACAGTGTAGCTACCCACGACCAAACTGAACTTTTTCAATCAATACCCCATAGATCAGTATGCCAACATTAGGAGCCGCGTGTGATGTAACCATTCAACCGCTTACTACTATACACAATGCACCTCATCAGCGAGATTACTCACCGATTAGTTATGGCACAATCATTGACGCATCCGAAGCCGATGTGCCCTTCTTAACTGTATCCGAAGTCTCTCATGGTCGGCGCACAACCACGCCCGACTATAGATTTCGGCCCCTACCACCTACAATGAAACAACGCTCATTAATCACGCCAACCCACTGGAGCGTGTCTCCTGTGTTACGCCGACCATGGTCACCGTCATATGAGGACCGCTTTTCACACTTAACCCCACCTATGCATGCCTCTTCACCTGTACATCGGCGCCCCTCCCATTCCCCTGCGCCGAGATATGAGCGAAGAGAACATGCTCAAGAAATCCTGAGCGATGCACCCGCACATGCTACATGATTCTTCGCAGGTCCCGCCGCGATACAGAGGACACACTTCGGAACGTCCCATCAAACCTCTGTGCTATATGATGGCCGAGCCGCAAGAGAAGAACACCTGTTTCGGTCCATTGCATCCCATAGGACGAAACGACCACCCTCCATATTCTAGGCACCAACAAGGGATCCGATTCATCGGACCTCACCACCACAACAACGACACCATCACTCGCCACAATTTGCGAGACATGACCACATTGCACCATATCCGCCACCAACGTCGGCCTTCTCAGTAGCCTCTGGATTTGCACTACTCTCTCCAGGCCCTGGCAACACCGGAGTCACCCCCACCTCCCCTCCCACACACACACACCCACCCCTACCCCTCACGCTCACCCCGCCCACACCCCACACCCTCGCCCACATCCCACCCCCACCAGAAGAACCACATCCCCCAATTCACTGGGGATGGTGATTGGGAAAAGTACTGTTGGCTGTTCCAGATAATATCTCGAACCAACTGTGGGCTCACCAGCAGATTGGGGATATATGGCAGTGAATTTATCTTGAAAAGCCCTCCATGTCCCGGCCAATTTAGGTTTCTACCGCACCATTACTTATATTCTTCTTGGAAGCAGCCTACTCAGAACGCTTCGACTCGGAGAAACTAGTCGTCTCCAACTTAAAAACATGCGCCGGAAAGCACACGAGACTCTCCAGGAGATCCGCTTGCGCGTAAGTAGGACATACCAGGAGACAAATGCTGAAGGAGCTAAACACTTTTAGTTGGACACCTGTATATATGCACTAAGCACCGAACCCGCGCTAACAGGGCAGCTATTTTTAACTGAATACAGCGACCTGAATGCATTAACCACCACAGCCATACGCATCGATACATTTCTAGAGTGAGAGACAAACACTCCGCATCAAAATCATCCAATACATACAACACGCAGCCACCCACCCACCCATGTAGAACAGTGTTTCGAGTGTGGCTGAACTGGAGAGGAAATTACTCTAATCGGTGTACCTGCAATAATTGTGCTCCTGCCCGAACAACACCAACACCCACCCACAGTAGTCACCGTTAAACTCGAACGCGTGCTGGTGTATAAGCCGAAACGGTGCCATTAGTCATTTCCTGAGTCCAACTTGATTTCACCACAGGACGTGGTCAACACACTAATAACAGCTAAACCACACACTACCACGAAAAGTACACATACATCCATCACCGTACCCATGCCAAACACACGAGTCCAGGCTAACTACGCCCATAAAACACATGTTCTATGTAGACCAGCAGTCATTGGTGGACTGAACAATACTGAACCTACGTTCATATACACAAAACGTCCAGACACCATGCCACAGAATCATCTGCGGCCTCTGGCTGTCTGTACCGAACCAGCACACCAACCACCCGCAATACGGGCAAATCCACTCCGCACCCCCTCGGCCCCGGCCATAAATTGGCCTGAATAAACTCTTTAAAAAAGTCTAGCTGAAAACCTAAACGTTGGTACATCAATCGCTGTTTTAATTGTACATCTCTGGCCCATACGTTTATGTTCTGCCGAAGATGGGCTAATGGTCGCACCTGTCCCTGCCTTTTCCAACCACTCCACCAACCACGGCACACATCCCGCCAACCACAACATCAATAGCCACATTTTCTCCCCCGACTCTGCACGGACCTGTGTCACACAGGCAGCAGCGCAATTGTCCCGGCCCCTTCTAAAGACAGCCTTTAAGAAAAGCCATTTCAAAACAGGTCACACACGTAGAGAATGCCAACATTCCGAGGAAAATTGACCGGCCTGCATCAATAGAGACATTGTTTGACATTTCTCGCTACATCATCTCCAAGTGTGATTGTCTGTTCGGTGTTGTGCCATCTACCGCCGCCGTCGATACTGACGCATCCATTCGTGTCCTACACATGATCATCTATGAGAACATCCAACCTCATAGACGGCCATCCCCCAGGCGCATCACCATATATGTTTACGCTGCCACTGGGGCTAATGTTCTGGTAGCCGATATTGTAAAAATAGTCATACAGACAGAGGAACTTCAATTCATCCAAAACGTGGTGACTGCCACTATCCACAATGAGGCTGCCAAACTTGGAATACACTGTCGAGAACACGAACTCGACTTACATGGTGTCGCATGCCACTGGGACCGCAATCATTGCTTTCTGACACTTATGCTCTACTACTAGCAAGTGCCACTACGATTGGGCCAGGCTAGGATGGTATGTTATCGACCCCTGCACCACACCAACAATGCACTATGCACACTGCCATGTTGGAGCCAGGTTCCGATTACAAAACGACCTCTCAATGTGCCACACCGCCTGTACGGTCTTTAACGGCTCAGGCGACGCCATTACACTAAATCCTGGCGTGCGCTGACAGACACACCGGTAAACAAGCATGCACCACACACACCCGCTCCACACGATCTTCCCGAGCACATACACTCGACCACTATCTACGTGCCATACCTGGCTTAGATAGGGCAGATAACCACGGCATACGTTGATTAGTATATACATACAAGGAAGGTTTCTCGTCAGGCAACCTTGACCTGGGAGAATGGACGGATCATTGCAATTCTGCAATGACTACGCACGCCTGAATGGCATGCGTGTGAAGGACGCATACCGCATTCCCTGGATCGATCAGGCTCTGATCAAATCTATGCATGATCTACATCAACGCTAAGAATACACCACGCACCGTGTACGAGGGGATGATAGTGTAATCGGACCAGCTGATCATACTAAACCCTAGCAGCCATTCATTTGCGGATATTGGCAGAACAATTATTTTAATGGCGATTACCATTATTTGGGAGGTCTTTAATAAAAGTAATGGTTACTATACCTAAATTAGTGGTTTTACGGTTCCATATTTAATGTTCATAATTCGTTTATGTATGCCATTAACAGTTAATGGTGTCATTAATCATGCCAATAAACAGGGCACTTTAATTGGAATATGTAATGGGGGAAATTGACAAAAATACTGTAATTGTTTACTGTGTGCTTAATGTCCATTAATTTTTTGACATTGGCTTCTTGAAAGTGTAATGACCTTTCAACTAATGTCAATTACATTCACCTTCAACTTAATGGCTGTACAATGAGAAAGTAATGGCATACCGTTACTGCTACTCGATGGCCATTACGTTCATGCTATTACAGTGTCCTTGAGAGTAAGGACCATCATTTTCCATATGAATGCTCATTAAATGTTTTAAATCATGACAAGATATTAATGGTTTTTAAAGGGCCCTATATTAAATGCCTATTACATTCCCATTAAATTGGCCATTAACCATGACAATATTTAACAAATTGTATTCATGGTATTTTAATGGCTGGTTAATGGGTCCAGTAGTGCAGTCAGTCGATCATTCCACTGTATAGTTGGCCATTTGGTTAGCTGGATAGACAGTCGTTCAGCCAATGTGGTCGCTCAATAAATCGCTTGGCCAGACCGTCAGATGGATTTACATCAGGCAATTGGTCAGTCGGTTATTTTGGCCGGTCGGCCAGTTCGTCAGTCAGTCGGTCAGTTGTGTGGTCAGTTGTCAATCAGTTGATGTATCAGTCCGACAGTCAATTCTTTCAGTCAGTCGATTGGTTTATTCCCGGCTGTAGTTGCAAGAGTATGTCATTGCATTGCATTGCAGTGTAGGCTTAATGGCTTGCTTTTAGTAACAAAAGTAGGTCTGTGTGACCACAGTGCGTCCTACTTTTCATGCTCTACGCGCAGCTATCGAGATTTTAGCAAGCATGTTACGAAGACAGCCCTTTATAAATATATTTCAGCAATAAAGATAATATGAGCGTTTGTTAATATATTATTATGAGTATTGAGCTGTTATCTGAGAGAGCGATACACTGTGTCAAATGGTAAGAAAAGAACACGAATCGAATTTAACTGTGTGCCGTATATGATACATTGAATCTCACACTCGTTGTCTATTCATATCATATTTGCCAGGATATGTTACCCTAAGTCACATTGCAATTGAAGGTGAAGTAACTCTGTTTGTGATTCTCTATTTATGAACCAGTTTAGCCAGCATTGCGGAATACTAAACATCGTATGCCATGCATTAACCCTTTAATGACTCAATGCTGTTACAAAATCTAAATATGTGCATATTAAATGCCCATTTGCAGGCCAAATGAAGACTAGTTTGATAATTTTCCACTGGAATCACTCCCTCGTTTACCGAGCCAGTCATTCCAGCGGTAACTTGTCAAAATTAATCTTCACTTGGTCTACACATAGACATACTTTAGAACTACTGCTGAGGCCTTTTTACACGAGGCTTCGTCATGAAAGTGTTAACCTATTGCAACTTACAACAACCAGACGAAAAACGTCTTTAATAGCAATAGTTACACGACATTACAGTGTATAACTTGTGTGAGTGTCACTATCTCCATACACGCAAAGGCGTCTGAAATCTGAGACAGTAGTCCATGTAGAGTCTCGCCGACAACTCGTTATGTTAAGCAATAGTTAATATAATTAGCACACGTTTCTCTATAGATACCTATTGCACATAATCCACAAACTAAGCTACATGCTCCGAAAGTGGTGCTTATTTTATTTTTTATTTTTTTAAACATATTTTATTGTACTGATATTACAACGGGATTGGGCACACACTCATTAAGACGGCAAATTGCGTAAAATAGTTAAATACGCATGTATATACAGTAAAGACATTATGATGAATATGGAAATAGAAAGTAGAGAGAGAGAGAGAGAGAGAGAGAGAGAGAGAGAGAGAGAGAGAGAGAGAGAGAGAGAGAGAGAGAGAGAGAGCGAGAGAGAGCGAGAGCGAGAGAGAGCGAGAGCGAGCGAGAGAGAGAGAGAGAGAGAGAGAGAGAGAGAGAGAGAGAGAGATAGCGGGTTAGGAGAGCTATTTAATATCACTTAGCAGTTAGTACGTATAGGTTAAAAGCGTTTGGTTTGTTTTATGTAATTCTGTACACTTTTGAGCAAAACATCGTTCATTTGTGGAGATAAATCTGGATTTCCATTCAGAATTAAGTCTAGTAGCATATTGGGCACACATCCTACTATGGCCTTAACTAAATCTTTTCTCTCCCTCTCCCGTCTTCGACATTCTAAGAAATAATGAAAAGATGTTTCTGGCGTGTGACATTCTAGGCAGTTTCTTTCTTCGAATAAATGGTGTCGAAATAAATCATTATTCAGTTGGCTACAATTGTTTCTGAGCTTGCAAAGTAAGATATTTTCGTGCCTTCTACCTGAGGAATAGTATATGGAAATTTGATTTGAAACATTTCGGTCAGATTTTGTAAGATTGCTTTTGAAAATCGAAACAGACGGCGCTGACTTTATTGCTGTTTCTAGATTGTTCCACAATTGGATGGTACTAGGTAGAAAAGATGTTTTAAACACTTGAAGGCGATACCATGGTGGTACAAAATTCTCTACATTTCGAAGATTATATCTTGAAGCATTACCCACCCGTTCAGGAATCAAATCACGTATGTAGTCAGGGCACTCGGTATGGATACTTGTATAGAACAAAATATGTTTTTTGTGCTTTCGGCTTTTTGTGCTTATTGATGAACACTTTTGTCACACACCATACCAGAGCTAAGTGTGAGATGGTCTACTATTTGTTGGTATACTAAACAATTTACTTATAACGGTATTAGCCAAACAATCCTGTTGATTGGCAAACCAAACGCATTCGCGGGAAATGAAAACACTTGATTATACCGACGGATGAAGTCGCCTAAGGATATGACACGTATAGTAAATGCACTGCGCATACGGACGCACTGCAATGAACATGTTCTTCTCATCTCTATCTAAGTTCCCGCTACACCGTGTACGCGGTGGGATCGATCTATCCCTGAACTCACTGACTATATATTTCCAGAACACTATACGGGTACGTAGTTGAATATTTTGAAACTAATCTGACTGGGTGATGTTGCTGTCTATGGCGGCAACAGCATCCAGTCAAATTAGTTGCAAAATAGTCAACAATATGTTTATTAAATAGTAAAGAGATACAATTCATACATGACGGACGAGTAAGCGTTTAATAGGACCATATTTCGGATGAATACACTGGAAACGTCAATTAATTGGTTTGACATATATTGCTACTGGGTATTAAACAACATGTGTGCAATTGCTGTTTTTGTAGGTGATATTTTATCTGATCAGTGGATCTGCTTCTGTATATTTAGATATTCAAACATAATATATGGAATGAATTTGAAAATGGTGTATGATGGTAAAACGTGA
Source organism: Chaetoderma sp. LZ-2023a (assembly GCA_034401795.1). Taxonomy (NCBI): domain Eukaryota; kingdom Metazoa; phylum Mollusca; class Caudofoveata; order Chaetodermatida; family Chaetodermatidae; genus Chaetoderma; species Chaetoderma sp. LZ-2023a. Next base: position 119,456,896 of record CM067360.1, read on the forward strand.
TTTATTGTTACACGCTCCGCTATTGACGTGCGATAGTCATATACCAGAGTTGATCAGGAAATATAGAGCTGTTGACAATATTTGCAAAAAAAACTGCGCTGCGCGGGCAGTTATTACGTCACCACACAGACGGCATGGCACATACGGCTTATGTTCAAATCAGATTCGTGCCCCTTAGAAATGATTGGTCCTGTAATTCAATTTGTCCGAGTAATTCGGTAAAAAGAAAATTGTGTCTATGATACTGGAATTGAGTTTAGCCTTGACAAGACTGAAAGCGTAGCACGGCAACTGAACAAACCAGATCTAAATTATTGGCTAATCGACATAATATAGAATCGAAACTACGGGAACTGTGCCAGCATTAACGAACGATATAAAGTATTGCATAGGATTGCTGGATCAGCGCTTGCCGTCAATTATGAAACAAATTGCCTTTTTCTGAGGCAATCTGCGCGTGGTTCATCGTAATACGTGTAACAGCCTTTACGTATCCAATATACTAGGCCCTCACGAACTCGTTCTCCATATTCCATCCTTGAGGAGTATGTGTCCCTTTGCATGTTGACTAGAATAAACCTGCTTTTTTAGACAGTTGATTGTGAGTAAACATACTTTTCTTTAAGATTGCCATACGACGATACCGGAGACAGAGTACTGAGCCTGTCCTCGTTAAATCGCCTGCCACCGCGGCCTGTTATTGCGTCAGTCCTGGATCATTTGCCAATGTTATTGCCATGACCCTATAAATATGCCTGTTGACCATTGAACGTCATCGACCGCGCATGGCCGACTGACTACATGTTGCTTCACGTACGCTACGCATATACCTGTGTTAAGCGTGGCCACGCACTGTGCGGTACAGGATGGAGGATAAGCAAGCTAAACATAGAGCCGTGGCTTACTGCCGAGAAATAACAAGATTTTGATATAAGACTAACCACGGGACCACTAGTTTGATAGCACAGCAATACAGTGAATCGAAAATCTCGCTTCGTATTGATGTCGGTACTTATCCATGGAATAAGTGAGTGAATTTTATGTGAGAATACGTTGGAAAGCTGCAATGAAATGAGTCCACAGCTACCGAGTGCCAATGAGGCTGTGACTCAGCGAGAGGACGGGCAGGTGCCTGTCTATCACTAGGTGACCATTGGAATAGTCACTAGATTGGAGAACATGTGTTGAGGAGAGGACGTGCATGAGGCCTATTGATATGTTGTCCTAGAAGAGCACACTCGTATTCGTCTGTGAACATCTTGAGCTGTATCTTAAGCGTGGTATGTACATGTCTTGGTATTTTGTCCGGAGAGAGCAAGGGCATATCTTGATATGTCAATATACTGAAATCAAAATCACTCAGTGGACGAATCCGATCTGTCGATCAAGTGTATCCGCTCGTAGTCGGTTACACCACATGTAGACTGAGCTCACCATTGTAATTTATACAGGCAAGTGCCATTCACGGCTACACTAAGAGAGCTTCATTTCTCTTGCGAAATGTACTATTTAATAACATTGGTGAACTTGTGAAACTAATTTGACTGGTAGGTGCTGCTGCCATAGGCAAACACTGATATGCACTCGGTGACCTAGACAGTTGGCATTTTGACCGGAAACAGAGACCATCTCTAGGAGGCGAGGATATGGTTGTGTGTACTGAATTTGGTAATGGAATCAACTACGTGACGCGCATGATGACGCCATAGTCAATTACGATATGACTGGCGTAGCTAAGTTCGTCACAAACGCGTAATTGATAACGGGGCTAATCGTTGCTGTATGAATTGCGTGTCTTTATTATTTAATACACATTATGTTATACAGCAACTGGGCCCATGCAAATTAGTTTTACAGTATTCAACAGCTGAATGTATAGTTCTCTGGAAATTGATAGTCAGTGAGTTCAGGGATCGATAGCTCCCAACACGGGCGAGAGCTTGGATGTGTGCTTAGCTAGGGATGGCGGTAACTAATGTCGGATTCTTCCATTCTGCCTTCCTGCCTTTCTTTCAACGTTCTCTAATTTTCCACTATACGACTAAATGGCCCGATGTTGTGATTCTACCTTCTTGCCTTCCCGACGTATGCTAAACAAAATGCATTCTTGCAATGCACTTATTACAACGCCCCCCCCCCCACCACGCCTCTCCCGAACATAGCTATTGTAACGTGTGAACCGAGACGTCACCCCTCTCTAGCCCTGCCAGCAACATGTTGATTGTATTTCGCAAATGTAGTGTTTCTATCTTCTTACATTCTAGTGATACGCTGTGGACAATCAGACAAACAGGCAACCGGAGAAACAGACAAACAGAGAGACAAACACACGTGCAAACAAACAGCACACGACGCCAACTGAAATACTCACACTGGCTCTCTCCGGCGTGAATAATAAACACGTTATGCACATGTTTTGCGGCCGGAGTGTGACGTGAACACACAATGTATTCTGCTCGTGGCTGTCATGTGTATTATTATTTAACTTATTTTAGTTGGCAACATTATTAATGTTTATAACAATACCTTCCCCACATCGCTCCAAATTATTCCATCTCGATAGGGACCAATGACTTCCATTCAACTTTCGAATCCAATTTTACATCTTCAATAATTTACACGCACTCACGTTTCATGTTAAATTACCATGATTGGACACGAGGGGGGTCCGTATTAACAAATGCCACTGTTTTAGAGAGCTCTGGAAAATCCTATGGCAACGACATGGCATTAATTTGCGCGTGTACCAATAAATAGTGAGACATTTGCAAGAGCAACACTATACCAAAGTAACAGTGTTACAAATACTGTCCCTGTGTACTCATCACTACACTGGCAAGAATGTAGTCAATACCATCTTAAAGGAACCTTTCTAAATACATACCGAGAATCATAAATCAAGTATCGAATACATACTTCGGGCATTTCGATACGCCAGGGTTTATCAAACAGTTCCAAATATTGTGTTGGTATTGGAGTATATCACCGAGGGAAGGATGTAGCAAGGAACTTCATTTGTAAATGGAATACGTAAGGGTGCATGCATTAAGTAGGATAATAGCAGCAGCCACAATTCCCTACTGTGCTGAGATCCGACATCAATATAACAAATGGATTTTAAATCTTAGTCAATGAAGCATTGCGATGGCGAAGTTGTGATCTATCTACACATAAGTTGACACCGTCTTGACTCTGTTTAAAGGCAGCTAATTAAGTATACACTGTCAGGAAATATGCAATTATACGATAAAATAGCGATACACTAGCAATCACATTGACGCAGACTAACTCCCAAAACAATATAGCTCTCTCTCTCTCTTAGAGGGGATTAAGGATTATACCAATGTTTACAAGATAATTATTGCTACAGGCATATTTTGTGAGAGTTGGTGTTTATTTCCAATTCCGCAAATGGTGAAAATATCCAGGTCAGCGAGAGCAACTGCATTTAGTATTATAATGGCATGGCCTCACCACACCCCACCCCCCACACCCACCTCCCCCATCCCACCCCGCAACACCATCACCCACCCCACCGCCAACCACCCACCCACCCACCCACACCCACCCCGTGTGTTAGAACGTGGCACACAGTATGCGTAATATAATAGCTTTGATATACATTCGGGTAATTGTAGTAAAGGTAAGAGTGCTAAACTTGTGATCTAAGAGGCGCTATCAGCGAAATACCAACCCTTTGACACTTAGATATTCAGAATTACCGATTTATAGATGGCACCATTCTAAGCACAGCTATCTCCACAATGAGAATGTTATTATTGCGCCAATGCCAAGGAAGATCGATTGATGCTACACGTACGATGTCTTGTATGAACAATACTCAAGCTAGTATTGCCTAATATAGGCATATCCTGGTGGTGATCGCGCGTTCATCTGGCATCATCAGCTGCGCCATAGCCTCCGTGTAGATTAACTCACTCCTTAGCAGTGCAGGATGTCTGTTAACCATGCTACTAGAGCAATGGAAAGCTGACAATAACTAGACAATGCACATACAATACATACTGATTTTGATAGTGACAACATGTCTTCGAGCTATGGATATGCAAATCATTCACACAGATAGGTCTGTGTTGACGATTGCCATTTAGCATTCAAAATTGATTTCTCTTCCCAAGCACACAAGAAAGCAGAAATCACATGTTAGTGCAAAGCATAAACATTAAGCTGACCTTTGATAACATATGTTTCTCCAGCATGCACACCAGTCTGCTTAATACAAACACATCTCTGACCACATACGCATATCAATACCATAGCCACATTGCATTCCTGCTTGAAACTTCTGCCTGCCGAAAGCTCAGTGTCAGAAATCGTTCGGAATTATCTATGTACACATCGGAGTATGTTTATCATATCTCTCAGTTAGATGGAGACAGTAGTCGCATGAACTATCTGATAGATCGGTTGTTCTTGTAGCACACACTGAAATGATGATGCATGCCTCTTACCCGTGGCATGATGAAACATAGGCCAACTTGTGGTGAGAGTAAACTATGCAGAGGCAGACGTTGTGACAAGTCTGACGTCTGGCGTGCATGTCAACTGCCTACCCTATGCCTGGACTAATCTTATAAGCGAGATCCATACACGCACATAAACACACCTACACGCACGCAATGTCATATGATGTCATAATCAGCGACGTCACATCATCAATTACGCCATGACTGACTCGAATGAGTCCGTGTTAGACGCTTAATAGTCCGTCAGCGTGAACAAATTGCACGCCTTTACTATGTAATGCACATGATGTTGAGTATTTCGAAACAAATTTGGCTGTGCACAGTTGGCGCCATATGCAGCAGCAGTACCCAGTCGAATTAGTTTGACCTATTCAACAGCTTGCCTGTATAGTTTGGTAAGTCAGATTCAGGCAGTGCACGGATCTATTGATCCCACAGCAGGCAGAGCATGGAACTTAGCTAGAGCTGGAAGGGGCATAGCTAAAACTGGATGTATCCAATGTATATAGCAGTCAACTCCTAAGCAAATGCAAAGCGACCGTTTTCCTTTTGTAAGCAAACCCACACAGTATCTGCACAATCGATATTAAATGTCTATCTATGTTTAGTGTTTGCCTGATTGAGGCGCGTGGCAACTCATTGACGTGACGGAATAAACTCAATTTCCCTAAGCGAATCTGCTACGTGTGTGTTCCTTGGCATGGCGCATGTAGATGATAATGATCGTGTTATAATTGAGGGATCAATTAGTTTCAAAATAATCAACATAATGTGCATTGCATTCTAATTGTAATATGTGACATATTTGATTATGACGTCAGGGACGTGAGCGACCAATAGAGGAGAGGAATCAATGGATAACCATGCGGCGCCCAGTTCTAGCCATGCTGTGACCATTTCTAGCCGTGCCGCGGCCATTTCTAGCCATGCTGCGGCCATTTCTAGCCATGCTGCGACCGTGTCTAGCCATGCTGTGAACATTTCTAGCTATGGCCTGCCAAATGCCAGCGATGCCCAGCCCATTTGTGTATAAGCTCCGCCCATGCTCTGAGCGCGTCTGGATCGATCGAACAGAGGATTCCCAGAATGCCAATATCTAGGTAAGTATACAGGTAAGCGGTTGACTAGTTTGAAACTAATTTGCTGTGTGCTGTTGCTGCCGATGACCGCAACAGCACTATACAAATTAGTTTCAACATATTCCATCAGCATGGTAATTAAATAGCAAAGACATGCAATTCCTACACGTCATACACTTTTCAAACCGTGTGACGGATCTCGAAATATCATTCAATATGCAGTACGATTGCGACGTCTGGCTATGTGTGGTGTACTTGAGTGTGACGCCATATACTTGAGAGCTAGATTGGGTCGCTCCATTGGACGCCGCCACGGTTATATTATAATACACAGTGGCCAGCTAAAAAAACAACAGCTAAAGAAATTCACAAATAGAGTTATGATTTACTAAGACGGCTATATCATTCCAAAATGTGGAGCCCGAAATCGTCTGCCTAGCAAAACGCTGATAGATATTCCTGGTTATATAAGGTATCTACTTCCTGACTTTGTTCAATGGACCTTCCCAGTGTTTCCATCCATTATCTGGCATCACACTCAACTAAGCTTGTCATGTGCGACGTAATCAAGTGCGTCTCGAACACATACGTTGTGACGGGATAAAGCGCTCCTGTACGAAGTGTATGTCTTTACTATTTAATACATGTGTTGTTGAATATTTTGAAAACTGCACCATTTAAATTAGTCTCAAAATATTGAACAGCTTACCTGTATAGTTTTCTGAAGATCGAGTCATGGAGTTCAGGGATCGATTGCTCCCAGAACCGGCGAAGTATGGGTGAAGCTTTGCTAGAAGTTGGCGGGACATACTTAAAACTGGATTTCTCTATTCCATGTAATTAATCGTGACATGTACTTTTCGTCATGCTATGCTTCCAGATACATATTCCCAATACTACTACCGTTATATCGGCTGTTCAGTAATACTCGTGCGTAAGGCGTTTGGCATAGCATTTGAGTACACGATCACAGCTGTCTCTGTGGTATAGCCTAGTCGTTGCGGAGTGTGAGCCGTGGCAGAATTTCTACCTATGTTTCTGTGGTGTCATTCGAAGCAGACAGTAATCATGAATCGCATGCTAAAGATCCCCATTGATCCCATTTGGGCGGAATTGTGTTACCAGGGTTTCAATTTGAGGACCATTTCTTCGCCATGTGTGAAATCTGATAAGGTAGAAGAAAACAGCGCCGTTTGCTATGTTCCAACAAAACACGACATTCGGCAATCTGAAATAATACAAATGTGAAAAAACAAAATATATTCCTTGTCCATCAACAGCTGAGATGCGCAGGTGTTAGAGGAAAAACCCACACGTGTATCACTGAGGATAGTATACAGGTGCTCATTAACGCACGCTTTGAGCTCGGGATGTGCCCTATGATGGCATGCGATTATAAGTTCAAACCGTCATTTTCTTCATCAATTACCAGCTGGTCCATGTTGATGCACATTTGACCTCAGCACCCTGCACATGCGATCACACATTTCAATCCGTTTTTATTGCATAAGCATTGATTGGTGCCACACGGATTCGTTGTTTTTACTTTGTATTTGCAACGAATGCAACTGAGTACCTTCGACGGAGTAGCTTCAAGATCTGACATTATCAGGCATAACGAACAATTGTCCTCTTTCCATCCCTACTCAGTGTGCTCCAGGTCATCGTTCTAAGAGTTAGTCATCTGACAACCTGGAGGTGAACGTGGAGGCTGTGGAAGTAAGCTGCACACCCAGTTGGGGGCAGTCGCTGTGGCTCTATCTCATTTCCCTTCACAACCATCCGCATAAATCGGGCATATCGCAGAGAGGTAAGTTTGTCCTTCTCAGTTCCACCATACAAGCAATGGAATAGGTTAATTCATGAACTGCCAACTTGTTCCTGTGATGTGTCACAACTCCCAATTATATCAGGCAAATCATGTACCTCTTTGGACTTAGACATTACCTGCAGAAGATTCATCTTACCGTGGCCAAACGTGGCAGAAGTTGTATCGCACCCACTCCAGGCATGACTTATAATAATACGCGTTCATATCTTTGCTTGGGCGACATCAGCAGCTTCCCCGAGACTGGACAGTTGCAGACGTTTTGAGCAATACACTTCCTTCTAAAAGAAAAGATCTGACAATCTATCGTCCCAGTGATACAGCAACATTGTGAGTATCAGTGCCCTCAGCAACAACTATGACTGGCTGACCATCTCTAGCATATTCAAGTGCCGTTGATACTAGCATTGTATCTGCATCTCCCGTAATTATCCTCGTGGCGTGGCCCAGTGATTAAAGATGACTTGATAGAAGGCTAATTACCTCGGGCTTGTTTCGTGTATTCGAGAGTAATACCTCCTGCTCTGCACAAACCACCGCTGTGCCGTTCACCAATATATCAGCAGATATCTTGCCTATTTGCTGTCGAACGTGTACATGGCCCGTGGTTGAAAGAACATCCTCATATCTATCAAACACAAAGCAACTCACGCTGTATTTGTGTTCAAGATATGAACTGTACTATTCAAGTTCCTGCGTATATATTGTATCTTATATACTGTAGCAGCCAGCCCCATCTATCACAAGCATGCTATGCTTTCTTAATGAGGACTTGGTTTCGTCGACGTGTGTCTTTCCACTTCTGATTTATCCATTTTACTTACCGACACATCTTTGAACAACGAGGTAGGAATTTCAGTCATTTCGTGTCTAAAGTAGGGAAGAATATCTTCATCTTCTCTTCGCGCTAGTGCAGTACATGGCATGAACAAAACCAGTGGATCAGTTGACACAGTTTGCTTATCAATCTTGATTCCAGGTTTAAGTTCATCTAATATTCGTACCATCTGAGACCTCTTCATTGATGCCGCATCTGCACATTTGCCATCCATTCTCTCTTCTAAAACATTACCAACTTCCCCAGTCATCACAGCTGATGCCATCCTCTTCCCGTCCACTCAGGCTGCTGCTCAGAGATCACAGTTGTGGGATATTGGCATCAACGTGGCCATGCACTTGAAACCACTCCATAATTGTCTTCATGTCTCGCAAATCGTGCTCACATCCAGTTCTTCCCATGTCCACATGTTGATCGCTTGTAAGGTGCCGGTCCCCAGTCAGCCTTGGCATCTCGTCATGCACAGTAGCAACCCGACTTTGGTTTTCCTGGAGTCAGTGTATCTTTTTCTACAGCCAGCATGAACACGTACTTTGCCCACCATGGGTGTAGCACCAAACTTATTAAATATTTACCGATGCAGGTCTTCATCATTTCGAATATCACTGAAAAGGATTGGTGTTTTCAAGACCGTTTCTCCTCACTTGAATTTAAGGGTCGCATTTCTCAAATGGCTGCAAGCAGATCACACAATTTTCCTCGTGTAAAACACGAGGATGGGCGCTGTCACAGTAACTCCCACTATCAGCAGAATCAATTCCACTCATTGTATCAATGCTTACTGTTGTCGAGTGAACATGAATTCGTACAATTGCTTAATTAGTTAAACCTTATAAGCACAAATATCAGGACTCGCTACTTTAAATCAATAAGAGTAAATGGCAATATGTCACACTTCGAAGTGTCTAATTAGCCGGATGGAGCAGTAGGTCATACAGGAGGCCTGCAGTTTATATTGTTTCAAGAAGAAGAATGAAGTCAAGTCATTATATACACTGTATAATTATGACCTCGTAGAAATGACGTTTGATTTACTTAATAACTAGTTTTCTAAATCTACCCTGGAACAAATATTACTAGAATTCTAAACAACCAGATAGTCAAATTCAAGGTCAAATTAAATCTATCATGAGACACCTAACTAATCTATTATTACGTTAACACACGAGATAGTATATATGATGCTAAAGAAGATACATATAAAAGTGGTTTGAGAAGAAAATAAAAATATGCTCAAATTCAAACCCTCGCCAAAAAAGCACAAACATGACTTAGGTGGGAATTTTGTCTAGGTTGACCCATCAAAACTGGCCATACGACCAGACTGTTTTGAATTGAACACGCACGCACGCACATCGTGCAGACAGGAACTTGCTGATATTGACTAAATGATGACATCACGTGAACCACTGGAGGGATCGAATCTATTTTAATATCCCTATCATTTCCGGTCATTACGCCAAAGTGGTGTTCTCGCCACGTAGCCACGGCTCTATTTTTTCTAGATTGGATCTCCAAAATACAAACATCACCGAACAAGATAGATAGATTGTGTTACTGATATCATCTTTTGCATTCAACTTTCCCAATGAACTTCAATCCATAATTGGTATGCAATTTGATATGCGTGGTGCGCATAGAGCAATATCACGTCCCCATATAAACAGTACGGTGTGTGGCATGTGCCTCTGTATCCAGCCACATTGGCTTTTCTCAGTTTATCCAAAGAACGAATGCCTGGCTCAAATACTAGCATGCCGTGATGCCAAGGATGATGATTGATCGAAACTGTCGGTATGCAAAAGTAATTAAATCGATTAATTTAAATTAAATGTATATATAGGTTGACATCATATTTAATTAGTTATGCATGGCATAATTATGTCCGTTATAACCGTTGTTCGGCGTTTATGCTTTTACTATTTAATAAGCATGTCACTGAATATGTTGAGACTAACGGCAACAGCATCCAATTACATTTATTCCAAAATATTCCACAGTTTACCTGTGTAGTTTTCTGGAAATTGAGTGTCACAGTGTTCAGGGTCCGATCGATCCCAACACGCGGCAGGCATAGGAGTGGCTTAGCTTGAAATGGGTGTGGTATAGCCAAATCTTGATTTATCCTTTGTGGCCTACTTTTGAAGATAAAACAGCCACTGGATATCGTGCTGGCGCATATTTGACAGCAGTGTAGATGCTCGTGTTTTAAAAGTCAGGCACGAATATTCACACAAAAGCCCCAGAGTTTGCAATAAGCTCTTCGCCAAGTCGTTTCCATCCAGGAAACCTGTGACACATTGATATTAGTGGATTTGGGGATTATTCGAATTAAATATAAATCAATTATATTACTGGAGTTGTACATGGCACGGTTGTCTTGAATGATCGCCATACCAACGCGAGCACATAACCAAGTGTCTGAATATGGTGCCTCCTGATACACACATCCCTATGAGGTCGTTATATTGCGGGCTCGTATATTCTCAAAAGAATATAACTACTTGTTTTAGTAAAAAACAATATTGCCTTTCTCCTCAAAACAGCGCCATGTATTAAATTGCATAATGAATGAAACAATGGACGTGGCATTCGATTTCAGACATCTCAATGAATGGGATAGGTTGGCGTGAGCTTTAAAGTAGGTGCTGGAATAGTGTAGTTGGATAAAGTGCATAGGTTCTTTTAGAGATTCGCCCTAGCGGCATGGCGTGGGTGGCTAGACAGTGATATGGTTAAGTAATCACGCTCGCGTGATTGGATTGTACATGGTCGGTTTATGGCTGGCAAAGCGTATTTACTCGCGAAAATCTGATTACCATACTAATTCATGGCATGCAAGTAAATGGTATTCTGTATCGCATGGTGAATACGTCTGTCTATTGGCTTTGCTGGTTAAATGATCTATGCCATGTTCACATTGTCAACGCTACTATTAATAGCAATCACAAGCGCACAGATATTGTTTAAATTAAACGAGAATAATGCAAATCAGAAATGCATTAAGTTCAATTTAAATATTCTAAAACAGTGATTCATTTTTAAGGCAAATACCTGCAATTATATCCTTTGTGATGGTTTACTGTCAGCAGATGGTACACACTTCACATAATAACGCCATTTGCCATAGTTCAGTTGCATTTCAAGGTTCGGAAACAATGCTTTCATGTTGACATATCATTGCACTGTCAATATATACAATTCACTCTTGCATTCATAGCAATAAAATGTTGAATTTCATTTTGAGTAGTCCATAGGTAACTCCCTTGTATTGACAAAAGAATTGTAAGATGTGCAAACATGTCCTGTTAACGATACGCTTGATCTGACTGCATTGAGCGTACACTTCTTGTAATTTGCAAACTCGTTATGAAGTTTGCGCACTTCCTATATATCAGTTGAATTCATATCGGTCTTAGCTGATCTTCAATGCGGCGATGAATGTAATAACAATTGTCAGATAATGCGTGATGGATAACCCTCCCATTGATATTGGCTGGAACAATACTTTAGTTGTTTAATTGTACTTGCTGAAACGCCAAATGTGCTGCAACACCTAAAACGTTGGGATTCCAAAGACTGCAAGATCCCAGATAGCACTGCGCCACAAAGGGTTGCACCTTTTTTTCTAGAGAAAAACAACCATGTTAGACTATGATGAAGACACCAACTCACTGGTGTGTCTAATTCTACTAGAAAACCCTAACTACGTCTTTTGATTTATGATACCTCAGACATGTGCTGACTACTGGCGTCATCAGTAAAATTTGGCAGCCATCCTCAAGTTTCTGAACCCACTGTAATCTCAGTTACTGTCTTTCCGTCAGTATATTCAGATCCCATGGCAGTATTATCCTGCGTGGGTGTGTGTGGGTGGGGGGGGGGGGGTCTAATACATGGATACATAGAACACAATTAATTACTATGAATATTGCCTGTCATCCATGTGAAAAATATCAGTAGAGCAAGTATGCATATAGCACACTAAATGCTGCATTTGGAGGATAATGAGCACTACCTACTCCTTGAGAGAGGGTGAGCGAATTGCATAGTGAAGGATAATTTATAGCATGCAACATTGTATTTATTAATGACAAGGTTCTCCTAGCAGCGTCCAACGCGTTTGTTAAAAGATATTGCAGGCATATTCATCGCATGCAACTTAGTATGTAATCCACCTACCTGCACATTTTCTTTTCAACGCCCACCCGTTCTTTTCCACCTCGACGAGACAGGCATTGGTTGCTGTTCATGATGATCAACAAGGCTCAGTAGATACCACTACGAATGAGCATTAGATAATTCGAAAATGAAATGTACTCAAGGAAGTTGGCCAATACATTAGATGTATTCTATGATTCAATATGTATATGTTATATCTCCAGTGATAGATTGAATGGATGCGCCAAAGTGCATATTAGTTAGGCCTAACACAACGCATGCTACGAATATTAATGTGTAATCACATATTTGGCATTGTTATATGATATAGGTGCATGATTGCTTATAGTGAAATACTGCGAACACTGCTAGGTTGACAAATAATAATGCTCATTGGCAAATACTTGGTAAGGATTCCAATACATGTCAATGTGTAATGAGCATAGTCACTGCTTACGCTGACCAGCGGTAACTGTGAATCTCATATGAGATACACGTATCACACTGCACGCTTCTAACATAATTGGTGTAGTGTGCCTCTAATTGTACATGCAGTACATACATATTAGTATGTTGTAGACACCAAGGCTTGCTCGTAGGATGAGCAATGATAATACTGCTTACGACTGGATATTTGAACAGTTCAATGTATTAATGTGGTAAAGAGTGTCGTCATTGTAGGACAGAATCAAGGCATACTCGTAATAACGCTGACAAACAGATTGCACTCAGATCTCAGGATAAAATTAATTATACGGTATAAGAATATTCCCATGTTCTCCCATCTAACACCGTCATACCACTTTCATTTGTGCTGGCACATCCGAGAAATGGGATTATAAAGGGAAAGACTGGTATATTGGCATCCCAATTATATGTCGACAGGACTGCATAATACAGCAATATACTGCGCTAATGTGGTTGGTGGAAATGTAATATCTTCAACTTTTTAATGATAAGACAAAATGTATTCAGTCCATATACGAGTTCAAGATATAATACAATTAGCCGGTTTAATATCCAGACTCGGTAGTGCACATTTATGTAATTCTCACCGATTTAGTTAGCACATCAATGTGACGATAACAGACTTAATCTATGTACATCTATTTTTATTTTTTGTTCAGCACACATGACGTTGAAGTAGCGATGCAAACACGTGTGGAATGCTAAGAGTAATGTGTTAGCGTGTGGTATGTGTCCCGTGACTATATACCTTAGCCGAATAAACTATATGATTTGCGCCAGTACCCTTACCCATTTCACAATGAGTTGCCAGTGCTAATAAATCAGGGTTTAGGGCTTGCCCATCATGTGTTAATGTCCGGGAGTTGCCGGATCACATCACATCTGTTATACTGAACGCCGTGGGAACAGCTTGAGATGCGAGTGTTCTAGTGTACGGGGTGATACTAATTGTGTTGAACTGACGTAAAGCATGCACTATCAAAATGATAGTATCATAATGCTGATTATCTCACCATTTGATATACTATTTACGTATACACAAGCCCCACTATCTGTAGTCATTGACGGCAAAATAGTTACACTATGCAAATGAACTATGCTCTGTATTGATCCAACTCCGTGTATAAGTATTATTTTGCTATGCAATATAGAAATTAGAGAAGTTTAAATGCATGATTTATTTTAAAAACATATTTCCGCTGACACCTGAGGTGGTAACTGGTTACAGACAACCATATATCCATTCATCGCCGGCACTTATCAATGGACTATATATATATATATATATATATATATATATATATATATATATATATATATATATATATATATATATATATATATATATATATATAGTTACATTGTCAAAGACGCATACAGCGTCTAGAGGTTTGTTTTGAATAATGGAAGTGAAAGTGGTTTCGCTTGACGATGGCCATGTGCATATTTCCTCATTCTCATGTGCATATTCTGCTAGTTTGTGTACATAATGGGACTGTGAATATTGCAATTTGGTTCGTGTTTACGTACCACAACAAAGTATATTATTATTATTCTTACATTTATATACTATTTCTATGATCGTTACATTCCCCTATCAATTTCAAGATAAAGGTATCTACAACTGTGATACAAATGCAATATGCATAATAGGCGGTGCTTATTAGTCATACATCATGTTCACAAGATCCATGATTCGAGATAACTGTTGACATTTTAAAAATAATACATACATTTATTTCACGTGTAGACCGCATACGGCCGTTCTTATGCATCTATACAGGTATTAATATGAAATATACTATACTATGATATGCTACTCTACACCACTGCTGCATTGCATGTACCATGTACACCGCTGTATGTGACTTCCTACATATCCATATTCACATGAGCTGGTGAAGCAAATTCCGAAAATAAACGGTAACATCCCATAACCCATGTTAGCAAATACGCATATATTCCTTAAATTTGAATATTATTGTATCCGTTTTTGATGATGCGCGTGTTGCTACTCAGATGACTCTTTCTTGCCACCTGCTGTTATTGGGCTTTGCTGACATGTGCTATTGTGGTCGGTTTAGCTTTTCGGGAAAAACAATTAAACACGGCTCATCGAGTAGCATAGTATTGTGTGCAAGTACTCCAGTAGGGTGTGTGTTATCCTAAGAGATTGTAAAATAATATCATGCTATTTCATGAACTCTATTGAAGGACACCATGTGACGCATAGCTTTCCATTTTTATAAAGGTATAACGTGTAATTGGATGTGTTTGGGCGGTTACCCGGCATTTAAGAAATATGCTCACGTCTTACAATTGAGAATAGATAGTTTGAGGAGATTTTGATCTTTACTATATACATCAACCCTCAGCGTGTGCTATTAATGTGTTTCCATGCAATATTCATTTTTTCAACATGTTTCTATTGACTGAGAGTTTGATAATGCAGGTTTCAGATTTTCAAGGTGTTTTAATATTCTGTTTTCGGTTAAGAGTTGCGTAATGCAACTGTCTGCAGTTATTAGTATCATCATAGAGCTTAGTGTTGTCGAATGCCATTTAAATAAGCAATGCTAGCATATGCTGTCTGACCAACATATCACAGCGAACGCAGCTCGCCGGGCCAATGCCGGGATAATTCAGTGCTGATACATTCATTATCGATCCTATATCAGCCCAACACCAGGCCAGTAAGCCTTTTTATAACCTTGCGTGGAATGGATGGCTATATATGTACACTTCGATGATATATAGTCTTGTTGGCGGATAATAGATGGGTCCATTTTAGCTATGCTCCATCCATTTTAGCGAAGCTCCACCCTGCTTTGCCTGTATTGGGATTGACCGAGCCGTCAACTCCCAGAATCCCAAGCGTAAAGTAACTATGCAGGTAAGCTGTTGAATATTGCAAACCTATTGCAGCAACAGCGCCAAGTCATATTCAGTTTCAAACTATTCAACATAATATTTATTAAATAGTAACTCCATCCAATAAAAAACATACACGTTGTACACTTAGGGAACTATTCCCGTGTCATGATGCAGAATTATACGGCAATTCTTATTGTGACGTCCGCCTACCTGTGCCGTAATTGAGTATGATGCTGTATACTTGGGGAGTACATTGTATACACGCAGCTGCCAATTTCATCAGACTTCCATAATCTATCGATGCCAATGTAACCGTAACATCAGGAAACGGGTCCAATATATTTCAGATAAGCAATAATTCTTCCTTCCCCTATACATTGGCAGTAGCTTAAGTATGTATCCCACGGAAAATAATGCTCTGTTATTTGACATTATCAGCACGAATGATGCCTGCATTTTGACGAATCACTCCGGTTAATAATGCAAAATATTGTAAATTGAGATTATTTCAGCTCATAAATGGCATTCGATGACAGTCATGTCTCTGGTGTATAATCAAATTTATTTTGAATCAGTCATAAAATAGCAATGTTGCGGTGGTACTGGTTACGTATGAAAGCTCCCAAACCAGATATTTCTGATCTGGAATCCAGAAGACTATTAGAAGGTCAATACAGTTGTATACACGGGAACGATGTCCACACAAAATAAACATTACTTGCCTATTACTGTATAATCAATCGCCAGAACATCAATTTTATCTATACATAAATCACATTATCAGATAGAAGCTACCATATATAATTATTTTGCAGACATTGTGGATGCGCATAAATACTATTAGGTATGACACTGGCACTATTACGGTTATGATGGCCACGTCTATGTAAGTGATGGATCTAAACTGTAACTTACGTATATGTCATCATAATACATTATGCCACATGTAGGCTGACATCATAATCATAACTGCGTAGGAAATGGCGCAGGTAATTCCGTCATGAACGTGTAAATGTCCGTTACGTGTATGCATTTTATTTCTATGATATAATAAAAGGTAAGTTGACTATTTCGAAACACATTTAATTTGGCGATGTTGTTGCTGTAGGCAGTGCCCAGTCAAATTAGTTTCAAAATATACAACAGTTTATCTGTATAGTTACCTTGATATGGGTATTCTGGGATTCATTGTTGGATCGACCCTAAAGATCAGGCGGAGCTTAGCTAGAACTTGGCGGGACATAGGTAAATATATTTTGGATGTATGTTATGTTACTCAAAGTAGGTTATGTGTCAATATTCTGTCAGTACGAACAGCTGACAGACCTGGGGTCCAATACTTTCAAAGGTATGTACATGCAAATGCAAACACTTCACATTGGTTCAAATGCAAATGCAAGTGCAAATACTTTCAATTGTGTTCAAATGCAAGTGCACATCTAAATACTTTTCTAAAAGTATTTCAAAAACGTCAAATACTTTCAAATTACTATAATACCCATATCAGATATAACGAGCATGATTTCTGAGAGGAACTTGTGTTAAACAGTTGTGTATTGTATTATAGCATGTACCAGGCAGCAGCATCTTTCAGGGAAATTGATTTATCGCTGTTCAAATGTTGCATATACCCATCTTCTCACTTAAACCTTTAACACCCAAATGCTGAACCGATGGAATGGCTAGATCTGTAACCGAGCCAGTCGTTACAGTGATTCATTTTTTTAATGTTTTCAATTGGTCTGTAAATGGACATTTGCTATGAGAAAATTGAGAATTTATTGAAAAACTTTTAAGGTTAGAGTTAATGTATGCTCTCCTATTTCGTACAGGGTCAAATGTATTGCATTTAAAGAGGATTTGCAAATTGACGAAAGTGGTCTATATATCAGATAGCTCTATTATTGGTACATCAGGGATTACTTTGACGGAGATAACATGGAATTAAGCACTGCCTCAGAAGAAACCTCATATTTTTGTTAGACAGTCAGATGTTGTATTGAATATTATAAACACGTAGTCAATAAAGCAGATTTGATAGCAACTTATGTATTACGGTAATACATATCTTAACAGTGGAAGTTTAAAAAAAGTATACGTATTCTTAAAGATAAGATCTTTTTTAGTTTGTAAATGATCGCACTGGAAGTAATGCCTTAATCATGAATAAATACCTTTCAGTCAAATTGTTTTCAAATGAACATTCCTTATGCTCAATTTTCGACAATGTTGACTGATGTATTCCATTAAATTGTTAACGCGGAGGTGTATAATTTAAATCCACAAATCCCCTTTTATTGCTATGATTATCCCGACTGTATTCATTCACCTATTCTATTAATTGTACCACACACAGCCATGCCACTTATACGTACAACTGCCAGAGTTAGCATCTCCTAGCTGGTTGTCTAATATAAAGCAAATACAAAATGGTGTCGATACATACAATCATCCACCATTTATTTGAAATATATGTCATGTGTCAATTCATAAGTTAATGGGATCGTGTCCATCAATTAAGAAACGTCATGAACTGTTCATGCCATACCCAAAGACATTAGATGTGGGTGTCACAGTCAAACAGTGAGTGAAATTATGGCAAGCTGGTTTAACCACGTCCGTGTACTCGGGTATATCTCAGCAAACTGTGTGGATTTACGCGCGCGTAGGCCCTAGTTTAATCTCACCGACCTCCATAGAACTCTGGATACAGTTGTGTCACAGAAATGGAAAAAGAGTCAATATTCGCTTTGTTTTCAATTGTATTTGCAATGCAGAACAAAATAAGTTAATAAATAATAAGGAAAAATTAGTTACCTCTCAGGGCTGTAGAAATTGTTTGAGTGGAGCTTTCGTGATCATCTCGGTCACTTCTTCAGAACTAATACATGTTATCAAAAATTGCATCCAATGCACGCTGCTGACAGGTTTGCAATCGAGGGCCATGCCGTTGGGCAGCTATATTGATGAGTAATACGGTGCTGCTGATATGAACACAGAAGCAAGTATGTCTCTGGTGTGTCATTGTCCCCTGTGTTGATATAACTACATATACGCTCGTTTAATCAACTTACCATTGTTTTTAGCAGGTTAATTTACTGTTTTCTTCCGTGTCTTCCATTCCTAACAGCAGCTGGTAGCGTTGTGGGTGCGCATGCGTGAATCCCTATTTACTCTAAATCGAATCTTTCGTTGGTGCTATATTAAATTTGCGGTTTACCGACCGTTGGTCTTTATGGTATATTCCTCTGTGCTTGCGAAATTAGCATCTTATGCACGTAGATTTGAATCTGTCGGAGTAACATGCAGTCCGAGAGGAGGTCACTTACCCCCACGCGCTCATGACGCAGAAGATGCGATACATAATATAATATCCAGGTCGATAATGAATGCGTGGCCCACGGGTTGTGCAACCAAATATAACTCTGGATAATTAGTGAAACTCAAGTCAGAAAAGGTGGCACTGATGTTCAAAACACATGATAACTAATACACCTTAGGCGAACGTTCATGAGCTGACAGACTGACTAACACGACCAGCCGACAAACTGACCAACCGACAACCATTCGACAGGTTCTGATCGACCCACCTACTAACCTACTAACAAAACGGCGAACAGTATGCCAGACCGACTGACTGACCAAGCAACAGACTGGCCAACACAATGACCAACCATCTGGTCGGCAGTCAACCAAGATTACGCAAACTGCCTGCCTGACAAATACCGACTTTTCCCAATCAATATCCGAACAATGTAGACTCGGTGAGGCAAGCCAGCCAGCCAGCCAGCCAGCCAGCCAGCCAGCCAGCCAGCCAGCCAGCCAGCCAGCCAGCCAGCCAGCCAATCAATCACTCAATCAATCACTCAATCAATCAATCAATCAATCAATCAATCAATCGATCGACTGATCGATCGATCAACCGACTAATGAACTAAACACTCAATCAATAAATCAACCAATCAATCAATCAACCACTAAATCAACCAATCAATTAATTAATCAATCAATTAATCATGTAATCAATCGATCGACCAATCAATTAATCTGTCACTCAACCAATCAATCACTCAATCAATCAACCAATCAAGCAAGCAAGCAAGCAAGCAACCAATCAATCAACCAACCAACCAAACCAACCAAACCAACTAACCAACCAACCTAACAACCATACAACCAACCGTCCAAGCAACCAGCCTACCAACCAAATAACCGATAAACTGACCGACCGACCGAACGATAAACAGATCAATCGATCAATCAGTCAATCAATCAAGCACTCGCTCGCTCAATCAATCAATCAATCAATCAATCAATCAATCAATCAACCAAACAAGCAAGCAATAAATCAGTCAATCAGTAAATTTATCTATCAAGCAAACAGACAATAAAATACCCAATGAGTCATTTAATCAATCGATCGATCCAGCGATAGAGTGGGTGGGCTGGCCAAGTGGGCTGCCATGCTTAAGGAATTTGCCATGTATTCACGTTGGCGAGCGGCCAGGAAGTCTTGTGATCATGTTGACAGGTGCGCGAGCATGCGGGTTTGCTAGAGGCGGCCAAGCAAGCGAGTGGGTGGGACCATGGTTGGGAGGGGTTGCTGGCTAGTCTGACAGTGGGTGAGCCGATGGCGGGTCAGTGGGTGGGCCAGTGGTTGGGCCTATAGATAAGCGGGCCAGCAGTGTGCCGGTGGGGGAATGAGCGGGAGTGTGGGCGAGCAGGCAGGCGGGCGGGCATGCGGGTGCGCGGGCGTGTGTACGAGCAAGCTATACATACAGGTTATGTTGGTCTTCAAACAGTGCCATAGTTTGTATCCTCTTCTGGCTGTAATGCTTGGAATCGCTCTCATGGCATGTTATGCACACATTCTGCAGCCCACATTCATGTGTATATATATATATATATATATATATAATAATAATAACAATAGTACATTTGTAATGCGCTAAATCCATGCGAGTGTATGCTCTAAGCGCTGACAATAAGAGAGAAATTTAGCATACAGCTTACGGGAAAGCTTCTTTAAACAAGAATGTTTTCAAGTTAGTTTTAAATACGGATAAAGTGGGGGCAGATTTAATATGAGTTGGGAGATTATTCCACTGAGTGGCGGCCACGAATGAAAAGGCTTTATGGTCATAGGTGTTGGTGTTTACTCTGGGAATCTTCAGGAGATTTTGTTCAGAAGATCTGAGGGTTCGTGTAGGTGTGTAACTCTCTAGCAATTCAGATAGGTACGTTGGTGCAGTTTCGGATACACATTGATATGCTAAACTTAGGATTTTGAAACGGATTCTGTATTCTAGTGGGAGCCAGTGTAAATCTTGAAGAATGGGGGTAATGTGGTCATACTTATTTCTCAGTGATACAATTCACGCAGCTGTGTTCTGACTTGCCTGAAGCTTGTTAATGGGTATTTTGGAAGCACCTGCGAGAAGACCGTTACAATAATCAAGTCTCGACATTACTAGTGATAACACGAGCCGTATTGCCGCTTCACGAGTGATGTACTTCCTAATGTTACCAATGTTTCGTAGCTGCATAAAGCACACCTTGCGAATATGATTTACATGACTTTCCATATTTAGTTCAGAATCGAGGAGAACGCCTAAATCTTTTACAACAGTAGCCAATGGAATAGTATTAACTCCAACAAGGACGCTACTTAATCCCGTTTTGGAACACCTGGTGGCCGGACCTACCAAAATAGCTTTAGTTTTTTCATCGTTAAGCATTAGCATATTCGTTGTCATCCAGGATTATATGTCAAGGCAACAATCAGTTACTTGTCTACTGGCTAGATTTGCGATGGGGGCAGATGGAGCAAAACTGTTTATCAGGTGTGTATCATCTGCGTACAAGTGCCGTTGGACATTATGACCCTCAATAACAGATCATAATTGACGAGTATACAGGGTGAAAAGTATAGGGCCTAGGATTGAGCCCTGTGGAACACCACCTGTTAAGGTCAAGCAGGATCAGTAGAGCCACATTACAGGTATCAACAGCACGTCGAATGTCATTAACAACTCGCAATAGGGCTGTCTCGGTACTGTGGCCATGCCTATATGCCGACTGGAATGGTTCATATAGCCTATTAATCGTTAGGTAATCAGAACATCTATTTGATACTGCCCTTTCAATCAGTTTAGACATAAAGGATAAATTTGATACTGGTCGGTAATTTTTTAGGTTATCAGGATCCAGGCCTACTTTTTTCAGTAAAGGATTGATCAAAGCGCGCTTGAAGCATTTTGGAACGATACCTGACTCTAGGCTAGAATTGACAAGCAGAGCAATTGTAGGTAGTAGGATGTCGATATATTCAAGGACAATTTTCGTAGGACCAGGGTCCAGTGTGCAATACGTTGGCTTTGATTCTTTCACGAGCTTCAGGACCTCATCCTCTGAGAAACGTTTGAAATGGTCGAGTTTGTTTTGAGTTAATGTATGCTGGTTGTAGCGAACATTGGAGAGCACTACAGACTGATCCAACTTAGTCCGAATGACCTCGATCTTATCTTTGCAAAAGTCCGAAAACGATCTAGCCACCTCTGCAAGATCATCAGTGCTAGGGAGCGACGTACTAATTGTCTTCCCCATAAGCACAGACATAGTATTATATAAGGCTTTTGGATTAGATTTGTCCATCTCAATTTTGTCAGTAAAAAACGAGCGTTTTGCCGCAGTAACAAGCATAGTAACAGTATTTCTCGTATTACAATATATCTGGCGATGGACCTCAAGCCGCGTCTCTCTCCATCTTCTTCCCGCTTGTCGTCTAGCTGCTTTGGCTGAGCTCACCTCCGGTGTAAAGAACCACATGGACTTTGCCTCTGAGGTAAAGTCTTCAGCCTCTCTGGTGCGTGCTTATTGAGGAGACAAGATAGTTCTTCATTATAGAGGCTGGCCAGCTCCTCACAGCATGCAGGCTGAGAAACTAACAGACTAGATTGTTCCAGATCATGACGGAACGCTACCGTGTCAATTTTCTTGATATTTCGGCAGAGCACGGGGTGAGGAGGTGGAACAATTCTGGTTGCATTTAGATGTACTGTTACCAAAAAATTGTCCGACATTTGTAGGTCTTTGACTCGAACATTTTGGACACACGTTTCTGATATACGACTCACAACCTAATCAATGATATGGCCATTTTTGTGGGTATGCATGCTAACGTGCTAATGACAGCTGGCTGTGTGTACAGCCAGATATAAATATATATATATATATTGTCGAGAACCAAGATATTAGGTTTACGCTTGCTTCAGAAGTTAGTGTTAGCGTGGCTATATCGTATTTCCATGATATTCATAACAGGGGGATCGAAAGATAGTTGACCCTCGCCCTCCAGTGTTGTGTACTTGTGATATGCAGGTTTGCCTATGCCCTGCCCAGCTTTAGCTAAGCTCCAGCAACACCTCGCCCGCGTTGGGATCAATCCATCCACGAACTCCCTGACTATCAATTTGCGGAAAGCTATCCAGGTGCACCGCTGAATAATTAGTTTCAAAGTATTCAACAGCACGTTTATTAAATTGTAAAGACATATAATTCGTGCAGCAATGCTTAGTCCGCCATCAATTAAGGGTTCAGACGAACTCAGCTACGTTGTGCATGGCGTAATTGATCATGCCGTTATCGTACACGTCACGAGTTGATTGTGGCGTCATATAATTGATGGATATACTGGAATCCCCAATTGCATACATGATTCTGAGTTTCCTGATTACCACCCAACTTATGGACTACTGTAGTGTTGAGCAAGAGCCACATCGGACCAGTAGCTACCGATATGATCAAGAATATGATCAAATCCACATCATGGCATTGCATCCGGATAACGACCAAGGCATGGGAATATGTTCTCGTATTATCATTTGTTGGGCCAAATCGGACATTATTATTTAGACACAGCACCATGCATGCACCCATGCCCGTACGCGAGCAGCCCGGCACGAACGCATGTATGCATGCACGCATGCACGCGCAATGACACGGTTGCCATAATCTATCATCCTTACGGGCCGAGGATAATGCTGTTATGTATTCGGTTGCTCCGATAAATCAGATTACGCGAAAGAATAATACAAAGCTGATTTACATGTAATTTGGTATGTCCTGCAGTCTGAGTTCATGCTTATCCCCAAACTGTGTTACCTGCCTTGTGCGTGCGTGCGTGCGTGCGTGCGTGCGTGCGTGCGTGCGTGCGTACGTGCGTGCGTGCGTGCGTGCGTGCGTGCCTGTGTGTGTATGTGTTTGTGTGTGTGGGGGGGGGGGGGCTGTGGGGGATGTGTGTGCCAGTATATGATCACGTCTAGCCTGGCTACTGCAAGCACGTCTAGTCCCACAGATAGACTATTCCTGACCTGGCGTCATGTGATGTGGTATCCTATAACATGTGGTCCAAAGGCATCTTTTTTCAGGCACCCACCATCTCCCTGACTCCAAAGAAACGTATATTTATAAAATAAACTTTATTTATGGATCGCCTATGTAAGGGCGAGTATTGATCATGACACTCAATCTGCAACCATGTTATATTTACTTATATCACCGGATTCGGAAATATAATTTTATGTTGCAGCCATTTCATGTTGAGAAAACATAAACGACAGTCACCGGTAAGCTGTTTTAAGAGGGTCCCTGATGTTTAACCTAACTCGCACGCAATAATATTAAACTATTGGATATATATCCAGCATTCCAATAGCATACCACCATAACACAACATCAGCAATATCAATACGAGCAAATACATAACAGAATGTGTAGATGCCCACCTTCCAGATGGATGAACACACAGACATCCATCTAACAAATATGTGTGCATGAATTTGCCAACGGTGCAGGACTCTTAATACAAATGCGCATTAAACAGACTGCTGGTCTTTTGAGCAATTGTCGATTTTTGCGGCGAGTGACGTGAGAGTGCATATGATGATGAGTGACTGACGGGTAGACAGATACTTGTATGGACAATCTGGATGTGTATGGATAGGTAAATGGCAGATGATAGATGGATGGATTGATCGATGATGGGTAATATGATGATTGCTGGGCCGATAGGTAATTTATGGATAGATATAATGGCACAAGGATGGATGGTGGACTTTAATGATGAATGGCAGATTGATGAAACAGACTGACAGATTGATGTGCAAATAACCAGAGCAAATGTTGTCAACTAGCAGTTGTGCACTCCAGTATAGCAAGGGAAACAGTGTTGACGTAGCATCCCACGAAAAACAGTAAAGCACTCATGAGCGTACACCATCAAATGCAACACGTCATCCCCGAAAAGTCTGCCTAGACATTATCCCCTGTAACACATGATCGATGTGGACAGATTTACGGTTTACGAGTACGGTCAGCCCATATTGATGGCACGGAATGTGGTCGATTCTAACATGCGTGTGCGTGCGTGTCTGCGTGCTGCGCGCGTGCACATTTGTGTGTAGCATGTGATCCCGATACGTGTATTTTCATAATGCTGGTTTGGGATGAGGTGGTATCCGATCTATGTACATGTGTATGAACGTGTATTCTGTACTCTTTGCCTGCACAATAATAAGGTATAAATGTATCATTTAACTCATGCTCCGACTTTAGTTCAACATATATGACATAAGCAATCAGAATCCAGGCTTGCGAATATGTATCAAGACCAGATGTTTTACGATAATAAGCCGGAATAAGGCAATACGTTCACAGTTTAACATACGGTCTACTTGACCTTTCATCCACAGAGCATCCTTCCGATTTAGTGTATACATTCATTCCATAACCATCAACATACAAACTATTTAACCCGTATGTCAAATTGCAAAGAACGGTGGATGTACAGCCATGTTTTTCTTGGACATATTTCTCGTTAGTAGCACCCGCATAGTCAGAATCATGCGGTTTGCTGAGACAGGACTAATACATATCTGTACTCACTCGAAAGCTGTCGGTATTACAAACACTCATCATACCTAAGTCTGTGAATTAACAGCCTTGCATATGTAACATAGGCTGCAACCCCTGCTGTGCCAACAGCGCCTCCAATCGCTAACAATTCTAGTAATATCAATTATACCTTAAACCCATTAATGAGCAAACGTGTTCAGGAAAATAAAACATTTGGTTATAGACCAAGAAGAAGACCATTTTTGAAGATGTACCCCTGCAATGACTGGTTCGGTTACTGAGCCGGACAGTTCAGTGCTTAATTTTCAAAAACTGTTCTTCACTTGGCCAGCAAATATACAGTCCTTAAGATTACTACATAGGCTGATTTTGGTCGGCTTTGTCACGAAAGTGTTGATAGGCAAGATCTGTTCATGGAAACACATTTGTACCCTTTCACAGGTCAGGAGAAGAGCAATTTTGAAAATTAATCACTGAAATGACTGGTTCGGTTGCCGAGGCAGTTATTTCAGTGAGGCATTTTAGAAATTATTCGTCCATTGGTCTGCAATTGAATATTGCTTAAGATTAAGACCTCTGCAGCGGCCATCTTTGTCAAACTTCAGCATTCAACCGGTAGGTTAAAGGTAATGATGTCACTCGGATAATTAAGTATGAGACATGTCGACACACTGATAGAGAAATAGTATTGGTATAGTAAATCTACACCAAGGATAATCAAATGTTTGAGAGGAGATTTATGATCGTCGTATGGGTCTTTTATAGACACAGTGATTTGAAAACTGCATTAGGCTATATAGTGCTCTAGTCTGGGCTAGATGCTATCACATGTCTGTAGGTAATGATTGTTTAACAACAGTGTGGTGTCTAATGCCACACATGGCCAATGTGTGGAATGAATCCAGGAGACGATCTCTCAGATATTAGCATCGTCTTAAAGGAAGTGAACACACACTGCGTACAATATTTCATTGCAAATTTAGAACACACGCAGGGACTAGACGCATGCAAACTCTAGTGAGTGAGTTTCATTGTCCACGATACCTATATTCAGTTAACGCTAACGAGCTAAACGAGTACTTCGACACATGAACAAGTATCGCTTTCTTGACTTTAGAAATGCATAATATTAGTTCATCAACAATCGTCGGTGGTAAGGCAAGCTGCTATACACAATAGTTGGTGCAACTGTAAAGACGGACTACTATTTTAATGAAATGTGTGTAGATTGGTATCACACAAGCACAGACTCACATTCATGAGATATTCCCCCTGAGAGTACATTGGCTCTATATATATATTTATATATATATATATATATATATATATATATAGATATATATTTATATATACACACACATATATACATATACGGTCGGTGAATTGTCATCTGGCAAACAGCTTTTCTTGGAATCCATTGATCTATTTGCCCAATGAAAATAACACCAGTCTCGGAGATTTTCTTACAGAAGATTGGCAACACACGGACTGCGTGAAATAAATACTATCGTCATATTCTGATTAAGCGTGCTCATCGGCCATGTCCTAATCAATGAATCCAGTTAAAACGATGCCACGCCCTTCTCTTTCTAAGCGCTTGGTGTCGATCGGTCACTGAACTATCTGACTATTAATTTCCTGACATATAAGCCGTGGGCTAGTTTGACAGGGTGCTGTTATTGCCTGTGGCTAACCCAAGAAAAATTAGATTCGAAATAGTCACCGACATATTTATTAAATACTAAAGACATTCAATTCGTACAACGACGCCTGGTCCTTCACCAATTAAGCGTTCCTGACGAACGTAGCTACACCATTCATGATTCCATTGCTTATGATGCCACGTAATTGTGTATGCCGTCATATGATTGATGGATACACTGGAACGGCCCATTTCCATTTCGGGGTTCGACACTGACACCAACCCAGTACTATGCCGTCACGTGGACATCACACGGCATGACAACAAGAAGTTGAGAGTGTCAAATAATTGTCGTGTCCCGGAAAGCAAAATGCATTTCCAACACGTTGCTTCAAACATCTGCTCAAAAATCTGGCTGCCACCATAAAGCTCGGTTGCGACAATTGGATTACATGGTACACAAATAACTTAGTTCCAAAACAAAATGTGTGTGGATAATGTTGTTATAATCAACAAGGCAGACACAAGTGGGTTGTCCGGCGCGTGAACAAGCAACTTGTTTACCACACTCATTAGTAAACGAATGTTGTGGGTTCGACAAATTGACCGGCTACATAGATTTCCTCATACGCTCGCCCACTTTCTCATGGATGAAATACTAGCCAGATGGTATTCCCTTTGCGGCCTATGCGAGCTACCGTTTGCTCCAAATGGTGCATGGCACACGGAGCAAATTGTGTGAACTGTTTGGTTATATTTTCTATCCAGCCGTTATGCTGGATTGAACTACGTGTTCCACAGTTTTGCAACAATCTGTTGCTAGCAAGTTATTTGACCAAATGATACAGTCTTAGTGGCAGTTATTTCAAACGGTGACAACTCAAAACCTGTTTTCTCAAACATTATGGTATCTTCCCGTGACTTAGTCTTAGATAGTGTTAGACCATTGACAGATTTCATTTTGGATATGCTTCTCCGCGTTCACGCACACTCGCAAGCACTCACCCACGAGTGC
The DNA here is from genome assembly GCA_034401795.1 of Chaetoderma sp. LZ-2023a. NCBI lineage: Eukaryota > Metazoa > Mollusca > Caudofoveata > Chaetodermatida > Chaetodermatidae > Chaetoderma > Chaetoderma sp. LZ-2023a. The sequence continues at coordinate 119,485,203 of CM067360.1, forward strand.
ATGCACTCACACACGCACGCATGCCCGAAGGCACGCACGTCATATTTGAAGAAAAGAGAGCGTATGACCATAGGCTAGGATGCTACAACTTTAGGCGTGATCTAGGGAAATCTGAACAAAAACTCGGAACATCTGTAAAAATCAAGAAAAGTTGAAAAATCCAGAACATCCAAAATCTGTTCGCAATATCACACAGATGAGAAGGCCTAGGGTCTGCAATCTCCATGTGCTATTGTTGGTTTTTCAGATATGCTTGGTGTTATGCTATTTTAATCCGTGTTCACAACCATTCATGTTGCAAAGGGGCATGGACAGCAACAGCCTCCACACAGATTAGTTTCAAAATATTCAACAGCGTACCTGTATAGTAAATTTAGATTCTGGGAATTCAGCTTCCAAAGTGTCGCATCGAAGCCAACACACGTAAGATATAGGCAGTGCTTAGCTAGATATGGATTTGGCATTGCCGTCAAAGGATCTCTCCATTCCTTTTTCATATTTCGTCTCCGAGGTTCAAAGCATTAACAATCAAATGCCAGTTGACCCATAATGAATTGGCAAGTTGTCACTTCGGCACATGTTCTGCTACAGTCAAGCAATTCTTGTCAGACCATCATGTATGGGGAGGTAGCTGGATTATGGGAATTATCCATGAACTAAGCTAGATGAGTTCATCATTATCATGACAACAGGCTCACAGCATATGCGAGCATGTTTACCAATTGTACAATCTTGAAATAAGTGTGTTCCTAGACACAACCGGTTTCCTGGTACGAGGCTGCCAAATAGAATGCCAAGATAGAGTACATGCTGTTTCACTGACATAACAAATCAAGGTACACGCGTGCAATTAGCTCTCGCTGCTCTTGAGACAAATTCACCGAATCGACAATTGTTAGACATATTACGCGCCATGTATATGGTATAGATCATTATCTGCATCAACCAATCTCTAAATATACTTGATGAGAGATGCTACTGATGGCTAGTTAATCCGAGTTTAGTAACCATATTAACACCGGCCTCTGCAGTCATCTTGAGTAATCTCCATTTGCAAGCCAAGGGTAGATTATTTTTTAACATTTACCACTGATATGACTGGCTTGATAACCATCATTCCAGTGGTAACTTTTTAAAAAATCGTCTTCTCCTGACCTGCAAATGGATATTCAATAATCACATATGTTACGTGTTTTTAAAACAAATTTGTCCATTAAAGGGGTTAAAACGCAGCCCCATTTTACCATACACAAGTCAACATTTCCGTTAGTTTCTATTCCTACTAAATTGTGGATGGCGAATGACATTCTATTTTGTAAACTGTCCAATATTTTGAAACTAAGATGACTGCAAGATTCTACTGGTGTTAGTAGCACCAAATCACAGTCAAATTAGTTTCGAAATATTTAACACTAGTTTTTCACCAATATAGCATCAGTGCAACACTGATTTCGTGTTTAATATTTTGATCAGAGGACTTTGCTGCCTGATGCAGCACCGGGTCCCCGTCGACTCTGTTCCATAATACTCAACAGGTTATTTTTATTATTGCCCTGAACCACTCTGCCACACTAGATTTGGCCATCATCCAAATCCAAGCAGTGTTTGAATACAACACAGCACACCGAGAAAAATTCTCCACCACAGCCAATGGTTCTCACTATTACTCCATAAGCGCCTTACCTTACCACCTAAGCCTTTAATGCCTCTGTCTTTATTTGTCCTATATTCCTTCATGTTCTTTATCTGCCCTATATCTTACTCCTACCACCCTCTTCCTACTATCTATGGAGCTCTATATGATCTTTCAAGTCTGCCTCTCCCTTACTGCCGCACGCGCAAATGGCCTTCGGTGATTTACCCAATTGGCAATGGATAATAACATAGCAAGTTACCGTGCGGTTACTGGGCTTTTTAACTGCCACTCTGTCAAACCCATGTACCATCGAGCTACCCCACCTCCATTGCGAGAAATATGTGGACGCCTTCGAGGAATTTGCACAGCCCTCCCACCCCACCCCACCCCTACCACTCCGTCTTAATTACTACCTGAGTAATTTATTGACCTGTTTACTAATGTACATTCTCCTTTCTTTGGTTGGCGATGTAGAAACTAATCCAGGTCCTACTATCTGTTCAGAAATGTATGTTGTCCACCTCAATGTATGCGGCCTCAAAGATAAAATAAATCTTATCGAAGCTAATCTGTCCAACTTTGACATTATTGGCATTACTGAACGCCACCTTACTCAAAATGTTAACAACAGCTTAATCAAACTACCTGGTTTCCAGGAGCCCTATCGGATGGACCGCCAGCAGCTGTGGAGAGGCGTGCACGTCTATATCTCTAACAACATGGCAACTATCCGTCGCATTGAATATGAATGTCGTGGCATTGAAATGACAAGGATCGAGATTCACGACCGCGCTGGTTTATTATTGTATGCAATCTACCGGCCGCCTAACACAAGTGTTGACAAATAGCAAACTATCACCGACAATATTGATAATGTTCGCCACTTAACCCCAAACAAAAATCTTGTCTTACTCGGCGATATTAACGACGATCTTCTCAATCCATCTAAGCATCACCTACGCGACACCATATCTACGTATGGCTTCCACCAGTTAATACAAGGACCAACACGACCCATTTCAAATGCATTACTTGATCCAAGTAGTATCAGCTGTGCCAGAATAGTAAAAGAGAGTGGAGCGTTTGCGCCACTTTGTAGTAATCATACTCCAGTATATTTGGTTTTTGTCATCCTCCATACATAAACGTAAAACATACACTCGCCATATATGGGACTATGCGAAAGCTGATTGGGATTTATTCAGGGATCACTTAGCTAACGCACCCTGGAACAACATATCCGATGTTAATGGTGTCGATATTTGGTGTCAGACAATCACTACAAACAGTATCGCCGCTGCTAGTATTAGTACCCCAAATAAAACTATAACTATAAACCCAAACGATAAAGCCTGAAATAAAGCACGAAATGAGAGCCAGGGAAAAGTTGTTCAAAAAATCAAGAAAAGCTAACCGAGAGCAAGACATGGCCAACTTTAAAAAAACAGAGAAACTTCATCAATGCATTAGGCCGAACACCGAAAGAAAACTTCAGGAATAAATTAGCAGAAAACATAAGGCATGGACGCACAGGTCCTATAGAGTTGTGGAAAATATGCATGACATTCCTATGTGATACTAACTCTAATTTTAGCCACATGCCGCCTCTGAAGCGCGATGACAGCTTATTCCCTTATGACTCTTCAGAAAAGGCAAGCCTCCTTAACCGGTTCTTCTCTAGCATCGCCAATATTGACGATGCTAATGCCAACTTACCTCCTCTATCTATGTATACGGACAATACTCTCCACTCAATTACAATATCAAACACTGACATCTCCGATGTACTGTCCAATCCGAACATGTCTAAAGCTGTTGGTCCGGATAAATTAAGTCCGAAACTCTTATTCGAGAGCCAACAAGTATTGGTCCCAATACTAGCGCAGTGCTTTAATTACTCACTTTCTAGTGCGCAGTTTCCCACTTCTTGGAAAATCGCTAATAAAACCCCTATATTCAAGAAAGGAGACACTAGCTTATGTTCAAATTATCGACCAATATCACTGTTGAGTTGTCTTAGTACAGTTATGGAGAGAACCGTTTTTAAACATATCTATAACTATATTAGACACGATATCACTCTATATCAGTCTGGCTTTCTTCCATCACATTCTACAGTATATCAACTGCTTGCTATCTACACTGATATAACTCAAGCCCTTGACGATCAAAAGGAAATAATCTTTCTATTCTTCGATATATCTAAAGCCTCTGATCGAGTATGGCATCGCGGCCTCCTACAGAAACTTAGGAATTTTGGTATCTGTGGAAATCTACTTGCATGGTTCGAAAATTATCTTGGAAAGCGATACCAGCGAGTATTTATATACGGCAATGAGTTCATCCTACTTCGTTTACATGCTGGAGTGCCACAAGGCTCTGTGCTTGGTCCTTTGTTATTCTTAGTTTTTATTAATGGCATGCCCAGCGAAATAATTCCAATATTAGACTTTTTGCTGATGACACATGCCTATATGTAATGTCAGCTGATCTAAAAGAACACACTGCCACACTCGATTGCGATCTACTGACCATGCCGCATTAGGCAAACATGTGGATTGTCGAGTTTAATGTCTCGAACACTACATCTCTATTTTTCTCCTGCTCAACGAGCCCACTTTTCAATCAACTTCAAAGATTTTGAAATGCTACCGTCAACTGATCATAAACAGGCATTACCGTTAATAACACAGGGAATTGGCTTAACGATGTGAGTAATCTCAACACAACCTCTCCTTACTTAAAGATTTAAAACATATTCTAGACCGTAAATGTCTCGAGATCATGTACAAAACATGTATTAGACCATATTTAGAATATGCAGATGTTGTGTGGGATAATATTCCACAATATCTTGTAATTCAGTTGGAGGATATCCAAAAAGATGCTCTCAGAACGGTATGTGAAATGACACGGAGTGCGAGCACTGAAGACCTACACTTAGAAACAGGCATCGAAACCTTGTCAAGTAGATGTGAATTTCATAGATTATCTATGCTATTTACAATTATTAACGGGATGGTCTGTGAGGTTCTGGTCAACGATCTTCCCACACTATCCTAAGCACGAAATCCGTACAATATCCGCCATCCAAATGTACTCACTCCATTCCGCTGCCGTACTGAACTCTTCTTTTTCCCAGCAACCGTCCGAGCCTGGAATATGCGTCCTGTGCCGGTGAGAGATTATGTCACTCTTCTAGAATTTAAAAGCAAACTCAAGGCTATGTCACCCATACGACAACCCCCTGAGTGGTATTACGTAGGCCAGAGGTTTGCCAAAATAATGCTATGCAGGCTCCGAAACGGTTGTAGTTCTTCAAACCGACACCTATTTGACAACTTTCTGTCGGAATATGCCATTTGTTCTTGTGGGCACAATGATGAATCTACAAACAACTACCTCTTACAGTGTGCCCTTTTTAACGAGCAACGAGTCGTTTTCCAAAATCAGCTTGCCTTGAACGATATTTATCTTGCTAATCGTACGGTCAACCAGCTTCTATACGGACTTACACTGCCAACTTGGAAATGAACAAACCGATCTGTAATACGGTATGTCAATATATAATTAACACCAACCGCTTTCAGTAGCTTCCCGTTCGCGAACCTACAGTTTAAGGGGTAAAAGGACAGCAGCCCAACACGTACAGGTCGGGGCGAAGGCAGCATCTAGAGCTCAACTCTGCTATTCTTCCATTTGATCTTATTCCTCGCCCTCTCGCCCTCTCGCCCTCTCGCCCTCTCTCCCTCTCTCTCTCTCTCTCTCTCTCTCTCTCTCTCTCTCTCTCTCTCTCTCTCTCTCGGTCTTTCTTACTACTCTCCCCCCCCCACCTCACACTCAACATCCACACACTTATGCACAATAATGGACTACAATTAATTAAACTAGTATGATTATCCACTATTTTGTTGTAAAAAAGTTTTGTATAATCTATATGTGTATGGGAGACACGGGCATAATACTCTAAGTCTTATCGTGCTTCCATCTGAACAAAAATAAATCACGTTTAAACCAACTATTTAACATACGCGATAATATTCTTACACTTGTAAATGATTGACTTTCTATTGCTCTTTCGTATTCAGCGTTAGCATAATACATATTACAATAGGGTATACATTGATGTCTCTCCTTCATTGGTGTACAATGATTGCCGCGTGTTCGGCGCGCAATGGATGCGCATCACGCTGTGCGAAAGATTAATTTTATCACAATTCCGTCAAAACACATGAATACCTACATCTAATGAAGCGTGGCGTTATTCCCGACTAACTATCTAGCATGCACACGCCCTAAGTCGATCTCTGAACTCCCTGACTATCAATTTTCAGAAAACTATATACGCTGTGGACTATTTTGAAACCAATTTGGCTGGATGCCCGTCGCTGCCTATGCTAGCAACAGTGCACAGTCTAATTCGTTTACAAATAGTAAATAACATGTTTGTTCAATGGTAAAGACATACAGTTCGTGCACTCTGCCCGATTATTGCGCGTTTAAGACGGACTAAATCGAGCCATTCATGACGTATTTGATTACGGTGTGAGTCTACGCGTCGCACAGTTGATTATGACGTCATATGATTGGCTGTGAAACTGGATTCCTTCATTGTCTGGCACGTTAATAATGATGCTGTTATCTGTGCTGTTGTAGTGAGGTGATGTACTCGTTAAGACATATTTACTCCCACAAGCCATGTTTTCATTATCGTGTGATAAATATGATACCAATTTAAATACGTTTATCAGTAAATACTATGAGTACGCCATATATACACCACACTCTGTCAACTGAATCGGTGTGCATGATCCGTTCCTACATATAGGTGTGCTACTGCGAAATACAGCTATGCCAATTATACCCGAGACCATGTTATTTAGATGGTAGCAAGGTGAGTTTAACTGTACTATACACGTATGCACAATGAACCATTCCAGTATATGCATCCAGTATAAGGCGTCATAAACAACGGCGTGACGTGTAGGATGACGTCATAAGCAATGACGCCGTGCATGGCGTAGATAGGTTCGTCACGGTCGCATAATTGGTGGCGGACTAAGCGTTGTTGTACGAATTGTATGGCTTTACTGCCTAATAGGCCATAGGAAACAACAGCGGCCAGTCAAATTGGTTTCAATATTTTCCACATCTTACCTGCGTAGTCTTATGCACATTGATATACAGTGAGCTCAGGGACCCTTCGATCTCAACACGAGCGAGGTGTGAGTGGAGCTTAGCTAAAGATGGGCAAAGCATAACAATAACTGGAAATGTCAAATATGTAATGGTTTTGCCATCAACGCAGTCTAAGGAAAGAGTGAGCGGATAACGATACAGGAAACACGGTTAAAAATACAAGATATGGTTTGTGGGGAAGGTTGCACGTGATTTTGACTAGGTAAGATCCCTTACGTGCCAAGCAGTATTTGGCACCACCCCATCACTGTATACTTCCATATGAGCGGCATTGCATATATCCCTGACGTGCGTAACCGCCCCACCCCAACACACGCACCCCACCTCCCCACCCCACCCCAACCACGCTCGTGTTTAATGGCGAATACACATTATAAATAGTGTTTACTGTACATAATCTGAGAATTATGGAAAGCCACGAACCATGGTTAACCTATCCTAGATGTACTACGACAGGCCGGTTGCAATGGAAATGGGCTACGACTAGTGGGACTACTGCTTGCAGACACCAAGCTGAGAGTACGAGTTAATTCAGTGAAGTCTGTAGAGTTTGGGACACCAATCGGCTCCTCACATGGAGATGGTCTATCTCTGGTGCTTTTCACCTGCTACCTTGCTGCAACATTTTAATCTGTGCGGCAAATGTCCATAAGACCAAAAAAACCCAGTATCAATACTGGGCATGCCGCTAGAGGTGGAATATGCCGACGATGTGGACTTCATAGACGAGAAAAAGAAACCCAATTGACGAACATCTCCCACTAGCTGCAAGCAAACTAAAAATTGAGAATCTCTTTATGAATTAATCCAAAACAGAGTTCACCCACATATACCTATCGGCAAAGCATGAAACTATAGAAAATGACGACCCACTTCGTGGCGGCGAGCCATGGAGGAAAAGTAAAACTCTGGGCTCACTGCTTTGCCGTGCTGCTGCCATTTGTGTACGCTGCGTCATGGGGAGCATAACTTTCCAGTCCTTCTGGAAGCTATGGATTCGTGGATCAAAGATGCCCTTGATAAAGAGGCTATGTGTATACAAGGCAACCTGCGTATCCTTGATGATGTATAACTGTGACAGCTGGGCAGCTCCAAAGGCAGCTCTAGACAAACACGATGCCTGCCAACGCAAACGCATACGCACCATCGCTGGACACTGATGGACAGACAGCATAATTTCCAACGATGCACTATACAAGATGTGTAATACGTCGCCGCTGTCTGTAAAATTCGCCCAGCAAAGATGGTCCATGTTTGGCCATGTGCTGAGGATGCCAGAAGAGACAAGCCTTGGAATGCAGTACTCGGAGCCAGCATATAAAAAGCCAGGAGGGGCCGCCATTGCATAACTCTGCTAAACAGGCTACGAGGTGACCTCAAGAAAGCAGGACTCGGTGCACTCAAGCTAAGGATTTCGGCTGAGGACAAGACACAGTGTGCAAAAGCGAAGAAGGACTGATTGCAGCTGTAGGATGTTTCCCTCCCGCACCGCACTTCACAGCAGGGTAATGTGTATATACACCTAATGGCAGGTTAAACGGTTAGTTCCATAGGACCGGTGACGGGCGAGATGCGTATCCCCACCGAATTCCATAATAATGTCTGGGCATGATATTTAGATCTGTCACGCCCTTGTGTGAAGGACATTTACGGTGGGTATTCGTCTCTCTCACCCCCACCATAACGATAGAACAATGGTCTATAATGCTTTCGTGAAAAGTAACCTATGTCTTGTAACGTTTTGTGTGGTTACGGAGCGGGATCTCTGGATTCTTATCTAGTTCGGAGATCTTACTAAGTAACATGTATGAGCGCTGTCTTCAGTATGGATGTCTTAGAGCATCTGTTCTCATGTGACAGCCGTGTCTAATAGCTAGGTAGATACCAGCTATTTGCGGCCAAAAATAGTTCTTGTTTTAAAAACAACCAAAAGCTAATTAAGCAAGTCAGAAGGCCCGCATAAATAAAGCAGCAACTACTAATTCAGCATACTAAAAATCACATAAGACGGTGACGAGGGAATCCATCGGGAATCGCTCGTCCTGTCTTCACGTAACACAGCACGCATCCCTATAGTTCTAATCTCACTAGGTATGGTATTTCCTTTCTCAAGCATTTTTGGTTGAAATATTAGAGTGGGCCCATTTTGTCCTACTACTCTTCTCCCGCTTTAAGTAGTGGCGACATCTCCCCGAGACAGAGGACCGTGCAAAGCACTTGCCTCTCGCAAGGATTCAGCGATGATGGTCCACGCGAGGATAATGTAGCTGGCCGGGTAGTGTCGGGCCGTTCCAATATCTCGTGTCGACTCGCCACGCAGTAAGTGCACAACGAGTGACGACGCTGGTTAGCATCTGGTCTCGGGGTGACGGACCTTGAACGAGACTGCCCTGCGGGAAACAAAAAACTGCTCCTAAGGCCGGTGGAACTCAATCGTTCCTGTGGGGGCCATGCAACCATTGTCGCGAACATTAAACACAACGGTCTCATCCCAAGAGTTTGTGTCACCAGTATGCCTGTCCATAGCAATTTCGTGATCTATGGACTTACAAGATTTGATTTGGTGACCTAAAAATATAAGTCTATACAATGAGTTTACCTAACTAATTGAAAATATGCTAGATACAACTACAGTAAGAGCATGCGAAAATATAAGACATAGAGCCAGGTAGATGAACTTTTAAACATGGGGCTCCTGGAGGTACCACACAGACTCGTAGGTCCGCAGAGGTATCCCCACAAGGGAGGCTCCTGCACACGAGACCTAGGCATTTAACTTAATATAAGTTATTATACCTCTAAGCTGAAAGGAAGAAGGCTATCTCAGACGAAAAAGTGATGTGCCTCACGACCTAGTGGTAGTTTGGGTGAGGAGTATTGGTGTAGTTCGGATCGACCGGTCGGGTACTGGCCGTACCAGCTAAGCGCCACCCATCTAGGATTCGTTTCCTGAACACGCCCCTCTGGGTAGAGCTATACGCATATATAGGTGCTAGCATACACCTTAATTTACAGCTAAGGAATTACTTTTTGGCAATGAGAATTTCGGTCCGAACATATGGACGCACTACAATAAACATGCTCTTCCCATCTCTATCTAAGTTTCACCTACACCTCGTTCACCTTGGGATCGATCGATCCCTGAACGCCCTGACTATACATTTTCAGAAAACTATACATGTACAGGTACGCTGTTAAATATGTTGAAACTAAGCTGGCTGGGTGATGTGTGCTGCCTATGGCAGCAACAGCACACAGTCAAATTAGTTTCAATATATTCAACAGCATGTTTATTAAATAGTGAAGAGATACAATTCATACATCACGGACTAGTACGCGTTTAATAGGACTATATTTCGGATGAATACACTGGAAATGTGAATTACTCGGTATGGCATACATTGTTACTGGATATTAAATAACATGCATGCAATGTCTGTTTTTGTGGGTGATATTTTATATGATTGGCGGATCTACTTCTGTATATTTAGATATTCAAACATAAAATATGGAATGATATTTGAAAACGGTTGGTGATAGTAACCCGCCCCGCCCCCACCCCACCCCCACACCACCCCAGCCCCAAACCCCCACCCGACGCCCGCTATTGAAGCGCGATAGTCATATACCCGAGCATAAGTATGATCCGGAAATATAGAGTTGTTGACAATATTTGCAAAAAAAATGCGCTGCGTGGGCAATTATTACGTCACCACACAGACGGCATGGCACAGACACCTTATGTTCAAATCAGCTTCGTCTCCCGTAGAAATGATGGGTTCCTTAATCCAATTTGTCTGAGTAATAAAGTAAAAAGAACATTGCGTCCATGATACTGGCATTGAGTTTAGCCTCCACAACACTGCCAGCCTAGAACGGCAACTGAACAGACTAGATCTGCCTTATTGGCAAAATATAGAAACGAAACTACATGAACTGTTACTGCCGAGAAATACCGATATTTTTATGTCAGCTTAATCACTGTACGACTGGCTTGATAACACACAGCTGTACAGTGAAGCAAAAAATCGCGATGCATATTGATATCGGTACTAATCGCTCGAATAAGTGAGCGAATTATCTGCGAGAATCAATTGGACATCTACAATGACATGATTCCACAGTGACCGAGCCAGTGTGTGACTGAACTAGTAAAGCAATGGGCCCGTAACTCAGCGAGAGGACGGGCACGTGCCTGTCTCTCACTAGGTGGTCATTGGAATAGTCACTGTGTTGGAGAACATCTGTTGAGGAGAGGACGTACATGTGGCATATTGATATGTTGTCCGAGAAGAACACACTCGTCTTCGTCTGATAACATATTGAGCTGTATCTTAAGCCTGGTATGTACATGTCTTGGTATGTTTCCCGGAGAGAGCAAGGACTTATCTTGATATGTCAAAATACTAAAATCAAAATCGATCAATAGACGAATCCGATCTGTCGATCAAGTATAACAACCTCATAGTCGGTTACACCACAAGTAGGCTGAGGTCACCATTGCAATGTATGCAATCGACTGACATTCACGGCCACACTAAGAGAGCTTCGTTTCCCGTGCGAAATTTACTATTTAATAACATTCTGTTGAAATTGTGAAACGAATTTGACTGGTAGCTGTTTCTGCCACAGGCAAACACTGATATGTACTTGGTGAACCTTTGAACTTAGATATTTGACATTTTGCCCGGAGACATAGACTATTTCTAGGAGGCCAGGATATGAGTGTGTGTGCCGACTTTGGTAATGGAATCAACTACGTGACGCGTATGATGACGTCATAGTCAATTGCGTTGTGCATGACGTAGCTAAGTTCGTCACGAACGCGTACTTGATAACGGGACTAAGGATTGTTGTATGAATTGCATGGATTTATTATTTAATAAACATGATATTGTACAGCAACTGGGCCCAGTTAAATTAGTTTCACAGTATTCACCAGCTTACCTGTATAGTTCTCTGGAAATTGATAGCCAGTGAGTTCAGGGATCAATTGCTCCCAACACGGGCGAGAGCTTGGGTTTGCGTTAAGCTAGGGATGGGTGGGGTGGGGTGGCTAACACCGGATTCTTCCATTCTGCCTTCCTGCTTTGACCTTCAACTTTCTTTAATTGTCCACAACATGAGTAGATTGCCAGGTTCGTCGACTCGACTTTCTTGACTTCCCAACGTATGGTATACAAACGTGCATGCTTGCAATGCACTTAATACTCTCCACCACCACGCCTCTCCCGGACATAGATATTGACACTTTTGATTCAAGATTTCACCCTTTTCTATCTCTGCCAGCAACATTTTGATTGTATTTCGCAAAAGTGGTTTGACCACCTTCTTGCATTCTGGTGATACGCTGCGGACAATCAGACAAACAGCCAACTGGCCAACTGGCAAACAGACACACAGACACACACGCACACAAACATCGCACGGCGGCACACGATATACTCACATCGGCTCTCTCCGACGTGAATACTAAACACGGTATACAAACGCTCGTGGTTGTTATTTGTATTATTATTTAACTTGTTTTAGTGGGTTGCATTATTACTGTTTATAACAATGTCTTCCCTGCAACACTCTAACTCATTCCAACTCGATAGGGACCAATGACTTCCATTCAACTTTCAAATCCAATTTTACATCTTTAATACTGTACATGCACGCACGTATCATGTTAAATTATCATGATTGGAAACTGGCGTGTGGGGTGCACGGATTAACACATATCACTGGTTAAGGGAAGCTCTGGAAACTCCTATGGCAACGGGCTGTCATTAATTCGCGCGTGTGCCAATAAATAGTGACACATTTGCAAGAGCAACGCTATACCAATGTTACCGTGTTGAAATAACTGTCTCTTTTTAAACATCACTACACGTCAGTAACAATCTAGCCACTCTCAGCAGGAACTTTTCTAAATACATACCGAGAATGATAAATCAAGTATCTAATACATCATTCTGACATTTCAAGACGCTAGGGTTTACTAACAAGTTCCGTATATTGTCTTGATATTGGACTATATCACCAAGGGAAGGATGTAACAAGGGGCTTCATTTGTAAATGGAATACCTAAGTGTGTATGCATTAAGTAGGATACTAGCAGCAACCACAATTCCAGACTATGCTAAGATCCTACATCAATATCACAAATAGATTTTAAATCTTAGTCAATGAAGCATTGCGATGGCATGGTTGTGATCTATCTACACATAAGATGACACCGTCTTGATGCCTTTTAAAAACAGCTAATTAATTATAAATCCAGGAGATATGCAATATACCTGATAAAATAGCGATACACTATCAGTCACCTTGACGCAGACTAACTCCCAACACAATATGGCTCTCTCTTAGAGTGCATTAATGATTATACCAATATTTACAAGATAGTTGTTGCTACAGGCATATTTTGTGAGAGGTGGTGTTCATTTCCAATTCCGCTATTGGTAAAAACATCCCTGCCAACGAGAGCAACCGCGTTTAGTATCATAATGGCATGGCATGGCACCCACACCCAGCCCCCTCCCCCACCACCACACACACACACTCCCACCCACCACCCCACCCCACTCCACCCCACCCCCGTGTGCTATACGGTGGCACACAGTATGCGCAAGGTAATAGCTTTGATGGCGCTAAGTATGACATCTGACGTACATGTCAACTGCCTACCCTATGCAATAGCCTGGACTAATCTTATCACTGACTCCAACCCGACACAATTACGCGTGCGTGGATAGATTCATACACGCACATAAACACACACACACACGCACGCACGTACGCACTCACGTACGCACTCACTCACTCATTCGCGCATTCATGCACGCAAGTACGCGCGCACGCACACACACTCAACGTATCGCCACAATTACGATTGCATTACTATTATGATGACATTTCCAAATTAATACACAATGATTAGCTTTTGTTTCACAGGCTGCCTTTAATTTTCAGAAGAATGATTTCACCTGAAAAACGGTGTAGATGATGCATGAAACATACACATCAAGAAACACTCATTTAAGTGGGAATTTGTCTTTAAATAGCACCAATGCAAAGTTAAAGTGAACCGTACACGCGCATGTTTTGCACACACATTGTACCATAATACGCGAGAATATGTCTGACCAGTAGACTGAGTGAGTGTACATACAATATAGTAATATATCAGAAGAGGTAACATTAATGTTCACATAATATGTGTACTTGCCAGGGTGTATTCGGTATGCTTAGCTAACCTCCATCCATGCTTTGCCTCTGTTGTGAGCACTCGAGCCTTGCACATTCTGAATCTCAATTTAAATAAAGAACTGTTATATATATATGTACGCTGTTGAATATTGTGTAACAAATTTCACTCGGTCCTGTTGCTGCTTATTAGTTTCAAAATATTAAACATAGTTTAAGATGGATTAAATCGAGTCATTCATGGCATAATTAATTATGACGTCTTCATGCACGTGGCGTAATTGATGATGACGTCATATGATTGCCTGGGAAACTGGAGTCATCAATTTACCCAGCCATCGGGAGCTAGCCAACACGACATACATTACACCCGGCATTACTATGCTAACAATGATTGCTTTCCTCTATTGCATGAGTATTCTAATTATCTACAGCACTATGGATATAGATCTCAGCTGAATATTTATATAACGTTGATGTTTAGTGCATTCTAAGGTAACTGGAGAATATTATATTCTAGCCAATTAGTAATTGCATCAGGTCCACTTTTCTCCAGCAATGATTTGATACTATATTTCGTCATGTGTTACCATATGCTTGCCTTAATCGGCGTGCTGTAATAGTTTAGGCAATGGACTTTTCCAGTTTACCCATCCATCAGAGGACGGTATAATCAGCTGCATGACGTATATGAAGAAGTCATATTCAATTACGTCATGAATGGCGTAGATACGTAATATAATTGGTGACGCGCTACGCGTTGCTGTACGAATTGTATGTCTAAGCTATTTAATAAACTTGCTATTGACTATTTTGAAACCAATTTGATTGACTGCTGTTGCTGCCATTCGCAGCAGCAACACCCAGTAAACAGCCTATCTGTATATATTTCTGGAAATTGATAGCCAGGCAGTTCATGGATCGATAGATCTCAACACTGGCGACGTGTTGGTGGAGCTTAGCTAGATATGGGCGAAACATAACTAAACTGAAAATGTCCATTTATGGTCCTATGCATGTAATCGGTGTTGCAATTCCCAGGGATCGACGGCTTAAAATGAGGGTTGGATTGGAAAGTATATTCTCCTAAACGTAAGTAACGTGTAGCAAGTGCCTGGTGTGGTCTATCGGTTGGCACTGGGAGAATTCTAAAAAAGTCATATTAATGTAGTAAACTCGTGTTAAACCAATTTCTTATTGTATACACGTATACAATTGTGCGTGCAAATGGGCATGTTCTGTCTAATAATATAATTTACCCACGCACTAAGCAATGTGGGATAGACACTTCTCCCAGTTGTGGGTTTTATTGGCCGGCATTGCTAAATAATGTAATACCACGAGGACTTATACAACTAGTGTGATGGCTGTAAACTATGTTTTCTCTGCGATGTGTGCACGGGCGAAGTATGTACGGGCAAACTCAGTAACCACAGACTTCCACTGTGTGTCAGAACACAAACACGTGTAAGCATTACCAGCAAATTAGGATGTGTGTCCTGCAGCGTTGGTATAGTGCACATATATGGTGATCGGCACTGCTGCCAGTTATGGGTTCGATTCCGCGTCAGCAGTTATTCAAGTAAACACGTTCCATTTCGTATTGCATCCGCATCCATTTGATTGGAGTGACTGTCTAGACAGTGCTAAATTGCCTATGTGATTCTGCCAACGATATGGGTTAGCTATTGGCAGGTGGATATCTCGTGAAGCACAATATCAGGAACAAGACGATACTACTCAGAGACATGTTTTATGGCTTCCCAGAAGTTCAGATTATGTACAATCAAAACTATTTATAAGACGTATGATGCATTACACGCAGGGCGGGTGTGTGTGGGTTTGGCTGGGTGGGTGGCGGCTGGTGGTGGGTGTATGGTGGGGGGGGGGGGCGGGTGTACGAAAGACAGGGGAAATTGTAATGCAGCTCATTTGGCATTATAACGCGTGTTGGTGTGGTGCTAAATAATGGCTGTAAGGCACCTTAGGTAATCAAAAGCACGCGCAACCCTCCCCATAAAATAACTGTTGGTGTATGACTGTACTTGCTGTATCCTTATCCGCGCATTCGTTTCTTAGAATGTGCTGGTGGAGAAACCCATTACATAATAGACATTCCAAGTTATCGATCTGCCTCTCCCAAACTTACGTAGGCTCCATCCACATTCAAGAGCTTACCGAAAAGTGTTCTTGACATTGATAGTCGTGGAGTTCATCGACTCTATCGATCATATTGCGGGCAAAGCGTGGGTTTATCTTAGCTAGAGATGGGTGAAGTGAAGTTAAAACCTTAATTCTCAATTGGCAGCGTAGCGGTGTGCTATGTCGCTGACATGGGGTAATAGCATGTGGCAGGCATCTAATCAGTGGAGGCATGGCGCGATAATGAAATGATGATTGATTGCAACGTGGCTAGATTTATGCTACTGCCATCTTGATATGCAATGTGTTCTGCATTTGATTAAGCGAATTGCTTGTATATAGAGACATGGGAATAGCCACTAGAATCATGTTTTAACACTCTAAATGAGATAATATAATTATTAACGTGAGTGGACGTCATTAAGAAATTCACACTAAGTTAGCAAATTTATGACTATCAATGTCCAGAATATTATACTGGCAAGCTGTTCAATATTTTGAAACTAATTTGCCCGAGTGCTGTTGCTCCCACAGGTAGGAACAGCACACATTCAAATTAGTTTCACAATAGTCGCCATACTGTTTCTTAAATACTTAAGACAATGAATACACCGACGCTTAGTCCCGTCATCATTTACGCGTTCGTGGGAAACTTAGCTACCCCATGCATGGCCTAATAGATTATACCACCACCATACATGGCACGCAGTCGATGATGACCTCATATAATTGGTGGATACATTGTAATCATCCATTTGATGCTATGCGCTACGCATTTACTAATTCACGTCTATACCGCGCGGCCGTCTATATATCACAGTATAGAATCAAATTTGTTTAGACATATGAGCAAGGATGTACAACATGCTCATCAAGGATGTGGTAATTGAAAAATTTAATTTCACTGATCTAGTTGAAAATATCACTCACTTATCCCCCTTTGGAAGACAGCCTAGAAGGATAACATTTGCTGCAGATTATTATGTGTAGATGTATGCCATATCATCCAATGAATGTGCGGATGAAAAGCGGACAGTATTTACTAAGCTAGAGAAATCACCAGGCAAGTAACACTATTACAATCTCACCAACAAATTGTGGCAGAGCTCGGCGATGCTATATCGGTGATCCAAAAACACATTATAAATCAGGAACCTGACCAAGATTAGGTAAACCACACTGAAAGAGGACTGTAATACTCGATAGAGTGATTTCAAAAGATGAATGCAGCAATTACAACACATACACTCTCCCTCGCTCCTTCGCCAGGAATTTGCATTTCCAAAAGAGATAATCCACACTCTGCAACCTGACTCATGATCTGTGCCCTGGTAAACGTTGCAAGGGCCGGTGAGATTTGCTGTATGGGATAATATATGATGCAGGACCTGCTTGTGGATGAATACGTTATGTGTATTTAACCGGCTGACTACCACACGTGTACATACGACATATTCCAAGGGTTATACATCTGACGCTGTTATATATTGTGAAAACAAACTAACTGACATTCTTTCGTGGATAAGTCAGCAACGACTTTCAGTCAAATTATGTTCAACATGTTTAGCGGACAATACCATTTTTCTCATTGGAATTAGTATCTACTGGCATGCAGCAATTGACAATGCCAGAACGCTGCTGAAAAGTAGCATTTATGCGTTTAAATGTTTTCTATTTATTATTCATCAAATAATCAGTCTGTTCATCCCATTCATCATGTCCAAGAGAAAAGACATTTTAAAAGACATTTTAAGTGGTTAGATTCCCACGTTGTATGCTGTGGAGAATTAACAGTGATATACGGATGTGAGCGCGTGAGTGCGTGCATGCCCACGTGCTTGTCTGTGTGTGCGTGCCAGCCTGCCTGCCTGCATGCCTGCCTGCCTGCCTGCCTACCTACCTGCGTGCGTGCGTGCGTGCGTGCGTGCGTGCGTGCGTGCGTGCCTGCCTGCGTGCGTGCGTGCGTGCGTGTGTGTGTATGTGTGCGTGCGGGTGGTGGGTGTGTGGGTACGTGTGTGTCTGTGTATGCGTGCGTGCGTGCGTGAGTAAGCGCGTGCGTGCTTGCGAGCGTACGTGCGCGTCCGCCTGCCTGCCTGCCTACGTGCGTATGCGCGTTCGTGCGTGCGTGCGTGCGTGCGTGTGTGCGTGCGTACGTGTGTGATACGTGTGTGTATATGCGTGCGTGCGTATGTGCGTGTGTGCATGCGTATGTGCGTGTGTGCGTGCGTACGTGCGTGTGTGCGTGTGTGTGTCCCCATGTGTATCGCAATCCGGACATATGGTGAGCGTCATACGATTGGGCCATCACAACTTACAGTGCTCACTAACGTATTTTGTGATGGGATATCAATCTCCCTGGCCATCAATACTGTACAGGTAAGCTGCTGACTATTTTGAAACTAATTCGACGGGCTCCTTCGAAATTAGTTTCAAAATAATCAACAGAAAGTGTATTAAATAGCAGACATGCCATTCATACATCAACGCTTAATCCGTCTTCAATTGAGCGTTCGTGACATACTTATCTATGGCATTCATGACGCCATTGTGTATGACGCCATCATACACGCCACGCAGTTGATTATGACGTTATATGATGGATAGACTGGAACTGCGCATTCCTTGGCTGTCAATGTCAGAACGTGATACTGAGGCCGTACACCTGGATCAATTAGAACTGTACCCCTTCCTAGCATGTATGTAGCCTAAGGACCCATCTTTGTCTCGGCTGCACGATAAAGAGAAACAACCAGTAGTCGATATGTGTAAGTAAGAATGGTAGGAACCCATTCTGTTCTCAAACAGTGATTCCAGCACCTTCCGCCAGGAAAAGTGATAGTGGATACGAACTGCATTCAGCATGCCTCTCTTCCAACAGTTTTGATATGAGAAAGGTTAAATTCTCGATCACATACATCTAAATAAAGCGAAAATGAATACAACACGGGTAGAGACGTTAGAAGTGGATAGTGAGATAAGTGATTTCTTAATAGGTGGAGTGATTTATTTGCCCATAGAAATCGATGCCATTGCGCAAGAGGAGGGTTGGAAGGACTCCTTTATTGTAAGAATGGGGCAGCATCTGGTGATACGCCCGGGTGTTTTCTAGTGGTTCCTTTAAAACAGCTCCCCCGAAACTAGGACCTGCACATGCGCTCTATATTATCTGGTTACCGCTAGTACGAGACTTTGCGAATGCTTTTAGGTCATCAACCTTGGCGAAGGTAACCAGTCTGATATGCGCTGTTTTGCGTCGCCGAGGCAAACGCCTACCGTGTTTCTGTCCGCTGTGATCTGTATCCCATGCCTGGTAGGCGACTGTCAAGGTTACAAAGAGGTTAAGAAATCATGATTAAATGGATACCATGTGTACACGTTATTTAACATTCCTGCAGACAGTTACCCATCTGGAGACGACAGTTATGATGGCCTGTGCAATGCACGTTGCTGCTGGCGATTGGAACTCGTGCGGATAGCTACATCGATACAGACATACTGATGATATTCCCTCGACCATCTAGGAATGTCCAGGCCAGGCAAAGGGATGAGAAGTGCTCATAAGCTAATAATTCCTACCATCCTTTCTTCGTCTATGAGTGGTTATTCAGCAGTACCTTATTAATTGGACGTGTGAGGACAGGGAAATCTTGACCACGGATCCTGATATGCGGACGACCAGGAGTACAATCGCTAGCGGTGGTGCACTCAACACTAGACAATCATCGAGCACCCTATCGGCTACTTCAGTGGATATGCATACTTGTTTATGTATTTACTCTATGTGGTATAATACAGTAACAAAGTATAACAGCTAGCCACCTTATCAATATGTGTGCATTGTAACCGCGATAAACTGCACATGTCAAATATCCGCTGTACTGAACACATATATTATAGATACATACTCATCGATTAGTGATGTTATTAGGCATCGTATACACTATATTGCGTAGATGTGTCAGCGTGCACACTCACAGTGTAGATATCAACAATGTGTCTATGTAAAGACGCCCACGGCAGTGTTCTGGACATAAGTATCGCATAATTCAAAACAGCAACGGCATGCCAATACACCAGTCTTTGCGTATAATGTTTTCTTAGATAGGGACCACATCGCCAAAGCATGGAACACACAGTTGTAGGGCAGGTGCACAGAATATAATATTATTCTATATGAGAACATGGTATGAGAATGATTTATTTCATGATGTCTTATTTTTCATTGTCTTTTCATAGGAACGAAGGCAGCGCAGATTGTCATCGTGTGTGTCGGAGTAACACGTGGTTGGGTTGGGGTTCCCCCACTCTTAGACCTTCACTGTTATTTGCTGATCAAGTATCTACTGAACCTTTCCAGTGTATCCATCAATCAAATGACGCAATACTCAACTGCGTGGCGTGTAGGCTGACGCCATTGTCAATGGTGTCATGGATCATATAGCTACGGACATCACGAACGCGTAATTGATGACGGTCTAAACGTTGCTGTACGAATTGTATGTCTTTACCATTTAATACACTTTCTGTTGAATGTTTTGAAACCAATTTGACTGGGCGCTGCTGCTGCCAACATATTCAACAGCAAACATTTACAGTTTTCAAGAAATTGAGTTTCAGAGAGTGCAAGGATCGATAGACACGGACACGGGCAAAGCGTGGCTGGCGCTTAGCAAGAGATGCACGTGACTTAGCTAAACCAGGATGCATCCATTTCAAGCTATCTAGGTCACTTTCGTAATGCACATTTCTCTCATAACGCCAGAATGGAAGACTATAGAATCCCCATTATCATTTTTCAATGTCATTGCAAAGCCACTATAATGCAGAAACTACATGACCGGTGGGTATACATCAATCATCGCGGATGAAATTTATAATACTGTCTTCACGCTTGATAAATACTCTCCAGACTCCAGTTTGTCATCCATAAGACGTTGACAGTAAATAGCTGATGTCGGTGTCAGCGGTGGCGGTGAAACAGTCATTAATCAACACCACATAATCAGAGAGCCAGTTAAACGATATCTATCTCAACGCATAAGCTCAAGGGCACACTTCAAACACTATATATGTAACTGCCGGTTAGTTGAAGCGAACTACCCCGCCGGCATTAATCTATGAATGCAAGCGCATGATTTAACTAAACCAATGTACCTGTCCGCTTCATCCATCCATAATATCACGTCATAATCAACTACATGACATGTGGACTGACACCGCAGTGGCATTATGATAAGTACGTCATAAACGCATATTTGAAGACGTACTATGTGCTGGTGTACGAATTGTATGCATTTACTCTTTAATAAATATTCTGTTGAATACGTTGCAACTAATGTATCTGGTCGCTGGTTTATCTGGTCGTTGTTGCTGCCATAGGCAGCAACAGCACCCAGTCAAATTAGTTTCAAAGATAAGTAGGAGAAAAGTAGGACAAATTCCACAAAATCGCACATAACATTTCTGTAATGTTTGTTTGGCAGCTTAGTTGATTTGAAAACCTTAGCCCACACGTCTTCTAGTGTGACGACGCCAATGTTGCCGACGACGACGACACCTACATGAGTAATACAGATGTCTCTCTTTCTGCACGCAGGTGAGACAAAAATAGTCATACTCACTACTTCGCATTTTTACAACAAATGTAGGGATGATCTATATATATATTTATATATATTTACATATATATATATATATATATATATATATATATATATATATATATATATATATATATATATATATATATATATATATATATATATATATATTAATAGATCATCGCTACATTTGTTGTACTATATATATATACATATAGACACAAAATTGCACTTGTGAAGAGTCATAACTAGTGTGGTACTCCTGTTGCTACAAAAGCGGTGTTCTGACACAGTAGCTGTAACAAGAGTATCTGAGGTTCCGACTTGTGAGGTGTACATTTTCTACATATACATTGATGGGAAATCGTGTTTCTCTGGTAAGATATTCCTCAATTGACAAATTTACCTATATTTCATCAGAAAATAATCTCAGAAAAAAATGTGCATATTATATACACAACCCCACAGAACAATGTACACATACTGCACCAGGTTACAACCTATTGCATCTGGAGACAACCTCACAGGTAAATGTACACATACTGAATCATGAGACAACCATACAAGTACATGTACACATGCTGCATCATGAGACACCGATACAGGTAAATGTAAACATACTGAATCATGAGACAACCTCACAGGTAAATGTACACATACTGAATCATGAGACAACCTCACAGGTAAATGTACACATACTGAATCATGAGACAACCATACAGGTACATGTACACATGCTGCATCATGAGACGAACAAACAGGTAAATGTACACATACTGCATCATGAGACAACCATACAGGTAAATGAACATATACTGCATCATGAGACAACCACACAGGTAAATGTACACATACTGCATCTGGAGACAATCTCACAGGTAAATATACACATACTGCATATGGAGACAACCTCACAGGTAAATGTACACATATTGCATCTGGAGACAACATCACAGGTAAATGTACACATACTGCATCAGGCGACAACCTAACAGGTAAATGTAGACATACTCCATATTGAGACACACATGCAGGTAAATGTACACATACTGCATCAGGAGACAACCTCACTACCCATCCACCCCACCCCTACCACCCCAGGTAAATGTAGACATACGGCATCTGGAGATAACCTTACAGGTAAATGTACACATACTGCACCAGGAGAAGCACACAGGTACATGTACACATACTGCATCTGCAGATAACCTTGCAGGTGAATGTACACATACTGCATCTGGAGACAACCTCACACGTAAATGTACACATACTGCATCAGGAGACAACCCCACCACCCATCCACCCCAGGTAAATGTACACATACTGCATCTGGAGTCAACCGCACAGGTAAATGTACACATATTGCATCTGGAGACAACCCACAGCTCAACACACACACACACGCACGAACGCACGCACGCACACACGCACACACGCACGCACGCACGCACGCACGCACGCACTCACGCACTCACGCACGCACGCACGCACGCACGCACGCACGCACGCACACACACACACACACACTCGATCAGAAGTCAACCACACAGGTCACAGGTAATTGCACGCATACTGGATATGGAGACAACCACACAGGCAAATGTACACATACTGCATCTGGAGACAACCTCACACGTAAATGTACACATACTGCATCAGGAGACAACCCCACCACCCATCCACCCCATCCCCACCCCAGGTAAATGTACACATACTGCATCTGGAGTCAACCGCACAGGTAAATGTACACATATTGCATCTGGAGACAACCCACAGCTCAACACACACACGCACGAACGCACGCACGCACACACGCACACACGCACGCACGCACGCACGCACGCACGCACGCACGCACGCACGCACTCACGCACTCACGCACTCACGCACTCACGCACGCACGCACGCACGCACGCACGCACGCACGCACGCACACACACACACACACTCGATCAGAAGTCAACCACACAGGTCACAGGTAATTGCACGCATACTGGATATGGAGACAACCACACAGGCAAATGTACACATACTGCATCATGGGATAACCTCACGTAAATGTACACATACTGCATATGGAGACAACCCCACAGGTAACTGTGCACATAGTGAATCTTGAGACCTCCCCCCCCACCAACGTAAATGCACACATACTGCATCAGAAGACAACCTCAAACGCAAATGCGCACATGCTGCATCAGGAGACAACTCCGCCCCACCCCACGCCAACCACACTCCCGGTAAATGTACACATACTGAATCTGGAGACAACCTCACAGGTAACTGTACCCGTACTGCACACTCTGAGAATATTTGTACGTGGCCACACTCCAAGATGACCACTGTCCAAATCGGCGTCAATGTGTCCACCAAAATGCAAAATGTTGAATCGTACATGGTGGGCATCTTTTTGCCCAACTTGAATGGCTCTTAGTCCCTAATCATATTTGCTAAATGGATCCCTTCAGCGGTCCCGGAGAAATTTTTTTGTGAAACGCTGGTCAAGTTGTATCAATCAACTTCGTTTGAACAAGCTTGGATTTCCATGACCCACATACGCTTCCAACCCAATTTGAGCAAGCAGTTTCGGAGATTTTCAAAGGTCTTTCCAAAAAATGGCCAAGATGCAAGCTAACCACTGGTCCAGTTGACCGATCCCTATGACTTAAGGATGCTTCCTGTTGAGAACTTGTTTAAAAGAACAAGAGGCCCAAGGGCCTTGACACTCAGCTGCCTAACAATGCGGCCGTATGCTCTATAGGTTAATTAAAATCTTCTCTAAATGGATAATAGTAATTACAAAATGTGCCTGTTGAATATTGTATTATTTGGTCTAATACAATCTTTTGCATGCTCTCAAGATAGGCACACCAACTCAATCATAATCACCATTTATCAATGGGATAAGTGTAGCTGTCATCATTGGCCAATGTGACAAGAGTAACTGGTGCAATTTACCAATGGGACCAGGACACTTAGTATTCGATGCCTATAGGACCATTTTGTACCTGATTTGATATAAACTGCTCAAGCGATGGGCGAAAGTGCTGACTGAATAGGTTACTATTGATTTAAATGGCAAAATCTACTTTTGGCCTATATACTCTGGAAACTATGTCAAACTGACCTAGTTCTTATGTGTATGGTAGCTTACAGCTACAGATCGTGATTGAAATGTATTAAGCCTGTATATCAGTACTTATGATGTATGTCTGTGGACAGTGCGATTGTAGATTACTAGTGAGGTATTGAACATGTGAGAATAGTCACGGATTGGGAAGGAAATGTATGAATCCTGTATATCAGGCTACGTGTGAGGTATGACTGCTTTTTTATACAACTGTGGATTACAACTGAGGTATGGGACATGTGTGCGTGATCAGGTTGTGTAGCCTAGGACATCTGTATGATGATCACATAGTGTGAAGGAAATGGATGGGGCCTTGCATCAGGTTACTTGTGATGTATGATTGTAGCCAGTACAGTCGTAGATTACTAGTGAGTTATCATGTATGGGAGATATTTCTATAAACCGAAACCCTCCCTAAACAGGACTCATTTCTTAGCTCGGATTCAGTTTTTACAATGAAATTTAACCTCTCTAAGCCGAAATCTCTCTAAACCGAACATGTTCTTCGGTCCTGATGGTGGTTTGTTTAGAGAGGTTCCACTGTAATATGTGAATGATAAAAGAATAGATTGTGAAGAAACTGTGTGTAGCATGTATATCAGGGTACTTGTGATGTGTGTGGCTTGTGATAACTGGCACAGATTGTGAAGGAACTGGATTGGGCATGCCCATCGGGTTACTTGTGAGGTGTGAAATCATGTATACAGTACAACTGTGGATTACTAATGAGATATGAGACATGTGTCATGATGATGTGTGAGTGATCAAATTGTGTTGTATAGGACATGTGTTTGAATGATTACAGATAGTGAAGGAGCTGGATTGAGACTGTATATCACGGTGCTTGCACGGTATGATTGTATACAATAAACTGCAGATTACTAGTGAAGTATGTGACATGAACGAACAATCACATATTGTGAAGGAAATGTATGAAGCCTGTATATATCAGATTACTTATGAAATATGACTGTATACAGTGCATGCGTAGATTACTAATGAGGCATGGGACATGTGTGAATGGCCACATATTGTGCAGAGGCTGGTTGGAGCATGCACATCAGATTACGTGTGAGGTATGACGGTATACAGTACAACTATGGATTACTAATGAGATATGGGGCACGTGTTAGATTGTGTGTTATAGACCATGCATGTGAATCCTCGCAGATGTTGATGGAACTACAACTAGATGGAGCGTGTATATCACGATACTGAGTGGATACAACAGGATTTGATTTTAGTAATTATTTCCACTAACCCAGACAGGATAGTCAATCTTTGAGTCTACTAACACGCAGCAATTTTCTCTTACCCAATGGTTGTATAGTCAAACCTACTCTAAAGTCCACTTCTATATAAAGGGCACCTCCATATCTTCACAGCGTGTGAAGGAAATGTATGAGGCATATACATTCGGTTACGTGTGAGGTATGACTATATACAACAAACTGTAGAAGACTAGTGAGGCATGTGCCATTGACGAACAGTTACAGATTGTGATAGGACTGTATGAAGCCTGAATAACAGTACTTATGATGTATGACTGTGGACAGTGCGGTTATAGATTGCTAATGAGGTATTGTACATGTGAGAATGGTCGACTTTTGGGAAGGAAATGCATGAGGCATGCACATCAGATTACTTGTGAGGTATGAGTGACTGTATACATCTCAGATAATAAATTGTATATCACATGTAGGAAGTCGTCTCAAGCCCTCCCAACTCCTAGGCAAGGCATACCAAGACCTACTCAACCCTACTCAAGCACTATCCAATAATAGGCAAGGCCTACCTAAGCCCAACCAATCACGATTACCTGATACTTACTCAGGACATACCCTTGCCAATGCCTACCTACGGCCTTCACAATGTCTATCTAAGGACAATGCAAAGCAGGGTTTTATTTATGGAGGGATGGGGTGTAAAGAGGGCATTTGTTGTCATTGAGGTAGCATACCTACCTCTGGATTTACACACTTTTTGCGATTAAATGACCCGACGATCTGGTCTGTATATCAGTACTTATGACGTATGGCTGTAGACCGTGCGGTTATAGATTGCCAGTGAGGTACTGTGCATGTGAGAATGGTCAGCGATTGGGAAGGAAATGCATGAGGTATGTACAACAGGTTACTTGTGAGGTATGAGTGACTGTATACACCTCAGATAATACATTATATATCCGATGTAGGCAGTTTTCCCAAGCCCTTCCCAAATCCAAGGCAAGGCATACCAAGACCTACTCAACCCTACTCAAGAACCATCCAATAATAGGCAAGGCCTACCTAAACGTAACCAATCATGATTACCTGATACGTAGTCAGGACATACCCTTGCGAATGCCTATCTAAGGTCTTCACACCGTCTATACAAGGACAATGCCAAGCAGGGTTTTATTTATGGAGGGATGGGGTGTAAAGAGGGCACTTGTAGTCATTGTGGTAGCATACCTACATCTCGATGTACACACTTTTCGCGATTAAAGGACCCGATCATCTGGTCTAGTTGCCTCCTCCACACTTGACCAACTCCCTGGATAAACGATGCACAGATCTCATTGAAGGCATATTCATGGTCAGTCCAATGCCTAAATAATGCATATCTAAGGCCCACAAGGTGTTTATGCATAGGCTAGCCTCGAATATGCATTAGAAGGCATACTGGGCCCTGTTGTATGGCTTCGACCGGTCTTGGTTAGTCTTGTGTAGGCCCCGGCTAGGCATTGACTAGACTTATGTTGGACCGTAGGCCTTAGTTGCATTGTTTACTAGGTAATGGCGGGCTTTGTGTAGGAGTGAATATGCATTCAGTACGCCCTGTGAATGTATTGGCAGGCATTGGCTATGCTTGGCTAGGCATTATTGCTAGATGTAACGCACTTGGTCTAAGTACCCCACCCCAACACATGTCGGCTATGTGTCTCTCTGGTATAAACTAGTGTCTGCCAAGTCAACAGCACCAGGTCAGACAAAATCAGTACAGATATTACACAATCTATATTCAATCCAAGGCCAC
Organism: Chaetoderma sp. LZ-2023a; assembly: GCA_034401795.1. Taxonomy (NCBI): domain Eukaryota; kingdom Metazoa; phylum Mollusca; class Caudofoveata; order Chaetodermatida; family Chaetodermatidae; genus Chaetoderma; species Chaetoderma sp. LZ-2023a. The sequence continues at coordinate 119,513,122 of CM067360.1, forward strand.
TACACGTATGTGAAAACGTATAAGTCGTGTTTACTGTACTTTGCAAATAAAGTTATCAAGTTTTGCAATGAAAAACGTCCGCTAGTATAGATCACAAAATTATAAGCATGCGTGATAGAAATTACTTATTTCAATACGTCTACTACATGTTATTCACACGGATACGATAGCTTTCTGCCTTCGGGCCTGCAGGAAATTGAAAACATGCATAACCCATTATTAGGCTACGCAAATCTATATTAGGCAACACTAGTTTTTGTGTAACCTTTTCACACATACATTTTATTTATGTACAGAGGAACACAATTGTCATAACGCCAAACAGGTTGCACTAAAAATATTTGCGCGAACACAAATTAGGTTACGCCAATTTGTCCAGGCCTGCGTAAGCATACACATGGAATCATCTGTCAAACCCGAACGCACGAGCGATGGGCCCCGATTTGTGCCAGCAGGTGCGAACCAATATCACAAGACTAGATCCGAATTCGGGAATATTTGAACAAGTTGGTTTGAGAGCACGGTTTGGAAATTTCTGCTGGGTACTGGACCGTCCTACGGTAGAAATTCACATCAATTGTTTCAGAAAATAGAATCGCTAGACAGTTTATCATGTTTAATACTTATAAAGAATTAGCTTTTGAACATGCACTTCTTTCTCTGAATGTAGTAATAGTTGCGCTATAATATTGTTTTGAAGTGACATTGTCACATCAAAATTTGACAGGGCTCATTAGTCCAACCCATGGGTCTGCGGTACCGCGCTGGGTTTTGAACTCAATAAAGAGTCTCAAATATTCTCAAGTAACATTTTATGCCACAGTAATTATGAAATTCAATGTATTAGCTGTCACGTAGTCATATTTTCAGCTGTCTGCATCTTTAGAATTAATGTGTAAATATAAAGATATGAAATTAAAGACAGACCCCCATAGCGCCATTAGGATTTAAGTATAGCAGCGATTTTGAAACTTAAATTCGCCATGCATAAACCAGGGTTGGCAAGTTTTGGACACTAGTGGTGTATACCGCAGTTTAAACCAGGTTTAAACCGTCCGCTCGAAATAGGTTTTGGACACCTTAAGATGCCCAAAACTGTCCGAAAATGAGGCTCTACATGGGTGGTTCTCAGTTATTTTAACTGCATACCCATAATTTATGCAATAGCGGTCGGTATCATGTCTTGAGGCCCAATAAAATAAAAACCCAATTGAAGTAGGTAATGTATAGACTTATCTTTCATGGTGAAGGTTAGGGTTTCTTTTACTATGCTTTTGCTAAGCACTGCAATCTAAAGCTAGGAAAATAAAAAACTATGAAAATCCAATGAATTTTACAATCAGTCAGTCTTTTTATGTTGAAATATACATATTGCAATATTTTGAGAGCAGGTAAATTGTATCCATTGTTGCAGGTATATGTAGGTAATGAATCCTAGACAATGAATCCTAGACTTTTGTTCTTATTTTGTTTTGGAAACATGCTCATTTACACGGATCGATAGTTCGAAGTGATCGATATATATACATAACAACCAAAAAATGAGCATGTTTCCAAAACAAAATAAGAACAAAGGTTTAATATTTTCAACGTAACCAAATCAAATTATGCCCAAATATGAACCAAAGCTGTTCTTGCAAACAACTATCTAACACGTTGACTTACTTATACGCTTAGTCTATGCGCTGTGTTGTATTTCTGTTGGTGAAGTAACCATGCGTCGATCAAACCGGCATCTGCAGTAGTCTTGGTGAATATTAATCTGCAGACCAAGAGAGGACTAGTTTTGAAAATTTACCATTGGAAGCATGTGGTATGTGGTAATAAACCGGTATACACTTGGCCGCAAATCTACACTGAATAACAGTGTGCGCAGTGGCCCTGCGAAATAACCATTTGCATGGCAACGAAAATTTATATTTTATAAATATCTGTGGTGAATTTGCAGACAAAGTTTTCTCTTGTTCTACACATTGCTAATCGCAGTGCATAACATAAAGGCATCGTGGTTAACGGATGAATTAATAGAACTATCATTGTGTGCGCTTGTGTTTCGCTGTTGGTTAATAGGGGCGCATTCGTATAGACGAATCCAAACAGTCGATCGAGTATATGACGTTACAATCATATACGTCACATGTAGGCTGACAACATAATTAGTTACGTAATTAATGACACGATTAACTCCGTCATAAACGCATAATAGTCCCTCAAGTTGTACGAAATGTATATCTACTATTTAATACATATTATGCTGAGTATTTTGAAACTAATTTGACAGGGCGCCGTTGATGCCACGGAGAGAAACAGCGCCAAGTCAAATTAGTCTCAGAGTATACAACAACTTATCAGTATACTCTTCTGGTAAATGAGATTCAGGGAGGTCAGAGTTCGCTCGATCACAACACCAAGATGTGTGGAACATGGCTAAAACTGGATTTATTCATTGCAACCGGCCCTAGCGAAGAAAAAATGCTCATAGAGCCGATGTATCTTAATCTGCTGTCAGTGTTATTGAACCAGTTACGCCTCGCTTCTGCCAAAAACGGAACTCTTCATTACAACTACGGGGCTTAAGAGCTATTTAGAAGAGGAGCCCATTGCATGAACACGTGTGACAAGCCAAATGGAATCCGACAGCCTTAGCATCGCTGTCGGTGTACTTAATAAGTTAGCTACATTGACAGCGGCCGATAGAGTCGCAGTATTCAATTATGGTGGATAGCATGCACATACGATCGATTATATCATCCGCCCGTATTACTCATCGTCTTATGCAATCTGCACATTTTGTAATACCGCATCGGAAGACAATGCCCTAAAATCCACATCTTGCTGTCATATAATACCCTGGTAATGCAGCTTACTCGACCGATGTGGTCCGATATCGGGGCAATACTGAAAATATCAGCACGGTATCGGCCGAGCACCGGCCCATCAAGCTGCGTTATCTGGGTATACTTGTGTTACTGGCTTTTCCATGGCGGAAGTGCACTTTAAACATCGACATAATATATCAAGTCAATATGGTACCCATTGCATTACTGGGATCCATACCATGAGATAAAGTGCCGATGACGATTATCCCGAGCCGCTTGAACTAAACAATGTGTGTGTATTCGAGCTAATCAATGACAGCTTTGTATATTACTTTTTTTATTTATTGCCCTTACATACCAATAGTCAGTATATGCAGGCGGTCTCGCGAGTGGGTTGCTGTATACATTTGGAGCCGAACTAGGGTGTGTTTACCACACCACTACCACTCCTCCCCGTCCCACCACCTAACGAGCTACGCACTTGGGTTAACAGAAAGTTTACTATGTTCAGTTAACGCAAGGAACGCCCATTCTTGTCTCTTCCGTGGTGTATGCAAATTCGAGCAATATTGCCCTTATGTTATTATCGTAGACGTTGCACATTACGAACATGACCGACCGACCGGCCGACCGACCGACCGACCGACCAACTGAACGAACGACTGACCGAACGACTGACCGACCAACCAATCGACCGACCGACCGACCGACCAACCAATCAACCAACTGACCCATCCACCCGGGCGCCTGCCTGCCTGCATGACTGACTAATCGACTGAGCAACTGACCGACTAACTGACCAACCGACTAACTGACCGACCATACCAACTGACCGACCGACCGACCGACCGACCGACCGACCGACTGACCGACCGACCAATCGACTGACCGACCGACCGACCAACCAATCAACCAACTGACCCATCCACCCACGCACGCACCCACTCACCCACCTACCCACGCACACACCACCCACCCACCCACCTACCCAGCGACCCACTGACCCAGCGATCGGTCGATCGACCGACAGGCCGGTCGACCAGCCGAATGACCCACCAGGATACCGACCGACACACCGACCCACTGACGGACCCACCGACCCACCGACCCAACGCCCCACTCACCCACCGACTGACCGACCTAACGACCGATCGACCAACCGACTGACTGAGCAACCGACCAACAAACGGACCCTCTGACTATCCGACCGACCGTCTGACAGACGGTCTGAATGGACAGACGGATGGAAGGACGAACATACTGTTAAACGAAGGGATGGACGGACAGTTAAAGGGAAACACCAGACCCTCTATACTACTGTGTGTAATTGTAACCGGGTGGATGGGGGCGCTATGAGGTAAACCCAACACACGTTACGGGTCAGAGTCGTGTTGTATTGATCATTATTTCATCAAGACATATTGTCACGAAGACAACCCTAAAACAAGCATACATATAAAACATTAGTAAACATATAATTACAAAATAAATACATAACATAAGTACAATTAAAACATTGTGGCCTATCTTATATTGCAGGTCGTTACTCAAGTTTAAATACATAACATTCGTCGGGGCATGACTTATAATATGTGTGTGCGTGCGTGTATGCGTACATGTGCGTGTGTGGTACAATATTACCGCAGACCAACCATTTTGTGATGGTCAATTACCAATCAATTCTCTATCATGTAAGTGTAAAACTCATAAACGTATCAGAGGACATAACTCCTTCAGGTTTAGGACATTAATTTAGAATTAACCATGTTACAGACAAACTCAGTTCCTAATGCAAATATGCCATGGTGTGATCAAACCGTGTCCATTATGAACACAATGTTACAGCATGTGTCGCTATCTAAGACAGCAACAACTTTCAGCAACATCGCTATATTCTGAATGAACAAGAGCGTATATATATGAAGGGTTAACATGGACGAGCCTATAGAAATCTTCCATAGACAATATATTCACAAATATACAATTAGTACTCGTACCCTGTGTGTGGCACTGGGGCGTACGGGACAATGGGTCAAGCCAATCAGCTAGTAGGCACCGAAAAAAACCTAAACGAACAAATTACATTAAGTTATATTCCTAGCTAATTAGCCAACTACAAAATGACAGTGGTGACACAAGTGGTATCTTGTTAGCCTATACAAATCAGATACGATGTCCATCCCTCCATTCAACCACCCATACATAAATGCATTCATGAATACATCTGCCGCTATACAGACACACTACACATTCTTCCGTTCATCTATCCAGCCGTTCACTCACGGATACATTCATTCATAAAATAACACAATTACTCCTATATGCCATTGCCTGGCAATCAATTCACTCATCCAGTCATCCATACGTAAATCAATCGTTCATTCGTTCCTCCATCCATTCATTCATTCACTCACCAATCCATCTATTCATCCACCCGACCATACATGCATCCACCCGTCCATACATTTATCCATTCATAACATTATTCATTCATTCATAACATTATTCATTCATTCATACATTCATTTGATCCAAAATGCCTATTATATACCACTTGTTTCAATATATAAATACACTATACATACTTAAAAAATAATTAAATTCTAACCTGTTGATACTCTTGATTATAAAAATCCGTTCGAATTTCACTGAACAAATAACTACAAGTTGTGTACAAATGACAACAGCAATGTAGCGGTCTAGTTGACTTGGAAACTATTCCCAAGCCCAGTGAACATTTTGGACAATGGTCAAGCGGGAAGGACACAAAGGGATAAGCTGGGGCATAAGCTGGAAATAAGTCAGAATCATTAAAGTCATCATGACTCAATTTCTTCACAAAACCATAATACAGGAATATACAATAAATCACTCCTAATTTACTGTCGGCTACATAAAATGAATCTACAGACCGTAACGTGTTCAAAAATATAATTGTAAGCTATGTGCTTAAAAGATAAATATATCTCTTCGTTATTTGAATATGGGATACATTAGTTAAAGTTATATTCCTGGATGAGGCGTATGACGTCATGGGTTGAACGTTGTCATCCAAAACTATCGCAATAAAATTGTGAATTGCGTTTTATAAGGGGTTTCTCTTCAGCGGTGTTAGGAATATATACACTACATTTGCGGAAATGTTGCAGAATATATAATAATAGTCCCTTCTCTGATTTCTCTGATGGTGCCGATTTTGACATCATGTTTTGATCTTGAGATACATGAATGACGCGATAGTGTAGGTATATCAGTACAATTGCACTTTTGACTCAATACTCACTGACGCTACGGCAGATAATGCTATTCACGTTTCATATATTAATATGAGAGTTTAAATAGTTCATACATACATCCCGGTGCACCTTTAGATACTTATGTTTTCATGCTAGCATCAAAACTTCCTGAGATATTGTAATATTCATGTAATTGACAGACATCTTCATAGAATATGGCCAGCTTTAGGTTCGGGAGCTAAAGTACGAAAATAACAAATATATTCCATAAATTTGCGATAATGTGATACACGTCTTAATCTCTTCAGTCGACACATACTTAAATGATGTCGATGGCACTATCACTGATAGAGATATCACCATGCAAATGCGCGCACTCCTGTCTTGAGAGCGCCGTTATCATGGTTCTTTCCTGATGAGATTCAACTTATGACGTCATAGGTGTTATTAACACGCAGAAAAGTATAGTACCATAGCGTTTTGTGACAACATTTTAATCGGATTTATATATAAATGTCACAGGACATTTTTACACAGTAGCTTAAATATGGTCTCTACGATAGAACTTCATGGTGTATGCAACCGATGCTGACCCTTCTTGTGTTCCCCTTTTAACGGATGGATGGAAGGACGCATAGACGAATGCCTAGACGGACTGATGGACGGACGGACACCCAGCTGGACGGGCAGATGTGTGGCCGGATGTCTAGCTGGATTGCTGGATGGATGGGCCGATGGATGGACGGAAGGACGGATGAGCGAACGAATGAACGAACGAACGAACGAACGAACGAACGAACGAACGAACGAACGAACGAACAAACGAACGAATGAAGGAATGAACGAACACCCACAGTGAAGAATGCTTCCACCGTGCACGAAATATACAAAGAGAACCAAGATACGTTGTAACAACTTGCAGTTTTTTAGAACAATATTATTATTCTGCCTAATTGCCTGCCTGCCTCTCGGCCTGCCTGCCTGCCTGCCTGCCTGCCTGCCTGCCTGCCTGCCTGCCTGCCTGCCTGCCTGTCTGTCTGTCTGTCGGTCGGTCGGTCGGTCGGTCGGTCGGTCTGTCATGCTGCCATGATGTCATGATGCCTGCCTGCCTGCCTGCCTGCCTGCCTGCCTGCCTGCCTGCCTGCCTGCCTGCCTGCCTGCCTGCCTGCCTGCCTGCCTGCCTGCCTGCCTGCCTGCCTGCCTGCCTGCCTGCCTGCCTGCCTGCCTGCCTGCCTGCCTGCCTGCATGCCTGCCTGACTGCATGCCTGCCTGCCTGCCTGCCTGTCTGCCTGCCTGCCTGCCTGCCTGCCTGCATGCCTGCCTGCCTGCATGCCTGCCTGCCTGCCTGCCTGCCTGCCTGACTGCCTACCTGCCTGCCTGCCTACCTGCATGTATGTATGTGTGTTTGCCTGACTGCCTGTCTGCCTGCCTGCCTGCCTGCATGCCTGCATGCCTGCCTGCCTGCATGCCTGCATGCCTGCCTGTATGTATGTCTGCCTGCCTGCCTGCCTGCCTTCCTTCCTGCCTGCCTTCCTTCCTGCCTGCATGCCTGCCTGCCTGCTTGCATGCTTGCCTGCATGCCTGCATGCCTGCCTGCCTGCCTGCCTGCCTGCCTGCATGCCTGTCTGTCTGTCTGGCTGTCTGTCGGTCGGTCGGTCGGTCGGTCGGTCGGTATGTCTGTCTGTCTGTCTGTCATGCTGCCATGATGTCATGCTGCCTGCCTGTCTGCCATGCCTGCTTGTCTGCCTGCATGCCTGCCTGCCTGCCTGCCTGCCTGCCTGCCTGCCTGCCTGCCTGCATGCCTGCCTGCCTGCATGCATGCCTGCCTGCCTGCCTGCATGTCTGCCTGCATGCCTGCATGCCTGCCTGCATGCCTGCCTGCCTGCCTGCCTGCCTGCCTGCCTGCCTGCCTGCCTGCCTGCCTGCATGCATGCCTGCCTGCCTGCCTGCCTGCCTGCCTGCCTGCCTGCCTGCCTGCATGCCTGCATGCATGCCTGCCTGCTTGCCTGCCTGCCTGCCTGCCTGCCTGCCTGCCTTCCTGCCTGCCTGCTTACCTGCCTGCCTGCATGCCTGCCTGCCTGCCTGCCTGCCTGCCTGCCTGCCTGCCTGCCTGCCTGCCTGCCTGCCTGCCGGCCTTCCTGCCTGCCTGCATGCCTGCATGCATGCATGCCTGCTTGCCTGCCTGCCTGCCTGCCTGCCTGCATGCATGCCTGCCTGCCTTCCTGCCTGCCTGCTTACCTGCCTGCATGCATGCCTGCTTGCCTGCTTGCATGCATGCCTGCATGCCTGCCTGTATGCATGTATGTATGTATGTATGTATGTATGTCTGCCTGCCTGCCCGCGTGTCTGCCCGCTCGCATGCCTGTCCGCCTGTCTGTCCCCCTGCATGTTTGTCTGTCTGTCTGTATGTCGGTCGGTCGGTCGGTCGGTCGGTCGGTCGGTCGGTCGGTCGGTCGGTCGGTCGGTCGGTATGTATGTATGTCTGTCTGTCTGTCTGTCTGTCATGCTGCCATGATGTCATGCTGCCTGCCTGCCTGCCTTCCTGCCTGCCTGCCTGCCTGCCTGCCTGCATGTATGTCTGTCTGTTTGCATGCATGCCTGCCTGCCTGCCTGCCTACCTGCATGCCTGCCTGCCTGCCTTCCTGCCTTCCTGCATGCCTGCCTGCCTGCCTGCATGCCTGCCTGCCTGCCTGCCTGCCTGCCTGCCTGCCTGCCTGCCTGCCTGCCTGCATGCCTGCCTGCCTGCATGCCTGCCTGCATTCCTGCCTACCTGCTTGCCTGCCTGCCTGCCTGCCTGCCTGCCTGCCTGCCTGCCTGCCTGCCTGCCTGCCTGCCTGCCTGCCTGCCTGCCTGCCTGCCTGCCTGCCTGCCTGCCTGCCTGCCTGCCTGCCTGCCTGCCTGCCTGCCTGCATGCCTGTCTGCCTACCTACCTGCCTGTATGTATGTATGTATGTATGTATGTATGTATGTATGTCTGCCTGCCTGCCCGCGTGTCTCCCCGCTCGCCTGCCTGTCCGCCTGTCTGTCCCCCTGATTGACTGACTGGCTGGCAGGCTGGCTGGCTGGCTGGCTGGCTGGCTCACTGGTTGGCTAGATGGATGGGTGGATGGCTGACTCGACTGACTCGACTGACTCGACTCACTCGACTCACTCGGCTGACTCGGCTCACTCGACCGACTCGGCTGACTGGTTGGCTGACTGGTGGACTGTCTGGCTGGCTCGCTGACTGGCTAGCTGACTGGCTGGCTGGTTGAATTAAATAAATGAATGAATGAGTGAATGAATGAATGAATGACTGACTGAATGATGAATGAATGAATGGATAGATGGACTGACGGACGGACGGACGGCCGCATTTACAGGCCGACGGACAGACGGACGGTCGGTCGTTTGGACGGGTGGACGGACGGGCGGGCCTATGGACGAACGAACGAAAGAACGAACGAACGCGATAATGAATGCATATGTTGGAATATTCTGGGCAAACTAATGTGACATATTTCTAATCTCAAGTCAGAAGACTTTCTTGCATAGGGCTACTCCTCATATTGAGATGAATAATACATTGCCAACCGCAGATGTGCGCTATTAGGATGGTAAACAGAACACGTTTAACTGCGCAATATTGTTGCGTATGTGTGCATAGGTTAGCTCCATTAGATCGCATAATTATGGTTTCGCTACATTTCCATACACATTCTTTTTCGCCCGACATTGTCGTGCTGTTTCGGGTGTTCGAAACAACCTTGTCAGATACAAAGCGCTCACTAAGTCCACAGATTTATGTTCTATTTAAATAATCTCCAATCCGCAAACATTCATTTTGACGTGTCTCTGAACTGGGGACGAATTGACAAGGAGCATCCTGCTTGCTAATTGCGTGGCCTTGCCGTTGATTTAGCATGGCCGTAGACAGAGTGTGGCAGCTGTCCATACCCCATGCCGCGCACAGGTCTGAAACAGGCGGTGGGACAAGGCTGTTCTCACCCCTACAATGGTGTACTCCTTCCATCGTCCATGTTTAGCGTCCCTCTTTCAAAATTTCCAAACACTATTAACTGCGTCAAAATACACCTCTTCACTCTGTAACAGCTATCTAATTTCCAAATTAGACAGCAATTGCATCCGTTTGCAGGATCATAAATATCAAGTTATTTCCTAGAGAATTAGCATCTAAACAGGCGCTAGTCAATTCTATTAATGGGAATATGTCAAAACGTGTGCATGGATCAAGACAGCATTTGGCATGGCATGGCGCGTCTTCGAAAGTGAACTAATGCCACTGGTTAAGCTGAGCCTATGTTCTGAAGGTTCATCACATTGGTCCGCAGATGTATTAGTGCTAAATTTACATACAATCATGCTTCTGTTATCTGGAATATCAGAAATCACCAGAAAAGAGATTTCTTGCCAACCTCGTTTCTGGACAGTGAAGCGACATTTATATATAGTCACACCGACAATGTTCAAACTGGTTTTGCTGTTCTTACGTATACAAATGGAAAACAACGTTGTCCCTGCTTTTACCTCGTTCTGGAGAATGGAAACCCGAAGTTTCTAAAGGCAAGGTACAGAAATCAGCGGGCTGAATTGGTGTTTATATTTTCCATGATTTCAAATGACGGAATATGACAACGGAATTCAACCAGTGAGTTATTGTTTGACATGTCTAAACCCCAGAATTACCGGCAACTACCTTTTGTTGTCGACACAATTTTCGGACAGTGAACTCTATCGGGGTTCTGCAGTTGCATGTATTCATTTGTTAAGCTGATCTTTCCAGCATGTCATGTACTGTCACTAGCAAATGACCCCATTAACAGCTAGATTCGCTTATGCACAGGGACAGGCAGTGGCACTTTTTGATGGGAAGGGTATCGAGTCAAATAGGATTTCAGAATCTAGCATTTTTCTGGTAAGGTCAGAAGGCTACTAGACTCATTTAGCTTACTTATTACACTGCACGTATACATAAACCGCAATGCCAGCGTTAGTGCCTGTGGGCCAGTTTGAAGAGAGTGCGCACAATTATGTTTCTGAAGTTATATATTTTTTTTTAAATGGCTTGCAACTGGCTCTCGTATATGTGCTATTATAGGAAAGCACCAATACTCTTACTAACAATAACATTATTCTGAACCAGGGCACAGGCAGTCAAATAGTTGGGGCTGGATTAGGCGTTTTGAGGCCCATGACAAATTGTCCGTGACACCCCTTTTTCGGATCGGGCAATGAAGGAACTGCCACTGTTGCTGGCATAAATCAATAGACCAGACCAAATATAATAAATTCACCACATATTGGTTTCAAAATATCCAAGAGTGAACGTGTATCATGATTGTACAAATGCGATACTGGGATTTCCGAGTAAAATGGGTAACGTGTAATAATTGTTTTTCAATTTGAGGTCCATATTTGTGATGGTCCCGCGGTTTTAGCGTGGCCAGTCCTTGCTTTAATCCAGTTCAGTCGTAGTGACCAGCATGAATGCAATGCTTCTTCACGTCCAGTTCGTTTAAACCTATGTATTTATTGAGCATTCTCTTTCCTTAAAAGAGAAAAACAAGTCACACCATATCACACATGATACCAGATGCATTAGGATCAGTAGAAACCGGCTGGAACGGGCTGTCACTGTCCCGCCCAGGCTCGAATCAGTGACCAGTTTCCCGCCATCCATAAGTTTGATGGATCCAGTGTAGTTGGGCATGCACTGTTTCCGTAGACAGATAATTAGCCCGCCTAAAGTGATGGGAAATGGTTTTCTGACAAGGCAGCAAGTCAGCACCATTCAGTCTTTAAATTTCGTCCTCCTTGTATTCTCTTCCTGCTTACGTGAATTGGTGTAACTGGTCAATTTAACAAGGAATCATAACGAGCTTAATTTATTGTAGTGAATTTTGCAGAATAGAACTGCCACATGCACGTTTCTGTCACATCACGTTCTACGCCAGCAATCATCGGTGATCGAATTGCATTTCCGCTGTCCGTTCCACCAGCTATCAATATTTCAAATGAAATTTTATTTCATTTTTCATGAAAACTGGATGTGAAATCAGAGCTAGACAGGGCTTGAGCTCCAACCAATGGTTGGCGCAAGTCAGCTTCCCTCTCTCTAACACTCTCCTTTAAATGATTGCATGACAAGCGCCAGTCTAAGAGTCCGTCCTGTGAGACAGGCTAGTATTATGTACGTCATTATTGGATGAGCGATTCAAAGCTTTATCATTCTGTATTTGGCTTGCATGAACTGCTAGAACAGTGTCCGCTTCGTTGTGTAACACTTGGTATTGCAATTGAGCTACTTCGTCGTTAGCCTTTTTAATTTAAAATGCTACCGTTGAATCAATATTGCTTTCTCTCCTATCACTTATGCATGCTACTTCCCTTTAACTTCTCTCAGTAAAACGAGCCCTTCCTTGTATCTCACTGACTTGTGCAGTTCAGACCTCTTCGTTTTTCTGGGTTTGATCAGAACCCATGATGGCATTTGACATCCGGATTACTCTTCCGCATTCTTTTATTACTCCTTACTATGATCAATTATGGAGAAACAGTATCTTGTGTATGAGAAAGGACCCCCTCAACAATCTTTGCCTCTCAGATCGCCAGGCTGAATACTGAAATCACGTTTAGTTACTATTTATCCCGCTAATCTCAGTGTGATGCTCGTGTGCAATGCCCCATCACTTTGAGCTATAGTTATGGCGCGTTGCTGAATGACTATGCATATATCACTGTCAAATTCCAAGGTTGCATTAGCTACTGCAGATGCTGTACTGTGGCACTCCCCTCATGCTCCGTATCCAGGCATGCCTTTCGTCGATCTTGCAGCACATGCACATCTTGTCGTCCTAGGAGGATACCGACTTGTCCACTCGGCAGAGTCTCCCACGCACTGCAGTTGGTGGGGGGGGGGGGTAATTATCGGTGGTGGTGTTCGGGACTACGCGATGGACGCCCTCCCACGCCCTTCGTGTAGACCACACTAATCAAACGAGAGAGAGAGAGAGAGAGAGAGAGAGAGAGAGAGAGAGAGAGAGAGAGAGAGAGAGACAGAGAGAGAGAGAGAGAAGGAGAGAGAGCGAGAGAGAGAGAGCGAGCGAGAGTGAGAGAGAGAGAGAGAGAGAGGGAGAGAGAGAGAGAGAGAGAGAGAGAGAGCGAGCGAGAGAGAGAGAGAGAGAGAGAGAGGGATAGGGGGCGGTGCCAATTCGTCCCTCAGAGTCTGACGTATCAGAGTATAGTTCCATCTTATCGAAAAGATGAGAATGCACACAATTTGAGCAGTATACAAATTGCAGAATTTGGCCGCTAGCATTTATTTACTTATAGTATAATTACTGACGAAAACTGTCCGGATGTTCAGGTTGAAACACTGCTATTTCAAACTGTAAATGGTAGAAGAATGCATCGGTTGCACCTGGCATGGACTTCTTTTAGAAGTGTCTTGATAAAACGCTGGAACTAGGGAAGAAAATGCTTACCTCGGAATATCAGCTGGGAACGACGATCATCTAATTCATATATCTTTGGCGAGAATGATGGCCAATAAAGGTCAATGCAGAGAGCAGGAAACGCCCATACGTTGTTACTGTGTATTAGATAACGAGTGCGCAGTGTCTGTTTTTGTGGGTGATATTTTATATGATCAGCGAATCTGCTTCTGTATATTTAGATATGCAAACGGAAATGGGTTATGATGGTAAAACGTGCTTTATTGTCACACCATCTGCTATTAAAGCGCGATCGCCATATGCCAGATTATAAGTATGATCTGCAAATATAGAGCTGTTGTCAACATTTGCAAAACTTACGCCGTGTGGGTAAATACTACGTCTCCACACAGACGGCATGGCATATACGACGCGTGGTCAAATCAGCTTCGTTTCGCGTAGAAAGGATTGGTATCTTAATCCAATTTGTTGAGTAATTCAGTAAAAAGGAAACTCTGTCCATGATACTGGAATAGAGTTTAACCTTGACAAAACTGACAGCCTACAGTGGCAACTGAACGGACACGATCTAAATTATTGGCTAATCGACAAGATATAACATCAAAACTACAGGAACTGTGCCAACATTAATGGCAGATTTAAAGCATTGCATGGGATTGTTGTATCAGTGCTGGCCGTCAATTATGAGACAAGTGTCCTTTATCTGAGACGATCTGCGCGCAGCTAATCTTAATATGCATATCATCCTGCATTTATACAAGATACTATGCCTTCACGAGCTAGTTCTCCAAAGTCCATCATTGAAGAGCAGGTATCCCTTTGCATGTTGAATAGAGTAAACCGTCTTCTTGTAGATATTTGATCTGGACGTAAGACCAGCGTAGGTGATCAAATGCACTTGCTCACCTCCCCATTACACAACTATTCGTGTATGACTGTGTGTGTTGTATCCTTTTCCGCGTATTCTTTCCTTAGAATCTTGCTGTTGGAGAAATCCATTACATAATAGACATTTCCAGTTATCGATATGCCTCTCCCAACCTTAGGTAAGCTCCACCCCATTCAACAGCTACAAGAGCGTTTTCTCGACATTGATCGTCATGTAGTTCATCGAATCTATCGCTCGTAATACGGGAAAAGCGTGGGTTTAGCTTAGCTGCAGATGGGCGCCGCATAGTTAAAATCTGACTCCTCCATTGGCATCATAGCGCCGGGCTATGCCACTGACACGGATTAATAGCATGTGACAGGCATATAATCCGTAGCGGCATGGTGCGAAAATGAAATGATGATGGATTGCAGGGTGGCTATATTTATGGTACTGCCATCTTAATATGCAATGCGGTCGTCATTTAATTAAGCTAACTGATTGGATACAGGGGCATGTGGATAGCCACTAGAATCAGGTTTTAACTCAATGAATCAGATAATATAATTATTAACGTGAATGGATGCCATTATGTAATCCATAATGCGTCAGCACATGTATGACTATCAATGCCCAGAAAAGTATACAGGTAAGCTGTTGACTATTTTAAAACTAAACAGTACCCGTTCAAATTAGTTTCACAATAGACAACATAATATTTCTTAAAAAATAATGATGACATCACATAATTGGTAACTATACTGGAATCATCAATTTGAGGTTATGCACTGCCCATTTACTAATATACGTCTATACAATGCGGCCGACTATATATCGCATTACAGAATCAAATATGTGGGGACATATGAGCAAGGATGTAAAACGTGCTCATCACAGATGTGGTCATTGCAAAATATAATTCCACTGATCTGGTTGAACATATCACTCGATTATCACATACCACTCGCTTACCACAACCCTCCCCCCACCCCCCTTGGAAGACAGACTAGACGGATAACTTATGCTGCATTGTGTTATGTATATATGTATGCCATATCATCCAATGAATGTGCGGATGAAAAGCGGACCGCAATCAGGCTAGAGAAATCACCAAGTAAGTAGCGCTATTGCAATCTCTCCAACAAATTGTGGGAGAGCTCGGCGATGCTATACCGGTGATCCAGAAACACATACAAATCAAGGACTTGACCAAGATGAGGTTAAACCTCATCACAAGAGAACTGCAATACATCCCTACGAGTATTTTTTACTCGATAGAGTGATTTCAAAAGATAAAATAAATGCAGCAATTGCAACAAATACACTCTTCCTCGCTCCCTCGCCAGTCATTCGAGAAATAATCCACACTCTCCAGCCTGACTCATGATCTGGCCCTGGTAAACGTTTCAAGGGCAGGTGAGATTTGCTGTAAGCGATAATATATGATGCAAGACCTGCTAGGGGATGAATACGTTATGTCCATTTAACCAACTGACTACTACAATTGTAGAGACGACATATTCCAAGGGTTATACAGCTGACCCTGACAGTTGTTCGTCGTTAAATCAGCAACAACTTTCAGCCAAATTATTTTCAACAAATTTAGCGGACAATACATTTTGCTCATTGGAATTCGTGTATACTAGCATGCGGCATTGACACAGTTGAGGGTGTTCGCTCTGTTTGCTATGAATGGACACCACCAGAACGCTGCTGAAAAGTAGCATTTATGCGTTTATATGTTTTCTATTCGTTATTCATCAAACAATCAGTCTGTTCATTCCATTCATCATGTCCAAAAGAAAAGACGTATTTAGTGGTTATTTCCACATATTTTATGCTGTGGAGAATTAACCGTGATGTGATATACGGATGTACGCGCGCGTGTGTTGTGTGTGTGCGCGCGTGTGTGCGCGTGCATGCGTGCACGTGGGCAGCATCTGGCGATAGACATAGATAGCTGTTGTTAGTGGTTCCCTTAATATAGCGCCCCTGAAACTAGGAGCTACACATGCTCTCTATATTATCTGGATACCTCTAGTCCGTGACTTTGTGAATGCGTTTAGGTCAGCAATCGTGGCGAATGTGACTATCCTGATGTATGTCGGCTTGCGTCGCCGGGCCAAATGGCTGCCGGTTTTTCTGTCCGCTTCGATCCGTGTCCCATGCGTGGTATAGTCCGGGTGCCCGCGTTGAGAAAGGGGCTACAAAATGGATCCATTTACCTTTTGAGCTAACAAATTTTGACCTACCGGGCATATTCCCTAAACAGTAGTAGTTAATGCCAGGGTGACAGAAGAGCTGGGCAGGTGGGCCATATTGACTGACCGGATTTTTAGCTCACCTGGGTGAACTTATGCAAGCTCGATGTGTCAATCGAATGGCTGTCAAAAATTGTGGCACGTTTCGCCATTTGTTGCTGGATTAAAACCCAATTTGGCAGATATGTTCCTTCTCGCAATATCTATTTGAGCTATGAAGATAAAGAGGCCACGTCCATAAATAGCAGAGTTATGGTCCTTGCTATATTTTCAAACTATTGAAGCCTATGGGGAAAATATGTTTATGGCACATTTCGTCAATTATGGAAGAACTAAAATCAAATTTTGCAAATATGTTCCTTCAGGCCATAGCTATTTCAACTATAAAAGTGAAAAGGCCATGACTTTAAACACTGGCAATAACTCTGTCTCATTAAGGAATGTTTAAGTAGAGAACCCCATGAGGGAAATATATTACATATGTTTGTGGCACATTTCGTCAATTGCAAATGGATTAAAGCCACATTTGCAGATATGTCCCTCACATAGTATCTATTTGAACTATGAAGATGAAGAGGACGCACCTTAAAACAAAGGCCATAACATATGTTTTGTTAAGGCGTTTTAATTATTGGCGCCTATTGGCAAAATACAGTTGTTTGATTAATTGTTGATTCATTAAACGGCATTTAGCAGATGTATCTCTTAAGGCAATATCTAGTTGCACCATGATTATGAAGAGACCACGACCAGAAATAAGGGCCATGAATTAATTTTTGTGTCTGTCGTCTGTCAACAATTGTGGCACATTTTATAATTTTGGGCAGCTATGTTCCTATTTGGGCTTTGAGTATGAGGTGACTAGTGCTAGACATATTTACCATAGTAAGTTTCAATTACAAGGTATACATTTCCTAAAATATATACTGAAATTTACCCAATTAAGTGCGTAATAAGCATCGTATAACCCTAGTTATCCTCATCGTATTCTTGGATAATAATATTACCCCCATGGTCACAGTCACAAGCTGCTATACAGGAAAGCTCAGCGCATAGACAGCTGCAACTTGCCATTCATACCTTTTTTGCATCGACAAGCAATTAGTTCAGTAATTGCGTTTTCCAGTTCTCTGGAGCTGGACCCTCATTCGTGAGCCTAGGAAGAAAGCGTCCTATCTCATCATTGCTCCATCTATTTCCAATAGATGATGCAAGTGTGAGATTTTGGTCCATTGTATGTTTCCAGAAAAACGCATTGGTAATTGGCTATCTTTATATGGAGACAGGCACTGTCTTTTGTCCATGGAAGTTTACTGCTATTCAAATCCTGTGGTTGACAAGTTTGTATCTTAGCACGCTCAACTTTGACGTAGCTTCTCCTTATAGTAAGCCGATAAATTTCATCGAGCCACCAATAAGAGCATCGCCCATAATTGGCCAGTCTTTGCCAAGATTACTTAGGCCTTTTACTTATACTGCTATATCCATATCAGACTGACTGGTAAGTTAGTCTATCTACTTTGAATGTGTATCGCTATTGCCCTCATTTCAGTTCGTCTTGCTCTTTCACCTAATTTGATGGAATTACCTGAATCATATCTATCTGGAACAAAATGGGCATGATTAGCGAAAAGGGATTTACCCAGAATTGTTGCTCCAAGTAAAGCAGACAGTTCACCGAATGTTGTCATCTTGCCTTCTGTTACCATCTGAATTACTGCCAAGAGGTCAATTATGTAAGCTGTTTAGTTATACTTACCCATTGGAAGTAGTTTTTGTGCCAACTTGTCCATATCTAACTCTCTTAGTAACACGTTTTTGTTTGTTTTCCTAAGAGAGCCATCCATAGTAGCTAGTGAAAGAGGAACATGTGCACGCTCATATGACTGCACTACGTTTAGATCAATTTCTTGGGTCTTTGATGCTGTCAACAGCAGACTATATATTTGCCTATCAATGTTCGGTGTTTTTACTGTCTGCTTTCCTTTTTGGCAGTTTTACCTGCTTGTTCAGACTTTCAAAAGTGTACAACTTAATTGTCATCACTGGGCTCTGGAAATCATCTTCCCCATCTATAACTATCTTTTCCACAAACTCTTTCATGGACTTATGCCCTCGCTCTTTAGCAGTAAGTAATGGATTGGTAACATTAACTATATATATATATATATATATATATATATATATATATATATATATATATATATATATATATATATATATATATATAGTTCATGAGAGCTGCAATCTAAAGGATTCACCATTTTTGTTTTGATAGTCTTAATGATACTCTATGCATCATCTTTCCATTGTATGTGACCCAAGGTCTTTATGAAAGTTTGAAGTCATGGTAATTCTAGTCATGACTTTGATGGCTGTGGTTGCTGCAGACATCATATGAGCTGCGAGTACCCATCTGTCGCTGGACTCAACACTGCCAGACACACCAATGATCCCTCTTTTGCATTAGAATCTCTGTTAAGTTAGCTACAATGCCATATCTGGCGAAACAGAATTAAAGGAGGATTCTGACGATGACCTTGATACTGCATGTGCTCTATTCTCTGTAAACTCTCTATGAACAATTGGAGCGACCTCTGGACGCATCTTAATGTCAGTGACGTGCACAGTGCCGCGCTTAAAATAATTTAAGTGATCAAATGTTCTGCCATAAGGCAACATCGAAATAAAGGCTTCGAGCAACACATGCCAGTTTGCATCTCTATCACCTGCAATGAAGTCTAAGACGAGTCGAGTCACACCATATCCAAGTATTCATCCCAAAACTGAAATAATGCTGACGAGTGTGCGCGATCTGCTTTATATTGGCTGTGTAGTGGGCCGAGTCTTGAAACTAGAACACCAAGTTCCATATATTTGTCGTCTTCAAATGATTTTTTGGGGCTGCATGAGCCATCCCAAAAATGTGTGCAACTTGTCAGGCACAATTTGGCTTTTTCCATAGTTAAATCTGAAATATTTAGAGGTTGTGTCTCAATCCATACAATATCCTTTATCTCATTGCTTAGTATAATAGCAGCATGATAGGAGCCTTGTGTATATGTATCAGTCTCATCTTGTGGCACCTGCTCGGAGTTTTCGTCTATATTTTTCAGCTCAGCATTTATTATTTCCCCAAGTTTTAGTGAAGAACTGCATATTAATTCAGCCTTGTTTCTTTCATACTGCAGATAGATAGCTATTCTAACCTTATACTTGGTAACTAAACGGGGTGTTCAAATGTTGAACTGTATACTTGTCTAATGTGTCCGAGTCTAACCACGCATCAGTCGCACCAGTTATGTGTTTTTATACTTATTCACCAACATTGTCATGTCATACGCCCTGTTGTCCACAAGAACTTTAAGGTCAATTTCATCAACCAGTTTCAGAAATGTTGTAAC
Organism: Chaetoderma sp. LZ-2023a; assembly: GCA_034401795.1. Taxonomy (NCBI): domain Eukaryota; kingdom Metazoa; phylum Mollusca; class Caudofoveata; order Chaetodermatida; family Chaetodermatidae; genus Chaetoderma; species Chaetoderma sp. LZ-2023a. The sequence continues at coordinate 119,533,164 of CM067360.1, forward strand.
ATACTCAGCTAGTCTGCTTTTTTTCTCGTCCACCTGACTTAGATGATGACGGCACCATGACTATATACCTTTGGTAGCATCCCCAGTGAAACTTGGCTTCGACTGCAACAAGATCCTCACCAAATATTCTTCTAAACAGACTTTCATCATTTCAATATTTAGTAACATGCATCAGTGTGTCATATACTTGCAAAGTAACTACCTGTGTCAGATCTTTCTCCCCTTTACATTTGCTCTGTTAACACACTAATCGCAATGCGTAAGATGTTGGTTTATTTAAACTTCGCCATTCTACTGATGTTCAGTCATAATGGGCACTACTTGCACATTTGCCATACGTGCAATGTTAACATTACTAGTGTATGTACTGTAACATAAGTTGTGCCATTTCACAGTTCCAATTAAAACCAATGTCCCAGAATATATCATCTTTCCTGCGCTTGAGCATTCAATAATTTTGATCATGGGTGCTGCAGTATTCGTCGGAAGTTGCTCACTTCTTAACTGGTTGGCATTTAATGCATTTGTCATAGTTAGTAAAACGTCTCTGTATTAGCTTAATACCAGGACTACGTTCTTTAGATGCCATTGCACCACAGGCAAAAGAGAAATAATAATTCAGGTGCTTATATGGTCAATCGCAATAACGGTATTTTAATATTTTTATTTTCATTATATTACAAGGAGAAGGCATATTAATAACTGGGATAACATGAAGTTTGCCATACATAGACAAAGCATCCTTTTTATAGCATTTATGAATTTGCAGCCGAGCCGACAGCACGTGCTCGAATAAATTGGGAAAGTTGGAACTTTATGTATGCTTATATGCGAATTGTGTAAGATAACATTTTAGACAATTACCCGGGACTATTTATTACTGATGTCATGACCAAATGCGTAATAATTATCACCATTTTGATGAGTTTTTTTGTAATTTATGTAAAGTGCATATAATTATCATATAAGTGATGACAGGAGATGTTGGTTAAGACAATTTGGGGAGATACAATTAATGTGCGTACTTATTAGGAACCGGATTGATGCATAATTCTGTGTGCGGAAAATAGCTCCAGGTACGGATGTTTGAACAGCCCGCATTAATTATGGCTCACGTGATTAGCCCTACTGCCACCCTAGCATTGACTACTAAGATATACAGAATAACCCTGTATGCGTCAAAATGTGTTAGCTTTCGAAGTGAACGGAATCAACCTTGCCGGGGCACCAGGACTAGTATGCGATTGTCAAGGTTAGAAAGAGGTTAAGAAATCATGATTACATGAGTATCATGTGTACAAGTTATTTATCATTCCTGGAGTCAGTTACCCATCTGTGGCCTGAGCCAGTACGTTCATGCTGACGATTAGGACTCATGCGGATAGCTACATCGATACAGATATACTGCTGATATTCCCTCAACCATCTATAAATGTCCGGGCCGGGCAAAGGGGTGGGTAGTGCTCATTAGCTAGTACGTCCCACCATCCGTTCTACGTCCAGTCGTGATTATTCAGCAGCACGTTTTTACTTGGACGTGTGAGGACAGAGTAATCTTGAGCACGGATCCCGGTATGCGGACGACCACGAGTACAATCCCTAGCGGTGGTCCACTCAACACTAGACAGTCATCGAGTACCCCATCGGCTACTGCATTCAATATGTATACTTTTAAGTATTTACTCTGTGTAGTATAATACAATAACATACTACAACAGCTAGCCATCTTATCAACATGTGTGCATTGTAACCGCAATACACTGTGCATGCCAAACATCCGCTGTACTGAGCAAATATATTACAGATAGACACTCATCGAGTAGTGGTGTTATTAGGCATCGCATACCATATATTGATTACATTTGGCAGCGAGCATAATCGCAGTGTATATAGCTTGTCTATGTAAAGGTAAAGATATGTGCGTCTTTACCCTTTGAACCCTGAATTCCCATAATCGTAATTTTACAACGCTCATACAGGTTAGTTGTTTAGTATTTTGCCATAGGCAGCATCCATATTATTTTGGTTATCAGTGCTTAGACTCGTGTAAACGTATCTACCCGTATCACATTGTTTTCTAGCATTCTATGATCTGTCTAAAGCATTAGAGCCAGACGCGGCCGTGTGCTGGACATACGCATCGCTTAATTCAAAACAGTAATGCCATACCAATACACCAGTAGTTGCGTCTAATTTTTTCTGAGATCGGGACCACATCAGTGAATCATGCAACACACAGTTTAAAGGGTAGCTGCAAAGAGTATACTGTTATTCTATATGAGAAAATGGTATGCGAATGATTTAGCTGATGATATCTTATTTTTCAATGTCTTTTCATAGGAACGAAGACAGCTCAGATTGCCATCGTGTGAGTCGGAGCAATACATGTTATGAGTTGGTATGAGCGTTTTCCCTCCCTTAGTCCGTCACTGTTGTTTGCCCGATCACGTGTCTACTGAAGTTGTCCAGTTTATCCATCCATCAAATTACGTAATAATCAACTACGTTTACCTTAATCAATGGTTTTATGCATCATCTAGATATGGTCGTCACGAACGCTTAATTGGCAATGGACTAACTGTTGAAGTACGAATTGTATCGCTTTACTATTTAATAAACATTATGTTGAATAGTTGAACGCCATTTGGCAGGACGTTGTTGCTGCCAACATATTCAACTGCATACATGTATTAGTTTAAAAAAAAATGAGATTCAGAGAGTACAAGGATCGATCGACACCAACACTAGCAACGCGTGGGCGGAGTTTAGCAAGAGATGCGCGGGCCTTAGCTAAAACTGGATTCATCCATTTCAAACTTGCTCACGAAGGGAATACTGTAATGTGCATTCTCTCCTATAACTCCAGAATGGAAAACTATAGTATCCCCATTATCATTTGCCAATGTCATTGCAAAGCCACTATAGTGCAAAAACTACATAACCGGTGGTTATGCATCAATCATCGCGGATTGAATGTATACTACTGCCTTCACACTTGATACATACTCTCCAGCCTCCACTTTGTCATCCATACCACGTTGACAGTAAATAGCTGATTCCTGTTTCAGCGCTGGCAGAGGAACAGTCATTAATCAAAACCACAATGTCAGAGAGCCATGCGGTTAAACGCTATCTACATCACCGAAGGTAGCTCAAGGTCGCACTTCAACTTGTATATATACATGTCACGTAGTTGATTATGACATCATATTATGGATGGATGAAGAGGAAATGCCCCTCGGTTGAGTTACAGTATGTGCTTGTATTCATAGCGTAATGTCAAAGGGGTATCTGCTCGTTAGTGAAAGGGCACTACCCCTTTGCCAATACGCTATGAATACAAGCACATACTTTAACTCAACCAAGTGACATTTCATGCATCCATACTATGATGTCATAATCAACTACGTGACATGTATAATGACATCATACTGGATAACGTCATTAAGGTGCCATGAATGGCGTATATATGTACGTCACGAACGTATACTTGAAGGCGGAATATGTGTTGGTATACACATTGGATGTCTTTAAATCTTTAAGAGATATTCTTTTGAATATATTGCAACCAATTTAACTGCCAAATTATTTGCAAAATATTTAACCGCTTATCCGTATAGTTGTCAGGAAATGTATAGTTATTGTATTCGGCGATCGATTAATCCCAACACGGCACATTGTGGATGAAGCTTAGCTAGAGGTGGGTGGGGCCTAGCTATTGAAAAGCGCATATCAACGATAGCTCATCGGATAGTTTAATTGTCAAAACAATGTCAGTGCTACAATTTCAACATTTCAAATCAGGGTGTGTTTCAAATGAGTCAAGGAGTAATGTGTATGACCGGCTGGTAGCTGGTTTTGACATCCAGAAGGACTCTGTACATAATATACATAAATGTACAGTTTAAAACAGTAATGGCGTAGATTGCAACCCTGTATATCATGGAGCAGTCCTGTGTGTCATTGTGGCCTGGTCAACCATTATTGAGACGATTTAAAATCTACCAAAAATATGAAAAACGTGTCAAATTCCAAAAACTGATAAAACGTATGAAATATTCCACAAAATCGCATCCAAATTATTACTTACTTATGTTTACTTAGGTTCCTCCTGACCGCAGGCCTACGCCTCTATGGTCAGATCTTCATCATCATAATACGGTGCTCTTTCGCTTCCGGGTTCCAATGGTGCGGTGTAATTATATAATAGTGATTGGTATTTCCAAAGTCTGTCAAGGCGAGCATTAAAAGTGTTGCCTGATGGCGCTTCTACAACATGTTCTGGCAGCTTGTTCCAGACTTTTACAGCCCTAACTGCAAAACAATTCTCCTCAATTGTAACTGTGCCCTTATTTGGAAAAGTGTCCTACTATCTCCTCTAGCCTCATCTCGTTGCACAGCATCGTTTCTTAGGGTGAAACTACTTCCTGCTTCCTTGCCATAGATACCATGAAGCATCTTATAAACTTCAATCATGTCCCCACGAACTCTTCGAACAGCACAGTGCTGGGCGCCTAAGTCTCCGAAGGCTTTCTTCACAACGCAATTCCCGTAAGCCTGGTATCTGCTTCATAGCTCGTCTCTGGACAGTTCCTATTAGTGTTACCTGTTTTTCTTCTGAATGGGCTCCACGCCGATGCTACATAGTCCAGGTGGCTTCTAACCATTGCCTTATACAGTGGTATAAACGTCTTCTCATTTAGGTTAGCACAGGTACGGCTGATTATTGCAAACTTACTGGTTGCTTTGCTGACCTTTTCGCTAATGTGCTTTCAAAATGTGGGCCTTAGCCTATAGTGCCACCTCCATCCTTTTCTTATTCTGATCTTATTATCGTATAATGTCTTTGTATCAGCAACAATGTGGTAACTGTGCCCCTCTGCTTTCATCTGGCGAAAGCTCATGTTGACACATTTATCTGGGTGAAAGCGCATATGCCACATGTTTGACCATTCAGCCAGCTCATCTAAGTCTGCATGTAAAAGGGCATGGCCTCTTCTTTAATAATTGCTCTAAACACATTTGTGTCATCTGCGATAAGTATATATCTGACATTACCCGACTCGGCAAACCATTTAGGTAGATGACAAAAAGTAGAGGGCCTAAGACGCTGCCTTGGGGAACCCCGCTTGTTACATCCATCAAACTAGATTCGTCACCACCGATGGCCACTTGTTGCTTTCTGTTGCCAAGAAATGGTTTGTTCCAACCATGAATTGGATCATCTACTCCATAGACCAGTATTCTGTTCATGAGTCTCATATATGGAATGGTGTCAAACGTGTTCTTGAAGTCTAAGTAAATGACATCAGCAATATGTCCCTCATCCATTGCTGTTGTCCATTTATGCAGGGCATGCAGGAGCTGATATGTTGTTGATCGTCCGCTGATAAACCCAAACTGTTTTTGACTAAACGCTTTGTTTTCTAATAGGTAATTCATTATGTGGTCGCTATTTATGATAGTAAATACGCTTGAAAAAACGTCGCCAATACCGCAGCCTTCTCTTTGCCATTCTTCGTAAGTGGCGAGTTCTTATCGAATGGGACTGTGTATATGTCTGATACGCTTTCCTTCGCGCTATACTTTGACTTAATATATTTCCAAATATAAAGATATTGCATAGACCTGTTCTGTAATGTTTCTTTGGTAGAATAGTTGATTTGACACCTTAGTCAAAGAGTGTTCTAGTGAGACGACGACGCCGCCGTTGATGACGACGCCGCAGCCGAAATGAGTAATTCCGATGTCTCACTTTCTGCACGCACGTGAGACAAAACTAGTCACCGCTTCGCATTTTTAAAACGTATGTAGTAATGAACTATCAAACATTATAGAGAACAACTACAAATGAGATGTTCCCAAAATAAAATAAATGAAACATGTTGAATATTGTGGACGTCACCAAATCCAATTATGGCCACATATGAACCAACACCGTTCTTGGAAACTACTATTTAACATGATAACTTACTTATCAGCCGTATTGTATACGGTGTATTGTCTAAGCTGTATTGTATGTGTGGTGGCGAAGTAACCATGTATTGGGCAAGCAGGTCAAACCGGCTCTGCAGTACTATTGATGGATATTTATATGCAAACCAAGAGAGGACTAGTTTTGAAAAGTGACCCTTGGAATCCAGTGGTATGTTTAAGATAAAACAGAATACTCTTGGCCTGCAAATCGGCACTGAATACGAGTCTACCCAGTGGCCTCGCGAAATAACCATTTGCATGACAGCATAGATCTATCCGTTGTAAATGTCAGTGCTGAATTTGCAGGCAGAGTGTTCTCGTGTTCTACATTGGGCGTTCACAGTACATAACTTAAACGCGTTGTGGCCAATCTTGACCACTAACGGGTTACTTAATAGAACTATGATTGTGTGCACGTTTGGTTCGCTGTTGAATATAAGGTTACTCATGGCGCATTAGCATACCCGACTCCAATCAATCAACCAGGGATATGGCGTCACACCCATCTACGGCTAACCTCATAAGTAAGTAGGTAATGCATGACGTGATTAACCCCCTCATAAACGCTTGATAGTCCCTCAATGTGTACGGAATATATGGCTTTACTAATTAATACATATTATGTTGAGTATTTTGAAACGAAGTTGGCTTGGCGCTGTTGATGCCACGGACGGTAACAGCATTCAGTAAAATTAATTTTGGGGTATCCAACAACTTATCAGAACAATCTTCTAGCAATTGAGATTCAGGGAGGCCAGTGTTCGCTCGCTCACAAACAAGAACAAACAAGCACCAGTCTGGCATGACGACGCTATTATATGCATGCATATCGGAACAGTGACACAATGGGAAATGATTTACCGGCAGTCATTTCTGATTCGGAAGAAGGTCACATATCTTCAGTATTCCTGGAGCATATTAATAACTGATTAACGTCTGGAGACCAACTCGTGTAATCGCTACATTCTACATCTCCGCATTATCACTGCCGCCGTTATCCACAGCAAATTATATAACGAGTTACTGAAAGGTCAATCGAAAGTGTATTTAATTTAAAATCTAACAGATGTGTAGTACATGCATTAGCCCGCTGCCAATGAATTCCATGCTTGTCAGGGAAGATCTAGATTGATAGCACGCATTGCACAACATCATTCATGCCACAATCAATACACGTTATGCAAAGCAAAGACAACTGTCTCTGATGTGTTAATTTGGACAAGCAGTACCACCTTCATCACAAAATCAATAAGTCGCGTATCACTCCCACGCTTAAACAGAACATAGCAATCAGTAAGCATACACAGTTAGACACACGGTCAGAAACGGTGTAATGGAAGTTCATATCAAGCGGAAATTGAGAATTTGTTCATGCAAATTACGTTAGTATGCAAGACAAGAAAATCTCGAAAATACAATCTAGAACTATGTTATTTTGCGTAACTCTTTCAATCGTATAGGCAGGCCACGCACTATAAAGCAGTATTATCCTACAATTATTAACTTATTTACATGGTTGCTTTGTAATTGCTTTGGAAGCGAGATATCAGACATTCAAATCTGAAATGATAAATATATATATATGCACGATGCGGCATGAAATCATGTCAGCGACGCACACAAAATTACCAACCACAGCGAAGGATGCATCCACCACGCGCGAAATATACAAAGTGCACCAACATAAGTTGCTACAACACTGCTGTGCAGCTGTGTTTTTAAAAAAACCACTAAATGATATTATTATGCCTGCCTGTCTACCCTGCCTGCCTTGCCTGCATGTCCCGCGCACCCCACCCCCACCAGCCTGCCTGCCGGCCAGCCTGCATGACTGACTAACTGACCGACTAACTAATCGACTGACTGACCTAATGACCGACTGATCGACCGATCGACTGATCGACCGACCGACCGATCCACTGACCAACCCCAGGGGTGGGGGGGGGGGGGGGCTCACGCTTTAAATAAAAAGTGCTTTTTCTAAAGGCCAAGTAACCGATCCAGCGATTCCAGTCGCACATTTTCAAAACCAATTCTCTTGGCCTGCACACTGTCATTGAGTATGCAAAGACGTGAATCATATTTGCCCCTTTACTACAACTTTAATGGTCAAGCCGGACAAAATGAACTCGACAGTGGTTCGACAGGAATGTTCATTTGCATGACGATAGAATGCTATTTTCGTAAATTTCACAGGTAAATTTACAAAAATTGTCTTCTCTTGGCGTTCAAAAAATAATATTTCTCTTGGAAAATCTTGACCAATTAATAACTAATAATATTATGCCAAATAGGCCTCGGATTGCATTTCACAGCATCTGGAGTTCAACATCGAACACGTAAGCGCCCCAGTCTAGGGCCTCGCACCAGCTTAAGCCGGCACTGACAAAACTATCCCATGGCATGAGCCCAACATTAGCTTTACTGGCCAGAATGACTGCGCGAGCTTATACCACGGCGGTCGTCCGCCCGTCGTTCATCGAACCACTGGCCCAATTCCAAGTATATTTGCCCTGGAAGCTTCCCGATGGCATAGAAAGTTTGTTCAAATAAAGCTGATTGGCTTCTGGCCATCTGACATTTTTTGTTAAATCCCGAACGATCAATCCTGTAAAATACAATCGGTCCTTAATCAATATGATCAATGGCCACATTTCCAGGAAAGTTGAGGTTAATGATACCATTTTAACATACCAGGCAATCCTTTTGATTGGTCAATCCTTTAGTGGCCATCTGTGTCTTCTTGTCATTTCTGAAATTGCCCGTCCGACCATCAACTTTTTCCTTAAACGACCCAATGAATAAATGTCAAGCAAATTGTGCACGAAACCTCTATGGGACATAGAGCCCTAACTGTGGTCAAATGAAGTCGATTGGCTAATTGGCCGGCGACCATCTTGGAGTTCGTACTACTTTTAAAAACATGTTTAAAAATCTCCCAAACCGCTCGGGCATCGCCTAAAACTCACGAAATATCACCAAGAGCAACAGCTGAACCAACTGAGTTCAAAGGAGCTTGGTTGTCAAATGATTCGGTTACCATCTTGGATGACTTTTTTGCGAAGCTGATTTTTGGGCGATATGAATATGAACTAATGACCATTAACCGTTTGACTGCTACGTTTTTGCAGACGAAATATACAAGGGCTTATATGTATATATGGACCCGCTAAATATGGTGAAGACAACTTGAGTAAATGTTGTTGATGACTAAGTCACCAACAACTTTCAGTTAAATTGTTGTCAAAATATCTAGAGATTTTGCGCACTGAAATTCGTGTCTGTTGGCTTGCAGCAGCGAGACAGTTACAGTTTGTTCAAGGGTGGTTGATATGCCAAAATGCATGGCCACCGTGGACCAAGCAAAATGTATACTCACTTTTGGCAGCCAGATTGGATTTTTTTTATTTGATTTATTTTTAAAACCAAATTATGTTTATGTTGATTTTGGGTATGCTGATTTCAAATGTGCCTCTTTCCAACCGTGACTCAGATAAATCGTTGGCGCGCATCTTGGATTATTTTCTAGCCAAAGAATCCTATAGTAAAGCAATAGCAAATGTAAACTGTTTTCTTTTCTTTAACCAGTCAACTGAATTTAACCTAATTTGGTTGGAAACATCATTGCGCCATAGGTATCCAAGATTGCTAAAATAAAGTCGATTGGCCAAAATTCGACCGGCAGCCATCTTTAATTTTGGACAAATTTTAGAAACTTTAAAAATCTCTGAAACCATAGGGGATTCATTTGAAAAACTCATGATTATCGTCCATGGAATATAGCTGATCCCAGTTTGATCGATGGAACTTGATTGGCTAGAATGGCTGAATGGATCAGGCCGAACTGTTTAGATATGTTTAATGATTTAAAGGACCAAAGCCATTAACCCGTTGACACTCATGTTGGCCAAACACGGCCTTCTGTAGTGTTCTTTGGAAACATCCATTTACAGAACATGAGACAACTGTAATGACCACTGGAACGATTAGCTCGATACATGAGTCAGTCATTGCAGTGGTACATTTTCAATACTAGTCTTCACTTGCTCTGCAAATGGGCATTTTCTATTGGAAAGTATACATTTTCTTAACCAAATTATTGGGTTAAAAGGTAAAAGTGTGTTCAAAGGCAATTGATACATAAAAACATGGCCGCCGTGAATCGATCACAATGTAGTGTGTTTGCTCGCCATATTTGAGTTTTCATTTGATGAATTTTGAAGCCGGGATTTGTTTTAGATAGGTTTGTGGGGATACCGATTTCAAATTTGCCAATTTTGAAATTGTCGAATATAAGATGGTTTGGCTTGGCTTTTTTCTTACCAAAAACTCCTGTAGTAAAGCAATGGGATATTTAAAATGTCTTCTCACGAACCAATGGACCGAGTTTAACAAAACTTGCTAATGTGCTTCATTGTTCTTGTTGCAATTCCGGCCAAAACCTTAAGGTTCTACTAATAATGGATGGCCAATCCAGCTGAGCGATGCAGGCCCTTGGGTCTCTTGTTTTTGTACATGTGTAAAATGGCAGCATATTACATGTATTTTATGTTTTCGCACCCTCAACTAACTCTAGCATGTCTAGATAGCCGACGAGAGCAACCGGTATTATCTCGATTTGAATTTAGGTCCATGAAACAAGTATAAATGCTTGACACAATTCTTGCTTCTCGAAATTTGCCCACCCCTGCCCATATCTTTTTACAGTATTTAAACATTGTTTCTCAACGGCTTGGATTATTTGATTTAAATTGTGTGGCGCCAACGCACACAGTTCCACGATACATGTAAAATCTCCTGCTTTTTTATTTTGTGGTCGCTGTTCATTCAAAATCTGTTACCATTTCATGACACTTTATATTCATATACTTTGGCACAAATATTTCTTGCCTATTTTTACCCGTCCCTACGTTTTTAGCTTTCCAGCGCAGTGATCGAAAAGAAGAATAAGACGTTCTACCTGAGCTATCTTCAATGATCGATTTGCATCATCGCTGTCTGTTCAACCACCTATCAGTTGTTCAAATGAAATTTTCTTCAATTTTTCATGAACACTGGATGTGACATCACAACTGGTCAGGGTTCCCATGAACCCCAACTAATGCTTGACTCAAGACAGCTGCTCTCTCTCTCCTTTACCTGAGTGCATGACAAGATCCAACCAGGATTCCGTCCGTGAGGCAGGCTAGTATTATGTATGCATTTATCGGATGAGCGAATTAAAACTTGGCCATTCTGTATTTGGCTGGCGTGAAAGGCTAGAAAGGTGCACATGTCCTCGTGTAACCCTTGGTATTGCATTTAACCTACTTCATCGCTAACCATTCTAATCCAAACACTACCATCAGAAACCAACATTGTCTTCTCTACTATCACTTACGCATACTAATTCTCCCAGTAAAACACGCGCTTCCTTGAATCTCACTGAATTGCGAACTTCAGACCCCTTCGTTTTCTGGATTTGATCAGAACCCATGGTGAAATTTGGGGAGTAAAAGTATCTCGTGTAAGAGAAAGGGTCCCCCTCAACACTCTTTGCTGCCATGTAACTCAGGTCGTGAAGCTAAATAGGGAAATCATATTTAGTTACTATTGCGTCCAGTAATGTGAATGTGTTGCAATGTACTATCAATTTGCGCTATGGATACTGACACATTGCTAATTGAATATATTGTAGCGGGTTTTGGTGGTGGTTCAGAGTTTGAATCCGGGGTCGATTTAATTGAGAAAAACCGGGTGGTGGTCGCATAGCCGTTATTTGAGAAGCATTCTTTGGTTCTACATTCTCTGAATGCAGATTCAAAGACTGCTTCTCTCGCATAAAAGCTGTTTGAAGGCGCGGTACAGGGTGATCCTGTAAATGAAAACGAAAATTCGTATTCAAGCCTGGATTTGGCTTCGAAACCGTATTTTCCGTGCGACTATCACACAGTTGGTTAATTAACTCATCCACACGTTCCCTCATCTTGTATAACTCACTCATGCTCACTACAGGAGACTGAGGAGAGGAACCACCAGGAGGCTCTGGACAACTAGAAGATTCCCAGTAGTTCGGCACCGCAGTGTCCATAAAAGAGAGGGCCGGCTGCTGTCCTGAAGCAACCTGAGAAAGAGTGTCAATCAAAGGGGTAGACATATTTCCACAAGGAAAAATAGCTCCACTAGTGTGACTATCTTGGAAACCTTCCAAAGAACTAATATTTGAATTTGCATCTTCATCATTAATACTCCAGCCGTCATTGCTGTAATCAGTGTCATACCCATCTTCGAAGTGATCCTTAGCGTATATAGTGACTCCATCTTGAAAGGTCACATGTGATTATGAGATGCTGAGTTGAGGTCGCATCTCAATTCCTAATGGGGTGTATGTACTACGATGCGGAAATGCATCATCACTAAGGTGCTCTAATGCACTGGGGACAGTGGTTGTTAGCAAATATTCCGCCATTTTGGATCTACTCTACAATGTCTATTTTAGAATGCCTATGTGTGATAACTTATGTAGCCTAAGACATGATATTGCCTATTAACAAATGCCAATTCTAGACTGTATGGAATACAAGATTCTATCTTAAAGCCAGATAATTAATCATTAAGTGATTTTACCTTGGATTACCACAGTTGTATTATGGATCCTAGGAATCCAAACAGTGTAGAAAAACTACTATTTAACGAGTTGCTAACTCATTAATGATCTGAACTTAAGGTACGATCAGTGATAGTAACACTGTAATATTAAGAACAGGCCATAAATTGCTTCAGGAAATTAAAGCCAAAGTGAAGTGGCAATTCACAGTAGTGGGGGCTTAATCATTTCCTTTCACAAAGAATAATTAAATACAAGAAATGCAATTAATAAAGACCTGACCCTAGCATAGCTCAGTGTTTAACACACACAACTTAAGGACAGGTCATAAGAGTACCTCCTAATGTAAGTGCGAATGAAATTCAATAACTGCTATAATGGATGCTCTGTTGCTACGGCAGAAATGCGTTTGACAAAAGCCCTACTTCAGAACTTAATAACTTAAAATTAAATGGATGCCATCATGCTGGCAAATAGTAGTAAGTATGAATAGTTCCCAAGTGTTATATCTGCTAAGACAATTATCCAATCATTTGTGTCTAATTACACTTACAATGATTCAATTAAATGATATAAGCCGTGACACAGTTGTGATGTCAATAGGTGCCCAAGTTATTAACGGCTAAGGGAACTGACTGTTAACTGCTCATTTATACTGAATTACAATGATTCAACTAAATGATATAAGCCGTGAAACAGTTGTAATGTCAATAGGTTCCCAAGTTATTAACGACTAAGGGAACTGAATGTTAACTGATCATTTATACTGAATTAAGGTTACAAAGATTCAATTAAATGATATAAGCCGTGAAACAGTTGCAATGTCAATAGGTTCCCAAGTTATTAACTGCTAAAGGAACTGAATGTTAACTGATCATTTATACTGAATTAAGGTTACAAAGACAAAGCAACAGTTCAATGATAAGTGGTCAAATGTCGACTTATATGAAATAGAAATTGGCAGATACCAATTTTAATGAAAATTCGCTCTCGTCTGTAAAAAGATCTAGCAGTTTTATTTGGTTCTGGCGAAGCTGTTTACAATTTCATGATTTTCTGGCTTTGAAACAAGTTTTACACATTGTCAAGACAGTAAATCAGAAATTGTACAATTATCGACAGTGGTTGCTAGGGGTAGCCGAGAGGAATGATATGTGATATGAAATAGCAACTATTACCACTTTGAGATCTCAAACATGGAGTGCACTGGATTTACCTAATATAATGGTCACCTGAACAGACACTTTGGGGAATCGGGTATCTAAATGGCCACAGACTCAAATGGGTAGTTTCAGAAATCCAGAAGTCAGAATAATATCAATTACTGGAGGACATGTCCTTACTTTTTAAGAAAAACAGGAACTCTAGAATCTAATCAAGTAAGTGGTTAATTAGATAGTGGGAATATTATTAACTAAGCCCTAAGACTTACTCTATACACTTACATCAGCTCCTGTTTTTTAGAAGTAAGCCACAGTGGCTTATGATTCGTCAATCGGTTGAAATGCTGGTCCCCATTGCTGCCAGTTCCTAACCATACACCAAAAATGATATAGTACGCGAGTACTCGAATTAAGAATCATTACATACTAAACAGCAAAATTAAAGATCCCTCGTGGAGCCCAAAGCTCTACACGGAATACTACACTTCTCAAAGCACAGCTACATTCTATCTCAATGTACACTTTAGCTGAACAACGTACTCGCGTATTAGTAACCTAAGTATTAAGCAAACTGACAGAAATTCGGACTAGCACACCAACTAAGAGACTATGCTGAGTCCAGCACCCTACACCAGCTAGGGCAATTCAAGGTCGGACCCAGAGTCCAATTTTTACCTGGAATTTATACCCAAAAAGTGTTGCATGCACCAACAATCCAGACGTCCATGTAGAAAATCCTTGGCAAAAAGTGCTCATTTTTAACATAACAATATGTGAATAGATTGTCAGATTACCATATCAAAAGATTGTTGGTTTACACATCACCGTTGTGATGGCCCACTCGTTTAAACATTAACATAACAATAGATTAGGCATTGGTACGGAGTACAAATGCACCGGACTGTAATATGCTAATAGGGTTATGTATGTGGACAATCTGACAACGCTAAATTGACAGGAATGCATATTCTAATACATTGCAACATTTACAAAATGCATAATTTGTCACATTGCCCAAACGAAATGGCCATAATTTCCTCTATACAATGTTGCTGTTTGATGTTGCTATGGGAAAGAGCAACCATATTCTGAAACATTGACTATCAAATGAAACACGGGAACATAAAATATTGAAGAATAACTAAAAACGCTGTCGTGATTGGAATAGTGAATTAGCGTACATCTTATGTAAAGAAGAATACCGCAAGACCCGGCTCGTATTTTAAAGACAGGCCCGCTCATGCCCAAAGTCCAAGATCACCAGCCCAGATGATTTCAAAAATCAATAAACGGGAAAAATTATCTTTAAATGTCATAAGTGCATACACTTTCAGCAACGTAATTCAGCAACCAAATTCTTACAAACTACCGCTTACTTCATGGATTTGATGACCAAATTTCAATTCACTGTGAATTGGGCATAAAAGCGTTAGGCCCCTATTCTGCCACTGTGATCGCGCGAGGAATTATTCAAGCGTAGAAGATTTAACCACACGCTGAATATGGCCAAATACCCCATGTTGCTGAATGATCATACAACAATTACATGATGCCCATATGTTGCTAAATTATTACTTAGTTATGACTATGAACTGTCTTTGCTGGGCGACCTTTACAGTTTCAGATCGTGTATAGTGCATCATTGGAAATTATGTCATCTGGCCAGCGGTGCCCAGTAGATGTCTGTGGTGGCAGGCATCACGTTTGTCTAGAGCTGCCTTGGAGCTTCCCTTTAGCAAGGGCATCTGTGATCTACGAATCCATAGCTTCCAGAAGGACTCTAATGTTATGCTCCTTATGACGCAGTGGCAGCAATGTCAGCCATGCTACAAAGTACTGAGCCCCGGAATTGTCTGTTCCCCCATGGTTCGCCACCACGATGTGACTCCTCATTTTCCTTAGTGTCATGCTTTGTAGATATGTATATGTGGGTGAACTATGTTTAGGATTCATTCGTAACGAATATAAGAATACCATTTGACTGTAATGGCTACTTCTAGTATCACGTTTGGTTGCCAACTGGGTATCTGGACAGTGGCATTCTTTATTAGTCTCAGTAGTGGGCCATGTGGTATGTATGCAAGGGACACACCAGCAGGTAGAGGGAGAGAGACCCATGGCAGTCATCATATTGGGCGCTAGCAAATGGCATTGCATGCATATGTTAAGTGTGCTACGAGGCAATCTAAAGTGTAGAACTCGGTAGAGTCACATCAAGAATGGAAACGCGGAAGCTAAAGGTTTAGGCTGAGGGCAAACTAGGTGTGGTGAAAAGCGAAGAAGGACTGATTGCAGCTGTAGGATATTTCTACTACTTCACGCGTACACACGTATGCACCCACACACGCACGCACGCACACACGCGCGCAGGCACGCGCACACACACACACGCACGCGCGCGCACACACAAGGCATCCATATATGTGCTAGCATATACATGTGTGTATCGTGGTAAACAATTCGCACAATTTATAATCGGCAAGTAGTTTGTTATATATGATGTGGCGCCATGTGTGTGAGCTAAAACCTGCCATTCTGTATGCCTTGCACATATAGGTCAGTGTTTCCTTGACATATCAATGGTAGTGTGCTGAATTGCTATATTACGGTATAATTTGATAGTAGTAGCTCACAAATGGTGGCTGATTTATAATTCAATATACACCCAATTGTTTATTGAAATCGCATTTAACCCTGACATTGTGCAATCTGTTACGAAAAGGTAAATGCGCAAGTGTTATATCACTGAATATTAGAATATGTCACTTGTAGGTGTTAGGTTATATGTTCAAATCACTTCTGAGAGGATTTTTTTTCTAATGACATCTCTTAAATGTTTTCATTTTAAATGTAATTCCAACACTGTCGTTAGCCAATTGTAGATTGAAAAAAATTATATTTGTATGTATGTGGCAATTATAGTGTAAGTGATCATTAATAACATAAAACAGAGTGATTTTCATTTGTTTACACACGTATTTACAGAGATTACATGGAATGGAACACTTTGAATGGTTATGTGTTAAATGGTACTGATAACCGTATATTGCTCAAGGAATATGTTTAGAACAAGGCTGGTTATTTTGAAAACAAGCTAGCTAATACATGTTGGTGTATCATTGTCAATGCTACGGCTCTGCCACGTTTCATTTACTATGCATATTTTATGTTACGGAAGGAGAAAGGGAAATAACAAATACGGTTTATTGATAATTTCATACAATATTAAAGATGTTGTGAGCACTAGATACCCGATCGCTCTGAATAACTTGACAATCATAATACAGATTATTCTTTACTAGAAGAACAAAATGGTTTTTTACATTTTTGTAATCGGTCCGCTCAAAGCTGAGATACGCATATAGCAACCACCTTGACAATCACACGTTTTTAGCTATCGCGCTAGAGTTGTGAAGTCACACCAGGATGACACCAATTCCTATTAGTCTAGATTATTATCTCGGGGTGCATAGCTAGACTCTCTACTGCTGCACGTATTAGTCACCTATGCACCCATTCTTTGACAATTCATTGTTCACACAGGTGCACTCCATTGTTCGAGATGCACACAGGTTCAAGAATATCGAAGTTGATGATATTGTTGTTGATTAAACTTAATGGGCAGACCTCATGGTCATGGTGCCTGACATCACAATTATAATGTATAGGCCTGGTAGAGGTGACAGTAACATCGGATTTCGTGCACGTGAATTAGGCTATATTTAATCAAACCCACCCACACACTTCTTGGAATATAATTCTACAAATGCATATATATTTTATCTTTCTGGATTTACTGCAGAGATTTTGCATAGATGATAGACATGCATGTACACAACTTTTAAAATGATAGTTAAGTAGGCCTACACCGCTCAGTGCATGCACGATCGCAATTTACCATTGTGTAGGCTTATGAATAAATTTATGATTGCAATATAGCAGTTACGCCAGTTATGTGTTTAAAATTAACTAAAATGTCGGGTAAATATAAATCTAATCTAAACTAATCTATTCATAGAATCGCAATGACGTCATCACAATCAAATAACGCATACTCCCCTGGGAGCGACGCCATGTATAGAGGGGCTAAATTAACATTATGAGCAATGGGCCGTGAAACCTTAATTGCATTTTCTTTACTCGCTTGCAAAATTCACTCGTGATTTGATGTTTTCTGATATCGGGCGGTTTTATTACAGATACTCAGATAAAGGATGTAATGGTTTGAGAGTCATGGAAAATGTAAACAATGCATTGCTTTGGGCAGTCCTCTTTAGCATGTAGTAAGTTTGTCCCAACTTTAATGGCGGTCGATCTCAAGATTCCCGGATGCGCGAAACTATGAATTTGTGTATAGTCTACATTGACATATTATTGGCAGTACACGGTTTGTTTACCATTTAGGCAGCGGTCGAGGTGTGTAGCGAGGCTTTCACTGCCGTCCGCACGCGTGCAGTACAACTTAAATAACATATACTGTTGACTATTGTGAACATAATTGGGTTGGATTTCAACCCAAATTGTGTTCAAAATATTCAACATAACGTTTCTTGTATCATGTTCATATGGTTCTAACTAACATATTTGTATTCTTGCTTTGGAAGCATATACACTTATTTATGAGCTGCAGTGTAAGTAAAGATGACATGCTAGCGATCTCTGAACATCTGTCAGTTCACCTACCTATTTACAATTTGTTCTCCCGCTACATGTTTGCTTTTTGATAACATTGAAATATGAGTGTATGCTACTTCCAGACATGGAAGGAGTTGGTTTGAATAATGGCATAATTCATATGGTTGTCACAGGCGTGACGCCCCCGCCCCCACACACCAATGTACGTGTTTGTTGACCTGTACACGCCTCTACATTATTATTAGTATTATTATTATACAAAAGCATTGCCAAAAGCTTATAGGTAAACAATTACATTCTAATCAGTAATCACGGGAAATTTCACATATGACACACTGACACACGTATTGCACATTCGTAATCTTCAGAAAAATGTGCAATTGCACTCTGTAGCCTATACATATGAATTATAGTACAAGTATAGCCATCGTCAACCTCTCCCACTCACCTCGATCATCACACTCACATTCATCCATCCCAGATATTAAATAGTGCACTCATTCCTTTCAAGAATGGTAATGGATCCGCAATTAGGCCTACTAGACTACAGAGCATTTGTCACAAGCATTGAAATATTGCCGATTTTCAGCATTGTCCATAGTTTACCGTAGTTGTAGGCCTATTATTATGCGAATATAGCTAGCCTTGAGACCATTAAAAATGAGTAAATATCATAATAGATTTTAAAAAGCATGATTTTTTTTATTTCGTGAAGACTTAGCTTTAAGCTGACATAATTTATGTTATGGTAGGTGAAGTCTATCCTGGTAAACGCACGTTTTAAAATATGTTGCCTCTGTACTACTGAGAAATATTGACCCAGCTCACAGCGCCATTCCCGGTGTGACGCTACATCGAGTGGTGATGTGATCCAGATTGAGGAGCCATTTAATCTCGTTATTTCGGCTGCCTAACATATTTTCTCACTCGAAAGTGGCGCTATTGTGTCTAAATAGTGTAGTAAACCACACAATTAATTGAAACGCGTTATCGACCGCAAGACCTTTAAACGCATTAACATCGGTAAAAATGGAAATGAATCAGGATTATTTGCGAAAAAGTGAAATCTAGGTGCACTTAACTTGGAGCCAGGTGCTTCCCACTCCACCGTGTGTCAAGTGTTTGTGTGTGACGGAATACTGCTTAGGCCTACCTGAACATAATGAAAGCACATCTGAAGATAGTTTTGTAAACGTTATGAATAGTATTCTCTACAGGCACTGATGTAGAGCGATTAACTCACTCCTGATAAGTCACTATTGACCCTTTTGAAAACGTTATATGCCACTTTTTTCTGGTTGAAGCAACACGTTTCGGCCAAAATGATTTCAAAATACACTACTGGTTGCAAAGGTCGCAAATATGCTGCCTATTGCATATTTTGAAGTTCGTGTAACTGAATGTAGACCCTGCTTCTGAAATCAACGGCTTTCAGTCAACTTGTTTTAAAACTTGACAGTAGTTTACGTGTAAAGAGGTAGACATTGTACATAACTATACATACTTAGGAATACACTTCTATTGCAATAGGGTCTGCTGTTCTGCTGATGGTATTAGCTGCATGAACCAGTGCTTCGACTTCAGCTCTGTAGTTTGTGCAGTGTTTGCCTGTTGGTATTGCAGCTGACTCATGTTGTCTGTTTGGATACTGTATGTGCAGTCCGGCACCCCCGCTCCTAATTACATCTTTGGCTGATCCATCTGTGTAGATCCTTATCAATGTCTCCTGAGGGTACATTTCTTCCAGCATGGTTAGGGTCAGGGTCTTCTTGCTCACATCACTGTGCTCATCTTTGGCTGTGAGATGAGGTACTGTGGTGCGAATAGCCATGCTCTCTAGTTTGTTTTCCCAGGGTGGAGGATCAAGGGTGTGGTTTGGGTCTTCTATTTGTGCTGGAAACATTTCTTGGTGTTTTCTTTGAAGTGCTTTTGTCTCTTTCACAAAACTTGATCTTTTAAGTCTTCCTGATGACAGCTGTGCTTGCCTGATCTTCATCGGGTGGTTGTTGAACGATTTGAACTTGCAGCTTGGATCAGTGCTTTGCATTCCCTTCCTTTGCCAAGTGGGGGGATGCCTGCTGTCTGCTCCATTTGTTCTATTGGTGTTGATCTCATTCCACCAGTGATGATGCGCAGTGCCTGGTTTTGTACTCTGTCGAGGTTCTGTTGATGAGATTTAGCTGTTGTCATCCATGAGCTGGATCCATACTCAAGGTGTGGTCGTACGGCACCTTGGTAGATGGTCTTGAGGATCCTTTCATTGGCACCCTACTTGTCATATGTGACTCCCATGTATGTCTGCTGGTTCTGGTACTCAAGTGGAGTACCGCCCAATGACAGATTGCCAACCTTGGTTTTGGTGGACAGTGAGAATAGCATGGCTGATGATTTTTCTTTGTCGATGGTAATACACAAGCGATTGGCCCAAGCTGTAATTCTGTCCAAGGCGAGCTGCATTCTGTACGTGGCAGTCGTTGTGTACTCCTCGGTGCACCAGAGTACGAGGTCATCTGCATAGAGGGCTGCTTGGATCCCATTGGGCAGCTCTGCTACAATGTCATTAATGAAGAGTATGAATAGAGTTGGTGATAATACTCCGCCTTGTGGCACATCTTGTCTCAGCAATACATTCTGTCAGATTGTCCATCCACCAGCAGCCTAGCTCTGCGATTGTGTATGTATGACTTGGGCCATCAGAACATGTTGCCGCCGATTCCTGTGCGCCGGAGCTTCACGAGGAGGTTATCCTTCCACACCTTGTCAAATGCCTTCTGCAGATCGATAAAGGCAGCTAGCATCACCTTCTTGGCTTGAAAAGTGTCTTCTATGACCAGTGCAATATGTGTTGTTTGATCTTCCGTGCTCCTGTATCTTCTGAAGCCGGCCTGTCCTGAAACTATAATGTTCTCCGACTCCAGGTACCACTTGCAACCGCTGGTTGACGGTGCGCTCCATGGTCTCCATGGTCTTGCATATGCAGCTTGTAAGACTGATAGGACAGTAGCTCAGCACTTTCATCTTGTTCTTCCTTTTTTTTAGAATAAGAGTCATTCTGGCTTCCTTCCAGCACTGAGGAACCTCTCCATTTGTCCAACTGAGAGTAAAGATGTCTAGCAACTTGCGGAGAGATGGATTACCAAGGTGTTGGATCATTTCATTCGTAATGCCATCTGGCCCGGAAGATTTCTTCTTCTTCAATTGGCAGATAGCCTTCTTCAGTTCCGCTAAACTAATGTCAACTTTCATTGCATCGTGAGTATTGGTGTCTGTTCTTTCCTTTTGCTCTTTTCTAACCTCTTTTTGACGCATTCGTGGTATAGAAATGTTGCTTTCTTTTGCATATGCCTTCGAACATACGATTATACATACATACAGAAACAATAGATTTAGTAGAATTATTATCATTACCCAGCCGTCGAATGTCTTAACCCTTTCGTGACTAAATTTGACAGGAAAACTTCGATTAGGTCTATCTATTGTGAAATGTCCGTTTCCAGAACAAGACAATGTCATTCTTCGAAATTTACCACCGGAAAGACTGGCTCGATTATCGCGCCTGTCATTCCTGTCATACATTTTCAAAAATAGTCCTCTGGACTGCAAATGGTCGTTTCTCTAGACGATTTTATTCACTTGTTTCTAGACTTGTGCATTTATGGGTCAAAGAGCGTAAGAATAACCAAATTTGACATAGCACGTCATAATGTAGGATAATATCTGATGGTTCAATCGAAGGTTTGTATCTTAAAGGTTAATTAAGCATATATAGTTTACTGAAATTAAGAACTCACCAAAGCACATGCACTCCCAATCACACACACTCACTTCCACATGCACGCAAACTCATGCACATACACTCCCGTGGGTTTACATCCAATATAGTAGGTCTACGCCGTATATTGTCTCCAACATCTAACCATTTCAACACTAGTATTACAACTCAGGTCATGCTATTAAGCTGTTGCATATCTTAAGCATAATTTGAATGAACGGTCTTGATACCTTCGGCAGCAACACTATCCAGTCAAATTAGTGTCAAAATTATACAGCAAGGGAACATATTTTGTGTCTACATTTCGTGCTCTGATGATAAAGGATCGGGACAGTTGAAAAATATACGATAAATATATTCATCGCATTTGACTCGTAGGTGTGCACAATCACATAATAATGTGACGGGCAATAGTATAATACAATTTCGCAATGCATACACAAAACCGTTTACACTAAGAGAAGTATTTTTCATGCATGTACTATATGACTATCTTGAAACTCTAACCTTTGGATTGGCGATATGTGAAATGGTCATTTGCTGGTTCGGAAGAGTGTTTACGACAGTTGGACACAGGAATGATTGACTCGGTTACCGAGCCAGTCATTCCACTGCTCCATTGTCGGAAACACTCCTCTCCTAGGCCGCGAAGGCCCTTTCATTGTATGTTTAAGGTTCTCTTTTTTTCTTTTTCTTTTTTTTAAAACATATTTTTATTGTAATAAATGTATTTAGACAAAAGGATCTTGTGGCATGCTCATTTAACATACAAATATCCTTTTCCAATAGAAATATTATATAGCGGTAGTTAAATTAGCGAGCGAGCGAGGGAGGGAGGGAGGGAGGGAGGGAGGGAGGGAGAGAGAGAGAGAGAGAGAGAGAGAGAGAGAGAGAGAGAAAGAGAGAGAGAACACAAATAACTGTTAGCATTGCTCGAAAATGATCATAGGCAGACCAAAAGAACACTCCTCCTGAAAATGTATCACCCGAATGACAGGCCCAATCAGTGAACCCGTCATTGGGGTGGTACACCCACAAAGAGCAGTTGACTTTGGACTGCAGATGGACACTTCCCAATACCAACAGTCAAAGCACTGGAGAGTGTTCTAACTGTCTTTAAAGCAGACATTAATTTAATTCAGATGATTATAAATGAACAATTGTTAAATTTAATTTAATAGAAGATGTGTATTTGTAGACCAGGAGAAGACTCTTCTCGAAGATTCATCACTGCAACGACAGGCTCAGTTGCTGAGCCAATGATTCCAGTGAGGAGCCCGCGAAAACAGATGACTCCTGGCAGCAGATGGGCATTGTGTTCAACATATTGCTAACCTAACGGTATATACACAGCATAACTGTCCTCAGCGATTTTAATTTGCAGTTATAACTAGGTTGTTATTACTAATTATCAGGACTATTGTTCCGATGCCCATTTGCGGGTCTGGGAGAAGTGTTTCCGAGAATTGGACACCGGAATGACTGGCTCGGTTTCTGAGTCATTCATTCCGCCGCTCACTTCTCGGGAACACGCCTTTCTTGATCAACAAATGGGAATTTTTCTATGTGTTATCTATAGTGGGTTAAATGATCAGGATTGTTGTTATTCCTAGTACTTATATTTGATCATATTGGATTGTCCGGCACTGTAATTATAAGTTACGTTTGTTATTGTTTTGTGCACAATTCGTTTTCAATGTCCTCTATAAATTAAGCAAAGCTATTGGTGGAGGTGATTTAGGTGGTCACAATTGGCCACTCCTGGCGTGTCCTTGATTGTTGTAAATCGCAGGAGATTCGGCGGCGAAGATGGGTAACCTTATCTCCGGGGCAATGGGGCAAAACAGAAGAAAATGAAAACAGTATTATTGTCATCATTATACGGGTAAACAATCACACATATTTGCGATGAATGATCCGAGTGTCGGAGAATGTTTAATATTAATATTTAAAGAATTCCACATTTGTGTTGCTGTGTATGTACAACTGTGTTTCCCGTAATCCGTTCTTATTTTTGGAGGCTTTAATTGACCGTTCGGTTTTGACCGTAAATTCAGTGTATGCGTGTCTTCTACAAATGTGAACATATTGTTCATGTACTTCGGTGCAAGGTCGTTTAATGATTTATATGTCATAATATTTGTTTTAATTGTCATTCTTTGCGTTAGTGTAGTCCAGTTTACTTCTACATACATTTGTTTTGACGGTGTTCGAAAGGGGACATCTAATATTATTCGAGCTGCACGCTTGTGTACTTGTTCACGTTTATTTAACAATGTAGGCGTGCCAGCGTAATATACAAGACAGCAGTAATCAATGTGTGAAAACAGGTTTCGCTCATCAACATTCATATATATATTTTTTTTCTTTGACATATAGATAAGTGAAGCTATTTTGTTGCACATTTTTCTTACGTGCTGGTCCTATGAACGAGTGTCATTAATATGTGCGCCTAAAAGTGTCGCCTCATTTACAATGACTAGTTCACCATTATATTACGTGTATCTTAATTTCCTCATGATTTATCTGCCCTTGTTTACGCTTAGTGCTTATCATTACAAGTTATGTTTTCTCCGTATTTAACACCATTTTATTATTTTTCTATCACAGACATATCGCTAGTCAGTTGGTCTGTTATCTGTGGAAGTTTTTCAAAATTACAGTGCATCATCGTATCATCGCAGTGCATATCAACACTACTAGTTATTCACATAGGAAGATCGTTTACATACATGATACATAAGAGCGGTCCCAATGCAGAACCTTGAGGTACGCCTACGGTTACTGGCAGATGTCCGGAAATTTTGTCAGAAAGTGACACATATTGTTTTCTATTTTCTAAATAAGATGAAAACCATTTTAACGCAAGCTTATCAAATTGAGATAGGCCTAGCTTTTCTAGTAAAATATCGTGATTAACTAAATCAAACGCTTTCTTAAAATCTAACAATATAGCGCCGATATATTCACCATTATCTATCGCAAATCTCCATTTTTCTACTAGCTTAAGCAGTGCATTTCGCATGCTACTTCTGACGGAAACCTGACTGAGATTCAGTCAATAAATTGCATTTACTAAGAAAGGTATACAAATGATTATGTATATGTCGTTCAATAATTTTGGAAAGAACAAGTAAAATTGATATTGGGCTATAGTTATTAACCTCTCCTTTGTTGTCTGATTTGTAATACGGTTTCACCTTAGCGCATGACCGTACGTTTCAACTCTGCATTTACTCAACTCTTTAGCGTTCTTATAATAATCCATGTCCTTTATTGCCTTCAGAATTTCATCTGTTATCCACCCTGGCTTAGAAAATCGCTTTACTCTACGCTCAACAATAGGGGCGTGTTTATTTAGAATGCCTATAAATGCGTCCTGCCATATCTGCAGCGCTTCATCTGGGTCATTTAGCACATCAATTATCTCCCAGTTGCAATCGGAAAGATTCTGAAGAAATTTCTGATTGTCAAACCTTTTTCTGCATCTATACTCTATAGTCTGATGACTATGTGATTTTTGTCTGGTGTTTTGCCGCGCACCAAAACGGGATAGTGATCACTTGATCCTAAATCTCCTACGCTTACTGACGTACATTTGTTTCTCTCTGTAACGTATAGATGGTCTATTGGGGTAGCTGTTTTGCTCGTAATTCTAGTTGCACTATTGACTAATTGTTCAAGTTGAAATAACTCCATTACTGATAGCCATTTTGACGTGACTGCTTTTAGAAAATCAAAATTAAAAACCAAGAACTATACGCAGCGAGATGTGTGTTCTGATACGTGCAAATAACGCAACATATACTGACTAAAAAAATTACAATATCATATTGTCATAGGATACAGATAATTCTGTAAATACTTCGTCGAAAGTGCCCATTTTCGTACCTTCCCAAACACGAAACTGAAACGGAAGTACTAGCGTCAAACGGGGATGTGACGTCATCGGAGGGACCTGCATTTATGTTAACAAAAACTCTTTCATCGCTGAAAATGGAAATTTACTCAAATAACGGGAATATTTCTCGGTATATTCTCCAGGCATCATTCACTAGAACGAGTATGAACTCATATCTGAGGGAAATAGTGACTCCGGGCCTGAAGATGGCGATGAAGTGCCGAATGTAGGCGTAGATCAAACCAATTTGAACCGTTACCAGATTTCGAACAGGCACTAGCAGACAAGTTGAACTGGCATGGGCGACAGAAATGCGCGACTTCAGAACGTAGACTGGTCAGTAAATTGCAAACGAGTTATTGTTTTTTCTATATGAGCTACTATTGTATTATATCAGCCGCATTAAATTATAAAGTATCTATATATAGGCTTCGTATCAGAAAATAGACACTAATTTGCACGGTTTGTTTTAGTTTTAGGCCAAACTTACAAGTTGTGATGGGACAATGCTTGCTGTTGTAGTGACAAATACAAAACCTCCATACATGCAAAGGTCATGCTTCATTAGTACAAACCAATAATTAATTAATTGTTTACAAACAGAAAACTCGAAGCAGTCCAAAAGTGGCCTGGGAAGTCGCTACGCTTTGTCTTACTACAATTACTGAAATATAGATATACTGGAGCCATACGCATGTTCAAGACAGATGCTGTCCCGACTGGTTAATCATTTGTAGCCGGGAATACCTGAAGTCTGTGTAACCGCTTAGGCACATATGCTGGAGAAATCGCCTTCAGATCCAGTATTTGAATACGCATGTGTACAGCCGTTTATACGAAACTGGCAGTGATTGTCAGTACCTAGTAGAATGTATAGCCTACTTTCCATGATTTAAGCACAGGTGGACATTTATGATTTTCATGCGCCTTGTACTGTCTAGAAGTGTAAATGTGTATATATGTATAATATGTGATTATGAATACATAAGATGTATAGATATATGTATCCATCATATCTACATGGCACAAGTCACAAAAGTGTATTAACCTTAACCGGAAATAGTGATGGTTAGTTTTAAGCTCAAATATTTTGACCAACAAAAGGCCATGCAGGCCTTATACTTCGTAATGATTCCGTAACAAAACCGTACCGGTCAATCCGTACCTAGCCTATTGGAGCGTCCATACCCTAAATCTGGTTGACGATGATTTGGGTGGCTAAAAAGGACAAAGAGGGCGTGTCATCTAACATATATCATCATCATCTACGAGGCATATGACAAAGACATTGGCTTGTTATGTCCTCGGTTATGTTTGCCATCTTGTTTCTTTATGTGTTATCATGCTGTGTCACTGTGATAATAAAACTACAATCTCCATTGCCACTCACAGGTAGGCCTACTTACCAAATATAAGAATGTTTCTGTCCAATGCATAATACCTAAAATTATATTCCGTTGAAGAATTCGAAAATAATTTAACTGGAAGCCATTGCTGCCTTAGACATCAATGCCTTCCAGTCAAACATTTTCCAAAATATTCGACAGATTGCCTTTATTATTGACTTCAAGATTGACAAGGATTATCATGGTCAGCATAAATTTGAAACCATCATAATCAGCATCATTATTTCTGTCATTGTCCGCCATCATTATTATCTTCATTGTTACTTAAATCGTGGTCACCATAAAACTATGACTATCATAATTGTCACAGTCACCATTGTTAGGCCCAGCATTACGGATGGCTCTAATCTGTCGTTCAAGTATATGGCGTCATAATCAATTACATCACATGGAGGATGATGTCACAATCATATTTGAGATAAATTCTCCGACATGAAGCTGGAGTAGTCCGTCAAGTGTACAAATTGTATGTCTGATAGATGTACTATTTAATAATCATTCTGCCGATTATATTGAACACTTTGAAACTAATTTGACTGTGCGCTGACTATGGCAGAAACAGCACTCAGTCAAATTAGTTTCAAAATATTCATCAGGTTAGCTGAGGTTATCTGTGTAGGTAGGTACCTTGATAATGGTATTCTAGGAATTCAGGGTTCGATCGATTGCAACACAGGCAAATCATGAGTGGAGCTTACCTAAAATGGTCACGGTATAGCTAGAAATGTATCACTCTGTTATTGGTACTATTATCTCCATCAGCCTTTTTACTGTCATTATCGGTCACCAGGGCCGTATTTAGATATGTGGGGGCCCTCGGACAAAGAATGAGTGGGGGGTCTGGGTGTCCTCCCCCATACATTTGTTTACATCTAGGCGCTCTGAGACGGCCAGAGAGTCTACTTTTAGGGTGAATTTTGGCGCTTTCTTTCATTGTACAATTATTTTATTTTGCACATTTTCGTAATTAACATTGTTGCCGAACACCAAACAAGAAGTGGGGCCCCCACAGCTATTATAATATAATTATAATGCATGATTAAGAGTTCTAAACTAATATAGTGTGGTTTACATGTCCTATAACTTCCAAAAAAGTGCATAATTTTTCTTTTTCATTTTTAAATTATGGGGACCCCTTGCTTTTGCCCCGCTTGCCCCCCCCCCCCCCCCACCCATAAATACGGCCCTGTCGGTCACATTCAACTGTGTAAGCGCCATAATTGTTACTCTCATCATGTCACTGTTGTCATCACCATCATTGTCACTCATCATCATAGTAAGATGCAGTCATCACCATCATCACAATCATTGTCACTGCCATCGGTCTTATCATTATCATTGTCACTCCATTGATAGAACTTTACTATCATCACCTTCATTGTCACCATCATTATCATTATTATTATTATTATTATTATTATTATTATTATTATTATTATTATTATTATTGTCAATACTAACCGTACCCGCATTGTGATTTAGCTCATACAATTGTGATATATTTATTTCAAGCGTTTCAAGCCATTGGTTTGAGTGTGCAACACGTGTCACTGTGTGTGTGGACACATTAGATGAGTAGGTGGTGCTTTTGACTTCGGGGGATAACACATTGAGTTTGGATTGGCTGCTCATAAACCAGTCAGTCATTCGTTCGCTCATTAATTTCACCTGGATTCACTTTCTGCAGAGACCACCAAGTATCAGAAATGAAGTCGGTGCCAATAACTCTGGTGTGCGTGCCTGTCAAGATGTGTTATCCTATTATAAAGAATCATTGCTTTAAATAAAATGATTCATTGTACCTCTCTGACTTCTTTCATTTTCTCTAGTAGTGGGCTCAATGAGAAACAATATTACCATTGTGGCACGTTTGGCCATACTTAGAGCTATTGACTTCAAACTGGGTGAGTGAGTACCTCTGGGCAAAAGTTCCCATCCATATAATTACTAGGTCAGTCTGATCTACTTTCTGAATAATATAGGTGGCTAATAAAAGTATATGCCGTATATTTCGATAACTTCATCACAAATTAACATTATACATTTAGTGATTGAAATGATGATGTCGGAAACACGATGAATCAAGAAACAATGTAACAATTGGCGTCGAGTATGCGCATAGAACGCGGTTGTTACTTTCTATTTCCTGGATTATAATCAGTTTCCAATTGAAAGGAATTAAGAGTTTTAAGACACATGAAGCTTATGTCAATGAAATATGCAGCAGCATTTATTCATGTAATTATTGTTCATGTTTATTCATTTCATACGTTTCTTCATATTTCAGAGTTGTAAATTGTACAAGTTGTGAATAATGACAAGATGCAACTTGAAATCAAGGACAAAATATACGCCCTTGATAAAAGCCTGATAATAAAGACAAACTTGTCTAGATAGCATGGATTGGCACAGATTAGCAAATGCTTAGCGAAAGATGAAAAATGTAATGTTTATTTGCAAACTAAAATGACTATTTTTGACAATTTACCAATGATATCACTGGTTCCATAAACTAACCGGTTATCTCAGCGGTAAAAATAGTCTTCTTGGTTTGCAACTGGGTATGTATGAAGAGGACTACTGGTACACAAACACTAATGGAAATATTGCAACATCTTTTAGTATAGTCTATTGAGAGCAATACATAGTGGGGTTGCCAGAGCGAACTGGGTCATATACAGTTTATGTCCATTTGCTGACCAAGATTCCAGAAGAAGATTACTTTTGAAGATTTACCAATGAAGTGACTGTTTTGGTAATCTAACCTGTCATTCCAGTGGTAAACTTTAAAAAATAGTCTAGTTGGTCTGCAAATGGACATTATCGAGGCAACTACAGACATGGCAGAATGATGCAACAGTAGCATCTTTTTATATATGTATTCACACTATTGACAATAGTATATATTGGGGTGAGAGAACTGAGCTATAAACAGTGTACGGGTGTGTCCATGTGCTGGCCAAGACTCCAAGAGATTACTTCTGACAATTTACCACCGGAGAGACTGGTTTTGTAGCCAATGCCTATCATAGTCATTCCAGTGGGAAATTTTCAAAAATAATCTTGATTTGTAAATGGACATTTATCAAGACCACTGCGGAAGCGCTAATGATGGAAAGGTTGACCAGCATCTAGTATATTTATTCATCATGAGGCAATGAGCACAATACACTTAATTAAAACATATATTGGGATGCGTAAAATGAGTTATATTTTTTCTAAATTGTTCATAATACATTGGTTGGGGACCCAGATTCCAAGACTATTTCTTTTTTAATTTACCACCGTAATGACTGGTTCGGTAATCTAGCCAGCCATTCCAGTGGTAAATTAAAAAAAATAGTCCTCTTGGTCGGCACAAAGACATTCCTCAAGATCACTTCAGATGACGTCTTTGACTGCCTTGAACATTAAAGGGTTTACTTTAGCTATTAAATTATCACTAGGCCACCGAGTTGTGGTCAGTCACAAATTCTACTTCACACTTGTCAATTTGTACTAGCCTTGGGCTAACAGTGGCAACAGGCTAGTGTTAATTTCAGTAAATGACACATGTAGGTAAAACATTTCTCACTTTGTGACCAAGGATGCGCCACATCCACCTCGCAAATCTCCTTATGCCGTGGCGACCATCCGCCGTGTGTCTGTCAACTTTTGCTTTCAAACACTACTCCTCATTAACCACTTGGCTGATTTAAACCAAATTTGCTGGAATGACCCTATGGTCGTAGGCTCCAGAACCACAGTTCAGAATTTTTATTCCTCAATCTTTGGGGGTGAAAATCTTTGATTTTATGAAAAATGTACCAGAAATTGTCAAAATGATAAAACATATACGTTTGTGAAAACACAATCTTAGATTTTATGAAAAAAACCTATAACTGCTTGACATATTTCAACCAACTGTGGCTAGAGTGACCCTATCATGGTAGAATCCAGAACTTCTATTCTGAATGTTGATAGATCAATTTTACGGGTGAAAGTCTTTCAAAAAATTATCCATCATGTCTCTTTAAATGCAAATGGTGCGCATGCTAATGGTCCAGGTGAGCGCCACGGCCCCTTGGGCCTCTTGGTTTTTTAATTCTGGTTGTGGTGTGGACCGATGGTGAAGCATGGTGTGTGTGTTTAAGGGGGTTGGGTGGGGGTTCCGACTTGTCAGTTGTTAAGCCTACTTTTCCTGGCAGCAACCAATTTCATTAGGATCAGACATACTCAAACTGATGATCAGTGTAATATTTTATTACTTAACAGAGAGGTCAGTCGTCTCTGAAAAAAAGAGCGGAAGTATGACCACTGCACAGTAAATATGTTGAATATTTTGAAAACAGTTCTACTGGAACCTGTTGCTGCAACAGCTACCAGTCAAATATTTTTCAAAATATTCAATATGTTTAAATTCTGGTGTTCTCCAACTAATAGGTCACAATGCATAATTATGCCCCTCCCCTCCCCTCACACCCGCGTTGCAGCACACAGTGCATTGCAAGCAGATAGGTGTACTATGTATGTCTCTGCTGCAAATGACTATTAGACGATTGACCTAAATTACTGGTTTTGAACTAGATAGACTAGCTAGACAGCTGTTAATAATACTTGATGTCGTGATTTGACGTTACCAGGCCTTATATGTAGACAAAGGGCGTAAGTAGTAGTAGTAGTAGTAGTAGTAGTAGTAGTAGTAGTAGTAGTAGTAGTAGTAGTAGTAGTAGTAGTAGTTGGCCAAGTAGTATTTGTTTTATTCTTGCGGTTTTTGTTGGCAAGAAAGTGGGAGGGGCAGGGTGCCTTTCTTAGGCTTAATGGGGTGCGCATTTGTTCATAATTACTCTATATAAGCATTCCAAATTATGTATATAATAACCAGTCAGGATAGCCATCTGTGCTTGTACTCGAAAACAATCTGCGCCGAAATGCAGAGAGTAGACGACGGCTGTTGTACTGAGCCATCTTTGGGTTTGTGGAAATCGGCTCTCTTTGTATGGAATACACCCACTGCACCCTAGCCTATAAATTGTATTTGTTCGGGAAAATATGCAGCGAAATTCCATTTGTTTGGTTTGCAGTATTACCGCAGCTTTAAGCCACACAACGGTTAGGTATATTTGACAACAATACGCGATCGCTGAATTATTCGCACTGCGCCTCGCATGATAGCGATAGGTCCCTCCGATGACGTCATACAATATTGAGCATTTCTATTTCGGTTTTTTCGAGGGCAACACAGAATTGCAAAATACAACGTAAACGGAGTAATATTTTAAAATAAAACATTTTATTATATTATTTATTGCACAATCTTGTATAGTAAAGCCACTTTTGCTACCGTTGTGCTTGGTCTTTAAAGTCGCCGATGAGAAGTATATCTGTGTTATCTTAAATATCATGCCCAGACATTTAAACATAATTCGGTGAGCATACGTATCTCGCCCATCACCGGGTCCTATGGAACTAAACGTTTAAAGGGATATTCCACTGAGGGATTGTATGCATCTGACGTAAAGTACTTAATTAATTTGAGACCAAGAGCACAATTGTATGCCAACAAATAAAAAAGATATCCTCAATTTAAATTGCTAAAGTAAGCAGTAGATAGAGGCGCCATTTTGGACAAGCAGCTGACGTCACCGACACACCTACTCTGTTTGCCTGATCGAGGATAGCCGTAACCAGGGGAGGTAAATCTTGCATCTCGCGGATAATTAGCGTACTGGCTAAACAACTGACACTTTGCCACAGTGTTTGGAGGAAATTAAAGTGCAATTAGTGTCCCGATGATCGCGCCAGTCATTGTAGTGCTAAATTGTCAAAAATTGTTTTCCTATGAGCAATTTCTATTTTTTTAAAACATTGAAGGGTTATGCCAGGAGCGTGTGTGCGATCAACCAGCTACAACAAATTCTTGAAAAATATCTTAGTTGAATAAATGTTGAATGTATTTTCTCTGGAAGCTGTTGCTATTGCAACTTCTGCTTCCAGTCAAATTCCAGTTTCAAAATATTCAACAGTCAGTAAATATGGGTCAACAATTAAAAATGTGGGATCAGTTAGTTAACCCTTTCAAGGACAGAAAAGCAGAAAGCAGAAAGCAGAAAGCTTAACATTTACCCTGCATAGGTCTATTGTGTGAAACTAATTAGTTTGGAAGCTACTGCAACATAATTCCAGGGAAATTTAATTCATAATATTCAACACTCTGCATAGTTATTTTAAAATTGAGAGTAAACGTTGTAAATGATTAATTTGTGTGAAAGCACTAAACTACTAATTGTGTCTAGCGTACACTTGCCATTATTTACTAGCTGTCACCTACTATCGTCTATGAAGTAAGCCGCTAAGCGGTTGCCTATAATTTACTGACCGGTAAATCAGCGACATCGTTTCATTTTGGTTTGCAAATCCCGTTTTACAATTGATGCAAGCAAATATGACGGTAATTGTTGAGTTTGATTCTGTTATATTAACATTAAGTACCGCGCCTTTTGTTTTGAAATGCATGACACATTATTTTAAAATTATACAGACTATATGTTCTAAACTTGTGTCTTCCAAATTTAAATGTGGAAGATATCCATCCAGTGCCGATGTTATGATGCCATCTTTCAGTTAGCCCCTTTTCATGCGGATGCTACTGCGGATCGGTATCTGAAAATGTGAATTTCCGTACCCTTTCCATGATCGCATATACAGGAGTCTATTACTGCAAGCCCATGCTTGACATGCGGACATGATGCCATTTAACCATTTCACGCCAGCACTGCCCTCTGCAATCGTCAAGTTGAGGACGCAGGTCAAAAGAAGACTATTTTGAGAATGGCCATTCAATAAGGAAATATTCTGATTTTCCTGACATAATTTGGTCATTAAGGGGTTAATTAATATTCGGCCGTCATAACGCGAAGTAAACAGGTACATCTAAAAGCGCTGGCGATATTTTGCTGGTGTGTCGTTGACGTCATAATCTCGCGGTTTCTCGCTCTCGTTGCGAGAAAATGGATGCGCCCAGGAGTCACGTTTGCTAGCGTTTTGGGCATATTCATTTTATTATTTCTCGGCAATGGAACGGTGTATTATATATTTTTTTGCGACAACTATTTCGGATTATGGTGTATTTTTAGTTGACTTATTCCCCATTTTCACTGGAATTTCCCTTTAACCTGTCATTAGGTGTATACACAAGTTGCCAGTGTTGCACTGCGGTGTGGGAGGATTGTCAGTAAATATAATAATAAGTAATACATATGTTTTCGCAGTGCTTTCCTACATTGGCTTACAGTACTATCTACTATGTATCCGAAGATACACGGGAATGTGCATGGCGGGGGGAGGGTGGGATCATCGCTCAGCACTGTAAGCCTATTCAGAATGTCTAACGAGCAGTCAGTAAAAGATACGATAGTACTATGTAGTGAAGAAAGTTCCCATACACCGATGGCATGACTGGAAGGTGTAAACAACCCGTCACAAGCGGGGGTTGTCAGAGGCGAATGAAGATACACAACAAAGCTTCACGGTGCTGGCTACATCAACCAGCTCTGAACACGCACCCGGCAGAATTTACTTGCTGCGGTCGGAAGTCGAAAGAACTTACACGATTGGTGCGGCATCGTTTGAAATACAACTTTTAGGCATGGCCGGCAGATCCGGCGAGTCATCCATCAAAGAACATCCTGCCATTACATCTGTAGACTCACATATTCAGGCCGCAAAGGCCTCTCCACAAGTTTGTGTTCCGAATGTAGATGTAGTATTCTTGAACGGTTATCGAAAGTTCCAAATTACTCCCGCAGATGGGGAGTTACAAAACTGTTTTAGTACGGTGGGTTGGTGAACTGTACACTACGGGATAAAAACCCGATGCATAGCGAAGGAACACGCGTAATGTCTGTTGCGCTTGTAGTAGCTGGTACAGATAAATCCTGTCGGCCCCTGGCCGAGGATGCTCTCGATCCCTGGATCGCTTCTTGTATACTCTCCATGACGTGACAGGCACAGGCTTCATCAAATCATTGTTTCGAGCAACAGCCAATCAGCACACAGCTAATAATAGCGTCGTCGAACGTTCTAGAACATTCTAGAAGCTTTATGTCCACGTGGTTATGACGTCAGGGCAATATTTTGAAGATACTCAAGAAGAGTTGTTCCTCCATAACTCATTTCTCAACCGATTTTGAAATGGTTTACAGATTTAGAAAGCCCATCGAATTCTGGTCTTCATTGATGACAGATTTAACGAGAACAGACAATCTATAAGAATTACAGAGTACGAATCCTAGATTGGCGGCACGTACCCAGCTTAGCTGGTATGGCCGGTAACCGATCGGTCGATCTAAACTACAGTATTATGTGCAATGGGCTCATCGGGCAAAACGAACCTTGGTGACAGCAGATAAAATTTCTGAACCAGCCAAATGACTCTTACATATGTCTAGGCCCGTGCCTGGCAGCAACCAGCCTAAGCATCCAAAGAATCAATTACGGTATAGTGTTCACAAACAAACGGTCGATATTAGCATCATCTCAGTATTGGCTAAGTACAATCAAGTTTGATATGCCTATATATGATACGGTTATAAGCATTCCCCGGTGTCAAGCTAAGAATCATACATGTGTTTTAATTTGGAATTTGGTCATACAAGCCAGCATGATTAAAAACCAAACACAATCCAGACTACAAGACACTATTGAGTACATCAAAAACTTAGTACAAGAAACCATTCTTAAAGACAGTACCCTGTTTGTCCAAATAAAATGACCATTTCAGACTTTGAAATCATTCCAAATATTTATGTTGTTGGATTTGTGAGGCCGAAACTATATATATAAGCCTCTAATATAATGATTAAGTGTACATTTTCTGATTTAGACTGCCAATTGCCAACGGTCGTCTCCATCAATTTCATAACGGCATTTAAAATCATATCCATTTTAAAGAACAAGTGCTTTTTATCACTTATCATGTCCCATGGAAATGTTTCAAAATCATTGATGGCAAAGCCTTTGCCTGAAAGTATTATAGTACCATCAGCTCCAATTGAAGTCAAGACATTGACATGTTATCCAGATTTAGAAATGCAATATTTATTACCATGAACGGTATTGACATTCAAAACATTTTTCAATTTTTGATAGTTGATTAATTTTGTCACGAATTACGTCTGAACACTCTTTGTGGATAGGTAATGTGACAAAATAAGAAAGGTGTATTGGTTGATATATATTTATGTATTATAACTTATTTTTGGTGGAACATAAAGTGGTGAACAAAGGGACAAATGGCATGAGTTGTGTATACCCTTGT
This sequence comes from Chaetoderma sp. LZ-2023a, assembly GCA_034401795.1. NCBI lineage: Eukaryota > Metazoa > Mollusca > Caudofoveata > Chaetodermatida > Chaetodermatidae > Chaetoderma > Chaetoderma sp. LZ-2023a. The sequence goes on from CM067360.1 coordinate 119,569,901, forward strand.
TTAATTTATGTCACTGACCTTCAACATAGCATGGTGAAACATCTACATAAGGACCTCCAAGAAACCCATTCACAACGTTTGAACAGCAATAGGTACAATTAATATTTCTGATTTATATAAGTCAAATCTGTATTAAAGACCATCTCTCTTTAAAGGACACCTTTATATAAAGACCACTTTATTGCTTTTCTAACTAGGAAACAAAGATCTCCCTTATATAAAGGTAACCTTATACCAGTTTACCTTTTATATAAAGGTGTCCTTTAAAGAGAGATGGTCTTTAATACAGATTTGACTTATATAAATCAAAAATATTAATTGTACCTATTGCTGTTTAAATAGTATTCAATTTCTAATGTACATCTACATGTGTATATAATTGCTATTCTTTGTTACAGTAAAACCTGCAATCAAAGGACAGCACAATGGCCTATACAAAAAGCACGTATACCTATGGTCGGGTGTATTAACAGCTTAAGTGTGAATTATATAAAGTAGCCTTTCTGTACTAATGGCCTTTGGTATCCTTAGTTTGGATTCAAAAAGAGCTGTGTAAAAAGGGGGACTTTATAGAGGTGGTCCGTAAAGCAGCTTTGACTGTATTATGCTTAAATATTCAATTGTTTTTTAAAGTATGTGTGTATATATACACATATAATATAACAAATAACACATATGTATATATATATATACAACATATAACACACACACACGCTCCCACCCACCCACCCACCCACCCACCCACACGCACGCACGCACTCACGCACTCACGCACGCACGCACGCACACACGCACGCACGCACGCACGCACGCACGCACGCACGCACGCACGCACGCACGCACGCACGCACGCACGCACACACGCACGCACGCACGCACACACACCCTGTGATGCTGTTACATGTAATATTGAATATTTTGGAAATAATTTTACTGCAAGTTGTTGCTGCCTTACAGTTAAATAAGTTGACACACATTCAATAGGTACTCAACTATGACTGTAAGGGAATTATTATGCTAGGAATTTAGGGTTAAACGGGTTACCTGTCTTCAACCAAGACTGCTTGATATAATAGAAACTATCCAGATGTCTGAATGGCACTTTTAACACATTTCGCAGTCTCAGTGACATTCTTGATAAAAATGAGCCCCCCACCCCTAGTCCCGTTTACAATTTAAAACTCTGTCAATTAACAGGCCAGTGTTCAAATGAAATTGGCAGGTTGGAAAATTGAACACTTGGAAATACCTCCAGGGCAAGCGTTGGTCTGCTCTCTGATCAGAGTTAGCGATCTTAGCAACCAATCGAATTGATGATTTAAAAAACTCTTGGCCAATGAAAATGTAGAGTGGCGTGTATTCTTGGAAGCTGGAAGTCTGGTATATACATGAAGTCAGACCGAAATTGCCTCACTTTAGATTCCAGTGTCATAAAGAATATACATTTCTCTACATAGTTCTTTATTTCATCATTTCGCAGGTATGTTAACATTTGCTATTGTTGCTATATGTTTAATATTATAAATTTATGTCTCGTGATCTGCCCTAGTTATAGCAGTAAGTTAGTTAATAAATTTCCTTTGACAATTAGCCTGTTGGCCATTCTTGGTTAATACTATAGTTGCGAGTTACTTGATATGGGAAATATTAAGGCATATCTAATTATTGTTTACAATTCACTTGAAATATATAATTTCAGTGTGATTGTGATTATCTGGTAATGAATGTGATGTTATTTATGTACCAAATTGTTTCTGTTTCCTGCCTTGGCCTGTATATAGTATTCCTCCTTGAAATAATTGTGTAGACCTGCCTTAGAAGCCATGATGCATCTTGGCCTGAATAATAGTGTGTGTGCATGTTTGCTTGTCTGTTGATCTGTTTACTACACTCTGTCACTCCCTCACTCTCATTCATTCAATCTATTGTTTGTTCATTCACTCACATGTTCACTTGCTCACCCACTCACGTGTTTGCTCCTTCACTCACCCACTCTCTCACTCGTCCATTCATTCTCTTATTCAATCACCCTTCTCCTCATTCACTCGGTTTCTTGTTCACTCACTCGCTCGTTCACTCACTTACTCCCTCATTCCTTCACATTCAATCCATCATGTATTCATTGTTTTATTCGTTCACTCAATCTATCGTGTGTTCATTGTTAGTCATTCGCGTGTTAGCTCCTGCAATTACTCACTCACTAGCTTGTTCCTTCACCCACTCAACCACTCACTCGTGCACTCACTAGCTCGATCGCTCATCCACTCATCCCCTCGCTCACACACATGCTCGCTCACTCACTCCTTCGTTCACTCATCACTCCGTTATTCATTCACCCACTTGATAATTCATCCATCCATCAATCCATTCATGCATTCAGTGGTTCCTTCCATCCTTCCTTCATTTAATAGAAAAATTGTTTGTCTGCCCATCCACCTATCTGTGTCTATCTACCCGTTCGTCCATCATTCATTCACACACTCATTCTTTCCATCAGTTTGGTAATCCATACAGTATCATTCATGAATTTGATCATATCGGGAGATTGGCTCCTAAGGGCTATAATTGTTGTGTATATAGTTGTGTGTTTGTCGCCTGTTTGGTCGGTGGTTTGTGTATCCATCCGTCAGTTTAGCTGTCCATCCATCTAGGAAATCGTCCACATGCCAGTCCATCCATCTAGATGTTAATCCGTCAGCCCATCAGTCTAAGTACCCATATGACCATGCATTCATCAATTCATTCAGTAATTCTTTCACTCACTCAAATGTTCATTCATTTAGTTAGTTGGGCACCCAGCCGCGCATTCATGAATTGGATGACTGTTTAAATTGTTCATTCATCTGATCATTCGTCCACTGCGGGCATTCAATCGCCTAATTATTAAATTGGCTTGTGTTGTTGCTTAGTATGGCAGACATATATATGCTATCTGTCTGTACATCCATCCATCCATCCGTCCATCCAACTTGCTGTCCATCTGTACATCCGTCCGACCGGCTAGCCATATGTCCGCCCATATGTTTGTTTGTTTGACTGTTTCTTTATCGGCTACGGTTTGAAGATAATTATTATAGGATAATGAGATCCTGTATGAATCATTTTTCACAAATGTGTGTAAGAAAATGACCCGATTATTACAAGATTCATTGTATGATTACATGCTGATTTGAACATAAATGTAGTATAATGTTGGAGTTGTAATTTTATAATCAGATGTCTCTCCATGTATTATATATTAGTCATGTATCACATATTACAAATCAGAAATTACCTGCACTATTACATTCCAGTGTACAAATTAATAATACCAGTTTCATCTTCGGTATGTTTGAAAATGGTTAAGGATGTTCAGTTCCATTCGTGATGGGATAGAAACCTAATTATTTCCAACCTGGGCTGTTATTGGATATTTAGCATACTCGTTGCATTCCCCATTGTATGAATATGGATTGTATCAGTAATGGTCTCCAGTGCTTGACTTCTATGTCAGGTTATTAGAAATTAGTATGGCATTAATTAGAATCATAATCTCTGACTATAATTGATTTATCATATGATTGTAAAATTGTGTAAATTACTGACTTTAGATTCCAGTTTCATAAAGAATATACATAGTTCTTTATTTCATCATTTCTCAGATATACGCCAAGCGAGTCGCTCAGAATCCCCCATGAGCCTAGAAGTCACCCCCCCCCCCCCACGATATGCGAAACGTCAAGACGCGAGTAGGTTATCTTGCATTGTATCGGTCACTCTTTATTCAAAATTCATCCTATCCTTCTCTCTTTACGCTTTTCAAGAGCTTTCTTCAGAAGCTGTCTTGATAGTAAGTGGGAAAGTATGTCTCGATGCCAGGAGCTCGTCACCCGGGTAACTGCGTACCGCAGGTTATTGTGCGGGCAGTGGACCACTACCGGTCTAGTAGTCTACGTTATCAATGGATGCTGGATAGTTCTCTCCCCAACTATACCCTCATGGAGTGGCTGGCTTTTTTGTTATGCTGACGCCGTACAACCATATTTAAATAAAAGAAGTATTAATACATTCGAACGCCCATGACGATCCCTTTAACTAGAATTGTGTTGTAAATAGACAGAGCCAGATATGGTGAGGTATCACGTTGCCACAACCTGTCCACTACTAGTAGCTGTTATTAATGTGGAATTCCACAATTATTACCATACCCAACAACGGAGATACGATCTGGAGCAGAATAACATACTCAACATGATTAATTTCTCAACCTACCAATATACTGAACGTTTGGCAGGATCTAGGTCCGATCCCTATCTTCTGTATCCATTGTACAGTTTCCAAACACACACACGTAAGCGACAAAATCATCGTCATATACTTAAATGCGTATACAAATTAAAGAACAACCTAAAAGAATGGTTTTCAATTGAGATACACCATGCTAATAATTGGAAATATGTTGAGTGTCTTTCTGGATTTTCCGCCTTTCACTATATTAAGATCTAAACAGACGGAGCTTTTTTCTATTCACGTATTGCTTCAATTTGTTTAATCCAGTTTTATCTATGCCCACCCCATCTCTCGCTAAGCTCCACTCACGCAGTGACCGCGCTAGAATCGAACGATTCCTGCATTCTCTGAAACTCAATTTCCACAAAGGTATATAGTTAACCTGTTGACTAAGTTGAAACTAGTTTGACTGAGTGTTGTTGCTGCATATGGTAGCAACAGTGCACAGCCAAATTTGTTTCAACATAGTCAACATAATGTTTACTTAATACTAAAGACATGCACTTCTTACAACTTGGCGGACTAATACGCGTTTATGCAAAACTTGGATACGGCATTCATGCCATTATTGATTCTGAGGTCAACCTACATGTTACGTAATTCATGTTGACGTCACATACTCGGGTGATACATTGGATTACTCTGTTGGATAAGGCCTCTTCTGATCATGAACATATGGATGCATTTGTATAGCTCCCTTATCCCTCTCATTCCTAGCATTCTGTAGCTGTTAAACAAACATGTCTCCGCTGCACCATCCTATGGCGAGTATTGTATATTATGATATGATCACGTGCAGGCCTGTCTGAATGTGGCCACTTACAGCAGGTTAACACTAGTTTCATTACCCATACCAATACGAACGCACGTGCATATTTTCATCTCTTAACTGATATGTATCATTCGTCCAGGACACATATTTCAACCTGCATGTTTTAATCATCGAAGGGAGAGTGTGTCATAGTAATTATACAAGAGCTCCTTAACTTAGCTGATAGAGGCAGCAACAAGGCCCGGCCAAATTAGGTTCAGAATATTCAACACAAGTATTAAATAGAAAAGACTCACAATTCGTACAACTGACGGACATTTAAAGTTCAGAACGGAAATATCTATGACGGGCATTACTCATTATGCGTGTGACGTCAGCCTACATGCGACGTAATTCATTATGGCGCCACATAATTGAGTGGCTGTTTGGATTAATCCATTGAAAAGAATTAGTAGAATCATGACGTGTTGGACAGTTATAATGTGTGATGTTTTGAGAACGCTGTGCAGGATGCCAGGAATCAAAAACCGCATGTGGGTCCAAGAACAATAAATGTCACGAAGAATAGATAGAATCTATCAATTAAGCCGATTTTCTCGCTAAAATAATGCGCTAATCCCTAGAAAGCTTCTTATGGCGTAAACGAATATTGAATTCGATGGAAAAGTAACTTCGTCAGGAAAGCTACACATTTTGTTTCTTTTAACCAACAACGTCACAAAGCGTTCAATATACTACTTGATATATCAATTAAACATTTTGATGGTCAATATTTGTCAAGATATTTAGTTTTAGAAGACTATTTTTGTAAATTTACCACTGGATATTTGTTCACCGACTTGACCATTAACGGGATAATGGTAAAGAAAATTACAATTTACTTAGCCAGTGTCTATCTGCAAGCCAAAAGAGTATTTTTGAAAATGTACCGCTAGAATGACTGGCTCGGTTACTGAGCAAGTTATTATAGTGGTAAATATTTAAAAGATACTCTTCTCTAGCCCTTTCAAATAAATGGCCACTGAACACCATTGCAAATTTGTTTTGGTCAGTTTAACCATTAATTTGTGCCACACAATGTGACAAAATAAAGGTTACGTACGCTCCGTTCTGCAATATGGTGCCAGTGAATTGCTAAGTTCATACCACTTGCATACAGTAAGCATAATATTGAACATTAATTTAATTTAATATATGAACGTTGCTGACCCTATTGTTGATTTACGCGTCCATTTCCTCACTCAATCATACCTTTCATAATCAACAACGCGATGTGCATGCTGACGTCATGTTATGACGTCATGAATGAGTCGGTTAACCATTCAACGCGTAAGACTATGCCACGTTGTACGAATTGTATGTTTTTGCTATTTAAGAAACATGCTGTTGAATAATTTGAAGCTAATTTGACTGGGCGCTGTTGCTGCCATAGGCAGCAACAACGCTCAGTCAAATTAGTTTCAAAATATTCGACAGCTTACCTGTATTGTTTTCTGGAAATTAATAGTCTGGGAGTCCGAAGATCGATCGATCCAAACACGAGCAGCGTGTAGGTGGAGATTAGATAGAGATTGGCGGGCCATAGCTAAAACGGCCATTGCAGCACGCGGTATACGTTGACGCGCCTGATCAATGGATAATCAGTCACTGTTTTCCTAGCCAGTGACTGGGAGAGAACGTTTTTTTGCAACAGTTTTGTATTGTGTACACATTTCGGATTTAGAATGTATTTACACTTCATTTAAGTATATGGAAAAACTAAACATCCAGTGCACACCTTCAAAATAATATATTAAAAAGCCCATGCTTAAATTGCTGACATGGCAATGCAATCCGTGCCCATGTTATCCAAACATATGTGTTCATGATAAAATATGCTAAGAACAATAAGAGCTGAATGAGTTTGTGAGAGAAAATGAGGGAGACAGGGATAAAGAGAGATATAGAGCTGGGACAACGCGAGAGAGAGAGAGAGAGAGAGAGAGGAGGGAGGGAGGGAGGGATGGAGGAAGGGTGGAAGGGAGGGGGGGGGGAGGGAAGGTGGAAGGGAGGGGTGGGGGAGTGAGGGAGGGAGGGGGAGAGAGAGATGACATCTCCTAAACTATTTAAAAAAAATCGAATGCGCATCTAAAAATCTGTAAATGATGTCGCTTGACGCTGCACATCTAAATATTATGGGTAATGCTTGCAATTGCTATAGAAAAGTTGTTATTTGTGGCACAAGTTGGTTGTTGCCGCATGAATATAAATTAGTCAAATGCACATGTCTCAACGGGAATGGCATGTGTGGTATAAAATAGGATAAAATAGCATTTCACCATTACTATTGACGATGCCATAACGTAGGACATTCACGGAAATGTGTAGTGATAGAAAATCATTTAGATGGCGCATTTCCATCTATAATAAGTGCATTAGTTCAACATACACAGTTCGGGGTGTCCATTCCATAATACTCATGGAAGCATAACGCGATTCTTTATCTTCATTTAGTAATGGCTCACGTAGTAGATACAAGCGCGAATGGCGTACATCATAAACAGGGCTTTACTACCTCTGGCTGCGTCTAACATGGGTGATGCACTAATGCCACGTGCGCAGGTATTTTATTACCGTTACCAGATTGTAAAATTAATTATGTCTACACATCCCAGTAAAAGCAAGAATCTTAAATATATAACAAAGAAAATCAATTTCAACTCTTCAATAATAGGAGCATGTGACATTATATCGCGGTGTACATTGATCAGAGATCCCACTAGCGAAAGAAGAGCGTAATAAGGTATTACGTATGAAAATAACAAAAGGTTACTTGAACATTGGCCATTGTGATACATATAATCCCAAATTCGTCGCTAGTTGTATCGAGTTTATCAGACTCATATCCTAGCATCACAACTGAACGCCCCTGAAGCTCATAACACCCGAGCTCTTAGTTCCCAAAGTCGTGCGAGATACTCAGATTCCGCCAATTCATGATCTTGCAAAGGTTTACAGACTAGATAGAAATATCCTCACACGCCGCCAAGTTAGCAAATGCTAAATGTAATTTAGCACGTGATCCTGTGAAGATATTGATGGCACACAATCACCGGCCTCTCCTTGCCTCTCTGAAAGGAATGTTGCGTGGTGAACACATGCAAATCAAAATATATCAGAACCAGGCTATATTTAATAGTGTCGACTTAGTTAACAATGGATTAATCCAGTCTGTCGGTCACGCATACGACGTCACATTACGTCACATGTAGGCTGACGTCACAATCATTATTGACAGACATGTTCAGTGTTGAAGCTAGAATAGCTCGTTAATTGTTCGAATTGTATTCGAATACACATTGCGATCCTACTTTTGAAACTAATTTGAATGCGCTCCACACGCAGCAACAGCGCACAGTCAAATTAATTTCAAAATGTCCAGCAGGTTACCGCTATCCTTATCTAGAAATTGGTATTCTGGGAATCCAGGCTTCAATGTATTTAAATCAATCCTGGCACTCGCAAATGATAGGCATAGGTTAGCTAGAACCGGGCAGGGCATCGACAGAAATGGATCTCTCTACTGAGATAAGAGTATTACCCGAACAATCTCGTTGATTGAAATACTTTTTACATGAAATCACTAGGATAACATAGTATCATAAATGAAACATATTACAGGTACAAAAAATAAGATAAAGGAAACGCACACACGCGGAACTTACAATTTCCGTTTGAGTGACAGCACCGTATGGCATATGTTGATTTTCTTTATCCAAAAAATTACCCTCGATAACGAACTGCCGATAATATCTGTGTAGGTGGATGTGCATTGTTGAAATGTATTACACACACGCAGATAGTGTATGGTATGGCTATGTTATGCTAAAATCAGCTTCAAAGAATATAGTGGTCCAATAGTTCTCGTAATCCCATGTGTTGCAGCAAGCTGCATACAAGACGCCAGTGTACAGGGTAATGGAATTGGATTTAGCCACATCAACATCAAGCAGTTGAAAACAGCGTGTGCACACACTATGAACCAATTGCTGGGTAATAGACACCATTTAAAATCGAAATGGGTAATATCGTGCAATATAAAGCAATGTATGCGACAGTGCTTCAATGTATTTAAATCAATCCTGACACTCGCAAATGATGGGCAGAGCTTAGCTAGAACCGATAGAAATGGATCTCTCTACCGCGATAAGAGTATTACCCGAACAATTTCGTTGATTGAAATACATATTTACATGAAATCAATAGGCTAACATAGTATCATAGATGACGCATGTTACAGAAACAGGAAATATGAGAAAGGAAATGCACGCTCCCGGAAAGTACTATTTCCGTTTGTGTGGCAACACTATATGACATATGTTGATGTTCGTCATCAGAAATTTACCCTCGATAACGAACTGCCAATAATATATTTGTAGGCGGCTGTTCAATTTTGAAATATATTACACGCATACAGAGAGTGCGTGGTATAACTATGCTATGTTCAAATCAGCTTCAAAGAATGTATTGGTCCAATAGTTCTAGTAATCCCATTTGCTGCAACAAACTGGATACAAGACGACAATATACATGATAATGGAATTGGATTTAGCCACAACAACATCCATCAGTTGAAAACAGTGTGTGCACATAGTATGAATCAATTGCTGGATAATAGACAGCATTTTAAATCGAAATGGGTAATATCGTACAATGTAAAGCAATGTATGCGACAGTGCTTGCCATCGATATTGAGACAAACCATTTTGTCAGAGTCACTTCACATACGCGTGGCACACATAGCCTTATCGTACTTTATGGTTTCTAGCCCGACATTTCTTTTTATTGATATTTATTTTATTTCAAATTGTAAAGCGAATAATGTACTCATCGGAATAGCGCGCTCATTGCAAAATGGTCCTGTCTGACGATGCCATCCTTTCTCAAAGATATGTGTATCTCGCGATCAGTTTCCGTATACTTTTCTTGCACACAATAATCCGGACATGTCTCTGCATCATTTCCTTTTACCATGCCAACTGGGGGTAATATACAGGCGTATTGCCATGATATGTTTCTGCGGACGTTGCCTTCTCTCTCGACACCCCCACCCATCTCTCTCTCTCTCCCTCCCCCCCTCTCTCCCTCCCCCCTCTCTCCCTCTCCCTCCCTCCCCTCCCTCCCCCCTCTCTCTTTCTCTCTCTCGTTTTCTCTCTCTCTCTCTCTCTACACGTAGGTATAAGTTGTACACGAGTAACACGTTAATAAGAGTGAGTTCTCTACTGGGGCACATTTTTAACATGATTTCCACATATTATAAAGCGAGCCGTTTACGTCTTTTCCTCAAGCAACATAATAAGACGCAAATCTTCTCTACTTAGAAATGGACCTGCCCGCCCCCTCCCATTGAGACAGTCTACTCTACCCATCGCGCTGATTTAAATATGATGCAACCTTGTTATGGATACCAGCTGCGTTCTCTCATCTCGAATCATACACTCTATAAGACGGATTTGGATTAGATGGATGAATGGCTATACAACACCTGCTCCAAATCACGCCAGTCGCCATTATCTTCCGAGTGTCATGGCACTAAGTGTGTGCCTAGCCTAGACAATATTAGATAAGTGCAAATATAGTTTTATTAAACCTGGCTCACTTAACAATTCATTAATCATAGATTTCCGATAAGTCACAAAACACAATAATGTCATGATCACCTTGCCGTGATTGTGACGTTGTTCCTCACTGTTGCTAGTATTTGCTCGAGTAGTTGATGAACGTATATATGTATATAATATATTAATTAGTCATATACGTATATGTATCTAATGCGTTATAATATGTTCTAGTAATAGCAGTATTGCGGTACCTCTGGACAATACGCTACATTGATGGCAGGCTCTATCACAAATGGTTGCTAATATGTCTACATATATCGATACAATCATACAAAATATATCTGTCATTTACAAATAAGATACCATACAATACAAAGCCAACATTTACTATCCGTGCTCAGCAGTGTACGTATACATCAAAAGGAGTGAATTAAGATGAGTGCGGCATCAGTTGAAAACGTATACCCATCAGGTAATGCTAAACACGGGTGATTGCCTTATGCCGTAAAGTAAATTTGGTTGAATGACCTGATACAATGGGTTTTCCCCCAAAATGTGTGCATGTCTGGGGTTCGCTGCACTTGTTTGCGAAACGATATAAGCGTCGCAAGCCATGCTATGGAGCGTGTATTTATTCACGCAAATAAGGGACGTTATTAGGCTTGCGGTTACAACAATTTGCAAACTGTGTTTAGTAAGTGATGTGCTATTCAGCCAACACACACATATATATATATATATATATATATATATATATATATATATATATATATATGTTGACATATATGTCTTTCTAGATTGACTTTAATGAGTTTGTGCAGGCTATAGACACGCGTACACAAACGCATAGCTTTTCTAGTGTTAGTAGCAGCACACTGTGGCGTGTACGATCACAGTTTACCATTGTATACGCCCAATTTACGATTGCAATATGGCAAGTAGGTGCTTAAAATTAACTAAAATGCCAATTAAATATAAATCTATTAATAAAACTAATCTATTTTTAGTGACAGCACAGCTTTCACTGCCGTCCGCATGAGTTGAATGGTCACATACATTAAATGTTCACTAGACTTCCGTACAGCTTAGAAATAACTTAAAGCATAATGTTGAATATTTTGAACATAATTGGATTCCAACCCAGTTCCGTTAAAATAGTCAACAGAACGCTTCTCACATCGTATGCATATGGTACTAACTACTGTGTTTCTGTTTTTGTTTTGGAAGCAGCTAAACTTATTTATGAACTGCACTGTAAGTACAGACGATACGTAAAAACGATATGCTCTCGATCTCTTAACATCTGGTTCGCCTACTTGTTTAAAATGTGTTTTTCACTAAGGTTTTACTTTTCATAACATTGAAATATGTATGTAGGCTACTTCCACCACACGGAACAACTTGGTTTGGAAACGATCGATGTGGTGGTAGTTGTCACAGGCGTGACAACCCCCCCCCCCTCACACACACACACGCACTACTTTGTTGAATCTAACGTGTTAATCAATGTCTCTGTCTCATGCAAACATTTTGTTAACATATATAGCATATAGGTAAACAATTACGGTCAAATCACGGAAGGACTCACTCATGGAACTCACTTAAGAATACAATTTTACATTCATCATTTTCAGAAACGATTGCAACTGTAGGTCTACTCTGTAGCCTACATCCTCTTTCAGATATGCACACTTATAGATTACATTTACGCATCAAAACGATGACCAGAGCGAATAATGTTTCACTGCTTACATTATTCACGCCAATACAGGCATATTTAAATCGGAGAGCACCAAAACAGCATGTGCGCAAATGTATGTAGCCCTACCACATACAGCCATCCTCAAGCTCTCCCACCCACCTCATCACACTCACACCCACTCATCTCCGATATTTACAAATCCGATGTTTTCAAGGATGGCATGGTTGGATCCGCAATTAGACCTACTACTGTTAGTCCCTAAAGAGTATTTGTCCCATACATTGAAATATTGCCGATTCTGTTCATTATTTATTGCTCAATGTTTACTTGTTGTAGCCTAGGCCCATTAATATGCGAATATAGCTACCCATAAAACCATGTATTAACCTAATTGATTTTCAAGAATCATAATTTTTGATTTCTTGAATAATTAGTTTCAACCTGAGATAAATTATGTTATGGTATGTTTTAGTATGCGACGTCATAGCGAGTGGTGACCTATTTTAGACTGAGGCGTCATTTAATCTCGTTATTGGCATGTCTAACATATTTTCTCTCACCCCAAATTGAGGTTATTGTATTTAAATAGTGCAATGGATCATAACATTAATTGAAATTCGTTATCGACCTCAAGTCCTCACAAGCCCTTTAAGTATGGATGATGTTTAGCAAACACATCCAACATGCTGAAATCTGCTGTCTACACAACATATTAATTTACATCCTAGCGAGAACCAATTGCAACGGCAAGATGGTGAGCTATCTGAGCATAGTGTACACACTATGTGTTCCCTATATAAGCAGCTCATTAATGATACATGATCAAATGAAGAAAAACCACAATTCCCTATGCATGTTTCCTCCTAGGATACAGATAACATGCACAACTTGCATAGGAAAAGATATTGTAGCTCGCGGGTGGGGTGGGGGGGTTAGGCGCTGGTCCGTTGTATTGCGCCGCTCCATTGCACCACATGTACAGGGTGCATGAGAGGGCTAGTTAGCTATGCTTCTCAGGGTTACGGATCCCGTATCGCGACTCTCCGGAAGGTACACAGGTCGGCTTGCTTCTAGAGCCAGTGGAACGATAGCATTCCATTGGGGCCATGTGCCCATTGCCGCCGAGATTGAACCTCACAGTTTCATCCCAACTGTGTGTGTCACCTGTTTGTCGGTCCATCCTAATTTAACAGTCCGGACATAGTAATAATTAAAAGAAAACAACTACAGAAACAATGGTACTCGTTTGCCAGTGAATGAGCAAAATAATACAGTATATACAACCAAAGACCGCACCCAGTCACCGTACTGAGTCGGATGGCGATCTGCGTTTCGTCCACCACGTCTGTCTTACGGAACTAACGTTTAACCTGTCATTAGGGTTATGTTCCAGAATGCCCAGAGATGCACTGCAGGCCGGTGTTACATAATACCATTTTTTTTTCGCAGTGCTTCCTACCTTGGCGGGGTTATCTAAACTAACTGGTATCCGAAGATACAGAGGAAGTGTATGCGAAATCGGCACTTTAGTTATCACCGCTCAGAAACCCCAATAGTGTCCCAGAGCTGGATCCTGCCAAGGTTTCGATTGGGAGTCCAGACACTTATTAAGCCTTGTGGCTGGAGGAGCATAAAAAGAGACAATCCCTCATTATTACGAAGAGGCCCTAAGGTAATTGGCCAAGTTATATCATCAAGACGGTGTGCGGGGTTACATATCTGCCACCTCCGGAAAAGAGGCATACCCACCGTGTCTCTTACGGAGAGATTTGCCTAACTACTTTAAACCTATCCTATCGAGCTAGAATAGCCAGTCCATGTTTTGTCGGTCACATGTCAGGCTCGAGCAATGTGCGCATGATCAGTGACCTCAGTGTACAAGTGATGCTGGGGATAAAAAGTGATGCATATATAATGTTGCTGTATAGTATAGCCTAGCGTACTGAATTCTAGAGTTTCTATATAAACAACACAGAATAACTATGATGGCTACGTGCCATATATATGACTAACTAGGACAGTGCTAACAGTATGACCATATGGTCATATGACCATACAGTACTTGTTGGTTGTAAGCACACGAAAATAAAGATAATATATAACGTGTGAAACAGAAAATATAAAAATGCGGTCTCAGGACCAGGAAGGTACCCATTAGTCATCAGTACATATTAAGGAAATGCTGACTAGAACAATAGTATAGTTACTTGAGTACCTATTGGTCATCGGTACAGTAAGAGTTCATAAATCACGTGAATTGATGCGTTACAGATTGGTAGCGTGAGGTGGCATGATTTCGAAGTTGCTGGGAAGATTTCTGCAGGCAGACTGTTGCCGCGGCTCAACCTCAAGACGGTGAAGAAGAACGATTGCAGAAAGATATCCAGTACATTGTTAGAAGAACGAATACCTGCATTTACACAGTAAATTGTAAAGTGTCCGTCCGGCAATGGTAGTTTGACGTTGCCCGTAACATAGAGGGATACAGTGGTAATTACACTCGCATGTGCATAACTGGGTACACCATGCGTGATACATCGCATAGCTCGTGCGACACGCCGGGCAGAGTCCCACCAGACTGTGGACTAAAAGTTAATTAAAACACACGACATGCTGCATGGAAGTTTGATACCACTTTTCAGTGTAGTCCGGAAGATCCATCGAGTTTTCCACCAAGAATCACCTCGGCTCTACATCCTGTAGAATTTACATCGGTCCCGCAAATCCCATCCACAAAAAAGCTCCTCCGTGAGGGTTCCAGAAAGGGAGTCATTCTTATTTAGTTAATTTGCCCTCGGATGGCCGTCTGAGAGCTTACGAAAAAACTGGTGATTGCGGATCCAAGGTTGCTCACCAGCGCAGGAGATCTGAATTCTGAAGGGCAATTCTGAAGAGTAGAATGCCGCAGTCAGTAAGCAGCTAGGCCACGTCTAGCGCTGCGCTGGTTCAGCAACCTCGCTGTCATGTCGGCTGTTCCTCGCCGAGTGCTCTCGATTCTTGATGTTTGGCTCATTTTATACTACTCGTGCCATCAGAGGCAGGACGCCCCAGCCAATCAGCTGGAGAGCAGTAGTCAATCAGCGTGCAACTAGGATGGGTGACGTGGCGATCACGTGATCAGCGCATTCCCCATTCACTTAATACATATATGCGATTAACAACGTCAAAGCAATATTTTGAAAATAATTTAAGTGCACCATTTGTGGATAACGCGGCCATTTCTGGTCCGATTGTAAAAAGGTCCTCGTTTCATTCCGGTCCTGCTCGATACCAAGACCCATGAGAATGGAGCGATTTGAAGAAATCACCAGTACCAACTCAGTACACTATATGCATACACTTTCTCCCAATGCTGACACGTGTTGCCAGGGATGCTCTGACGTGCACGCATGCGTGCTACACGTTCTTACGGACTTAGCCATTTTAACAAAACCTCGCCCATATGACCGTATACATGCATGCTATCCTACCCCGGTGGCGTGCTTGGAACATACCCGAAGCGGTCGTCCCAAACCCAGCCCAGCTGGGATGGTCCGTACCAGTCCGGCTGATCCACGCTACAATATCACTTCAGATATGATGGTTGTTTAAAGAACATTGACAAATATGTCATCCGAGTTTACACAGACTATTTCTGTATTCCCGTGCTAATTAAGGCAGGGCTCAGAGCTTTGCAGAAACTTGCGCCACCAGACCTCTATGCACGAGGCAGCAGCCAGTTTCAGGATCAAAGGTTTCCCTGCCAATACCGGTTGACTCACTGACGAGTAATGCAATTAAATTTATTTCTCTGTTTTCCATTCAACTCGATCAATCATAATAACAAGGATAATCGCAATATCATTTATTTCTTTTCTGGATTCCTTTATGTATCCTGTCTATCCATTGCCGGCGAAAGAGCAACTCACGGACACGTGGATATCCGGTGGTATCAATCCATACATGGCAGCATATGATGTAACGCCATCAATGCGATGGGTATTTTATTACTGGCCGGCGCTATGGAATATCGATTGATGCTACACGTCCACGAGTACAGTTAATCAACCAAATCATAATCAATAACGCGTATGACCATGTCGATAGTCACTTACAGGACTGGCGGTATGATCAGCGAACGAAAAGAAGAAGAAGATAATCAATAACAATTGCATAACAGATGCATATACGGGATGGAGATCAAACGTACACATGGCAACATCAGCTACTGCAGCCGCATGCATGCGAACTAAATCAATCTCCGGTGGTGTACGGTATCTAGGAGACATGTCACATTGGCAATGTGGAGGTGGAAACAAATATAGACAGCAAACTCAAATATTGCGAATTATGAGTGTAAGTGCATGGCTTCGCTCTCGAGTTATGCAACAAGGGCACGCAGCAATATACTTGATTTTTAAACTTGTTTATGTTTGATTATGGTGGCAATTGTCATTGCATTCTCAGAGTCCTGCAGCAACACCCAGGCACATTAATGAACAGGACAAGCAATTTGAGTGCAAAGAGTAAGCCAAACTGTTTCCGCCTCCTTAGTTTAGCTAACTTGACTTCAGCATGCGCATCCACTTATGACATACAGTCAACCCTATGACCACATAGTCTATATTGGCACAACTGAAAACGTGTCCTAAAGCATGGTAAGTCATATCCAAACCAAGCATATTCTATGAGCTGGCATGGCATGGCATATACTGATCTTGGAATACAGTTAGCCTAAACATGCGTTAATAAGATAATCAGCTAGTGAACAAGAACATAAACCGTTAGGGCTTGGGGCGTTAGCATTTATATTGCGTCACTAAAGCAACCCCATATTGAATTGTGAGTTCCTATTTCAAAGTATTGATGCAACGTTGAAACACGCACCGCGAGTAAACAACAATGCTGCATTGTTGCCTCAACTACAAGAGCCGCCATCTCTGGACTACAAGCCATCCTGAAAGGACTAAGCACGCATCCTTGCAGCCTATTCTTGACATCTTAGCTGTAGACAATTGTTGCATAACACAAACCTCTTGTGGGTCACCGGCCAATGTAATATCCATTTAGAGGCACGCGGAAGTATCGCCAAACAGTCGGCCAGTCTGGTCTATGCAGAGGAAGAAGCAAATGCAAATTAATACAAAAATATATAACGATGGCCAGTGTGTTTTTGCACGCTGATAATGTAATGCCTACCTTTATGAATAGAGCTATCAAAATATATATTCAAAAGGAATTTCAATGTAGTTGCGAATCACAAAATCGAACATCAGAACAGAAATGAAGGAAAACGGTGTCCATGTAATCTAACCTTTCATATTCGTATCAGATGGCGAGTTTAGCGATTTGAACACAAACTGTGAATCTGTTCATAGATATCACATACTGAATACGGTCTAGCAAGTAGAACTTAAGATATGCATCATTCCAAAGTAAGTTTAGTTTAGTTTGCTCGGCGTGTGCATAGAAATGTGCTTCACCACCCGATTAAGTGGAAGGTTCTAAACATAAACTCCACTATTACCTTTGAGCCATGTTTTATTGTATACAAACATATATAGTCTCAATTTCAAGGTAAACTATAGATACTATGTTAAATAGTTTCGACCTGTTGCTGTCATAATAAAAATATGCAACAGACACGTGATTGAGATATACATTATGTTGGTGGTTTTTATTTTGTGTTAAATCACAATCAAATCAGTCATTGGAAGCAAGGCAAAATAATATACATCAAGTGATCAATCACTACAATGGCCATGTTAGCGGTCCACTATCATATTTGAATTTGCTACACACCCTAGATATCTATATTTGCTTGTCAAACATTTAGGTTTATGCTACATTCTGAGGTCAACTGGATAACACATATGGCAGATAATTTAACTTTACAGTTTATCCACACATCATATGCCGTCATAACCAACTACGGAACGTGTAGCGTGACGTTATACACATTACCTCATACATGACTCGATTATGTCGATTTTTAAAACCCTTCTTGTGTCAACCGCGCCTGAAAGTGTGGTCACGTGGTTAACCTCCTTCATTACCCTACACCTAATTTCTGAGAAAACGTTTCTCTATGAATCAAGGGCGCATGAACTCCTGGAAAATGAAACAAGTGTGAAAACTGATCAAAAGTTAATGATTCAATAGCCGTGTTTTGATCAGATTTTTTTGTGAAATTGCTTTCCACGATATTCTGCCGAGGAAGGTTTGGGCATTCGCCTGGATTTACACAAATCGAGTGTGACTTGCTCATAAAGTCTGCTATTAGTGGTGGAGGGGGGCCTGGAATCGATTAGGCTCAGATAGTGCCAATTCTGAGGTAAATATTGATATTGTTCGAACACCAACACCAACAACAATACATGGGCGTGGTCGTGGACGAGAACGTGCGTATCCGCGTGGACATGGTCATGGCCGTGCATTTCAATCTCCGACCATGTATAATAATGACACTGAAAATGTGCATAATTGGGGTAATTTAGATGAGAGCAATGCTGTTCAATAGCCAGTATACACTGGCAAACATGAACCAACAACTCAAAATATATGCCATTCTGCATGTGCTGTCTTGAAGACATGTGTAAACATGCCTACTGAGGCGGAATTTTGCAATAAGACTTAACTTTCCAACCTGAATATGGGTAAATGATATGCATTTCAACAATTTATATAAAACACATTACGCATGTATCACTCCAGAACAGCATACACCTTGTCAGAAGGGTACAATTATGTTGTTTCGCAATATATGTTCTTATACAGAAATTGCTAATTTGCATATCTTATGGAAATTAGCTAAGCCAGCAGCATTGGATCAGCTAGCTATGGTAGTGTGTGCGTGTGTGTGTGTGCGTGCGTTCGTGCGTGCGTGCGTGCATGCGTGAGTGCGTGCGTGTGCCATAGGTGGCTATGGCTTAGGTACAGATAACCTCTAGATGTTCACATATGACAAACCTACCATGCATTAAAAAATATCATGTTATTGCGGAATTAAGTTGACAGAAGAAGGGTAAACACGTAATAGTCCGACACGTTGTGCGAAATGTAAGTCTTTACTATTTAATTAATGTGCTGTTGAATATTTTATAACTGATTTGTCTGAGCGCTGAACAGCAAAACATTGATAGGCAGCGAGTTCTGCGATCGATCAATCGCAATACGAATGAGGTGTCGGTGGGGATTAGCTTTTGATTTGCAGGGCATGGGTACACTTGGAAAGGTCCATTATACATCGATGAGTTATCTGCCAGCAACGCCCTATGTTTCCCATTTCCTTAATAACCCTGCTAACAGAAGGCTCTACGATGCTAAGCCGTTTATTGTCGCATGCGCATCGATATCGTATCTTAGTAACCCTTGCTATTATCTGTACTCGAGTCAATTGCATGAGTGTTAGATTCTAATCTACTAAACAAACTCGATACAATTATTGAAATGTCTGCCATTTTCCAACGGCTGTAACTGAGCAAAGTAGGATTGTGATGTGTTAGACTGCATGTAGTACATTTTTTGAGAAAGGGAACATGTGCCCAATTGGCAATGTACACATGTGTGTATTCAAATAGAAAGGTTGTACCCGATAGTGTGATTTATTCACAGATAAAATGTGTGTTATTGTAATGGATTATGCACGAGTCGTATTTATAAAGTTGTTTCTTGTTATATTGAACAGGTCTGCTACATTGCAATGCCCAGTATGTCTTCTTAATAATCATTCTGTGAATATGTGTATAGAGAGGCCGACTACGTGACAAGCACATCCAGACTATTGCTATTTTATGACTGATTTGAAATGAATCTGATTATATACCTGAAATATAACCTTCGCCGATTGTCATTTTTATAAGCTGGAGTAAAGTCAATTTGCATCACAATCCAGGCATCATTCTTCCTAACAAATGGCAACTAATAGAACCGTATTGCCCATGGAACCATGCCACGTCAAGTACCTTTTATGAAGAGGAATCCTGTGATTACCGGGTCAATACTCAGCCGTTAGCACGAGTCAAGACTAAAAAATCATCCATTTTGAAAAGAATCCTAATTTTGGAAATCAGATAAATAAAGACAAAATCCTGAAATTGTGTAAAGACGTATGCATTTATTACATGATATCATGTTGCCTGTCCCAATAATATATGGCCAAGTAGCCATCACCAACACTTAGCTGTATGATAATTGTAATCATTGCACACATCGAAATTAGTGAACTCTCACAAGAAAATGGAATATTAAATGCATGTTGAGAATTCCGAAAGGACAATAAATATCACAAACCCACTGTGGTAGTAGTAGTAGTAGTAGTAGTAGTAGTAGTAGTAGTAGTAGTAGTAGTAGTAGTAGTAGTAGTAGTAGTAGTATTAGTGGTAGTAGTAGTAGTAGTAGTAGAAGTGGTAGTGGTAGTGGTAGTAGTAGTGGTGGTGGTGGTAGTGGTAGTAGTAGTAGTAGTAGTAGTAGTAGTAGTAGTAGTAGTAGTAGTAGTAGTAGTAGTAGTAGTAGCAGCAGTAGCAGTAGTAGTAGTAGTAGTAGTGGTAGTAGCCGTAGTAGTGTAGTAGTAGTAGTAGTAGTAGTAGTAGTAGTAGTAGTAGTAGTAGTAGTAGTAGTAGTAGTAGTAGTAGTAGTAGTAGTAGTAGTAGTAGTAGTAGTAGTAGTAGTAGTAGGCTTCCAATTACAATGTTGGAAGCTTAAGTACGATTCATATTTTAAAAAGGCGATCGGTGAAATCTAGGCAATTGCACGCCTATCTCACTACTTGCAGTAGATTACAAAATTATTTCGAAATCTATTACTAGAAAACTTACAAGTGCCATGAATGAGGTAAGTCGTACTGATCCAACCAGCTCTATGCCTGGTCAGTTCTTTTTAACCAACACATTTATAATTAGAGATATTTTAAAGCTAGTTGAAAAGGACAATATCCCAGGTGCTGTTATCGACATGGATAATGAACACGCCTTCGATAGACTAGAGTGGAATTTTTAATTTAAATCACTTAGACATATTGGTTTGAGGTCCAATTTCATAAAATGGATCTAAAATCTGTACAGTGGAATTAGTAGTAAATACTTAGTTAATGAATATATTACCAAACCTGTAATTTTAGAACGTGGTGTACGGCAAGGATGTGCGTTATCTCCCTTGCTTTTTAGCATAGCTACGGAAACCTTGGGCGCAACCCTTAGGAAAGATTCAGCATATCATGGTATTTGTGTGCAGGGTGTCAGTAATCCAGTAAAGGTGTCACAATACTCCGATAACACAACTGTCTTTGCTGTGTCTGATTCTGATTTTAAGTGTCTTGTTAGCATTCTAGATAACGTGCAAATGTCCTCTGGTCTGAGAATTAATAAGAACAAATCAGCGGGGTTATTTCTAGATCAGTGGAAAAGCGGGTGTGATCAACTACTTAATATCCAATGGATGAATAAACCAATGATGATGTTAGTGATATATTTGAGTGCCATCCGTGGAGAAATATTGAACTGGTACCATACAATTGTGCAAATGAAACAAACGATTAATGCCTGGACACATCGACATTTAACAATGTGTTCAGAGCTTTGGTCATAAATACGTTGATCCTGTTAACGTGATGGTATACTGCTTCACCAGTTCATATGTCTCAGCAGGTTGAACATGGTATTAATAAGGTTATTCTAGTGTATTTATGGGAGGGAAAAACTTGCCTGGTTTCTCAAGCGATTTATAGAAATGACTTTTACCAGGGAGGTCTAAATGTGGTCGATATTAGAATAAAATGTATGTCGTTACGGTTTAAGTGTCTGAACATTATATTCTTATATCCAGTGGACAAACGTATCTCGATGCCTTATAGAACAATATATAACACCATATTCTACTAGTAGTTTCTTTTGTGCAAAAAATCCACCACCTAATTATAGGCATGTTCCCACAATTTATTTAGAAATGCAACGCAATTGTGACCGTTTTTATTAAGGTGGAGAGGCCACCATTATGCTGAAAGAGCATTCTAAAATTTAATATCTGGGGTAATAACCAATTATGTTATCAAAACAATAAACACTGTAGTATCCCTCGCTGGCAGAGAAAGGTATTAACTATATATACGTGGTATTGTCGACGCTGTTACCCGCAGATGGAAACCATTAGTAGACATGTTTTGATTTGCGGAACTACTTCCAATAGATGCTAACCGCCTGCTAATTCGCATCAAAGACGCTATACACATAATTGGTTCTTCCTATGTAATATGGCAATTGTCAACGAAGAAGCCGGTTTAAAATGTACTTATGATGATGGATAAATTGCATGTAAGATGACAGCAAAAAACTGGTATAGGCTCCTTCGGAATCAACGTATTGGTCATCTGAAATGCATCCCAGCTTGAGAAGATTGTGGTTATCATAAAGCCAACTGGGAAATGGTATGGAAAAGGGTACACATGTCGAGCATTCCAAACCAAGCCAGAGATGTTGTTTGGAGGCTGATCCAATGGAGGCTTTGCGTTAAGTATCGCATGGCTAAGGCTAAATTATGCGCTGCTGGTGACAATAAATGCCTGCTGTTTATAGGCCCAGAAGAAACGTTGCTGCACTTATTCATTGAATGCCCGCTAGTAGGCCATCGTTGGCAATATGTACAGATGATCCTGCGACAATGTAATGTACCTAGCACTGTGATAGCAGCTCGAACTGACCAATATGCCCATGTTAAATACTGGTCGGAGTATTGACCAATGCTGTCAAAGCATCAGCATTTGGACTATTTGGAAATGCCGCTGTTCTCTGGCTCGGGATATCAACATAATTACTGGAGTAGTCCATGTAACAGCACTGCAGCGGATATTATATGCGTTGTTATCACGTAATGTCATGGGAGAATACAACACGGCCCTGAAAATCCATAGACTACATAATTTTAAAAATGGCTGTTGCCGAGGAGAATTAATATCAATTGAAAATGGCAAATTGATAATAAATACGACCCCCACCCCCTAATGATTAAAGGTATTGTTTTTATGCGGAGGATGTGCTGAATTGAATCGTCATTCTAAGTAGCTTAGCTTCTGCGTAAAATCAGTAATATAGTCTATGTTATTCTTCATTATATTTGTTCCGGGGTAATTTTGGAAACGTTACATTGATGTAAGTTGACTTGCGTTTTTCATGTCTGTGATTAAAACGCAGTGTAAATATAGATTCGCAACCATCAGAATATTTGCACTGGGGTAATTTTACCAAGTTTATATATTGGAGGCAGCTATAATAGTGATGTTTGCGCAAGGGTACTTTTATAAATGGGCCGCATGTTTAAATATCTGGTCCAAATGCGCAACTTTGTAGTTATTATAGATACGCATTGCTATACTTGCGTATTGGGTGCTGATAGAGTGACCGGTCCGCTAGTCGAGCCGGTCATGCTAGCAGTCATTTTTACAAAAAGTGTCTTCATTTGGCCTGCAAAGAGACATTCTTTAATGCAATCAGATAGGCCGGTTTTGTCCAGATTCACCATAAAGATGTCTACATGATAATTACTAATTTAATTAGTGTGAAGAGTTTATACAATGATGTAATGTTTTTATATCCATCCTTGTCATTTTATGTGTGTATTATTGATGGCATTTTTAAGAATAGATTTGTAATGTAAATTAACGCTTTGGCTCGGAAATCCTTTGCGTGGACGCAGTTGACACCTTAGGTAACGTCTGCGTACAGTCTTTTCGTTTTCAAAATGCCCAGTCTTATAATATCTGTATAGGAATGAGAAAAAATCGCTTTAAAAGCCCGTATTAATATCATCATTTATATGATGTTCTAGTGGTTTATGATAAATTTGCAATCTGACTCTCAAAATAAACTGAGACCACTTCGAAACAACCACGATGTGTATTATTGCTTAGCAAGTTACAAAGCGCAAACAATCCCGGACATTTTTGGAAAAGGCCTCTTAAAGTAAAGAGAAATGCTAACAGTCAGCGGCGATATTTACATTTGCTCGCTGCATGGCTGCATAAGGGTTCTCGTGAGATCTCCTACGTTAAACGGGAGTGTATTCTCGCATAGTACGAAGCTACGGCTCTATGTTTAGATTGGGACGGCTGATAAAGCCCTTGAGTATAAATACTCGTACTGTGACTGTTAGTTAAAAATCACGCCTGCCTTTTCATGAACTGGGATAAATAATGTAGGTATAGCGTTACTGTATTAGTATATTTCTGTTGAACATATGTTTTGAATTATATTATGTGTGATGGAAAGACTGATGCATTTGTAAAAGCTTGTTTTCTGTTGACGTGTGGTTGCTGTTTGCGTTTGGTATGCTTTGTCAATCTTTTATATATTTTTGGATATTGAAGGCTTTCCGCACGGTCCATTGATCGTGTCATCAAGAAAAAAAATAAATACAAACAATTTTAGCAGCAGCAGCAGCAGCAGCAGCAGCAGCAGTGGTAGTAGTAGTAGTAGTAGTAGTAGTAGTAGTAGTAGTAGTAGTAGTAGTAGTAGTAGTAGTAGTAGTAGTAGTAGTAGCAGTAGTAGTCGAAGTGAACGCACGCGTTTATTTAGCTCTGCAATTGCTGCCCGAATTTGCTAGTTTCTAGCGCGATTTTGTAGATACATTTTATACATATATTTCGTATTACTATTTCCTTTCAGACTTTATGTTTAATTTGTAAATTCTTGTCTTGGTTGGAGCGCATTTTGTGTCTCCATTTTCTAAAGGCATTCCTCTTAGCTGGCGATTTCCGCCATTTAATATGGCTCCTCTTACTGTGGTCAATGCAATACATTTCTCCCCGCGCCAGTCTGCTATTTCTATAGTTCGTAGGCTAGCGCATTATATTTGGCAAGATCGCTTGGGTGAGTGGATTTAATTCCTTTGTCATTTGTAAGCACAAGCCTAGTTCTTTAACTATATAAATCCTTATAGTCAGTTGGCTGTCCCCGGTCAGCTCGAACAGACTAACACATATATGACTGTACTATCAATTCATATATGTGTTAGTATACTTTGATAAACCACCATGGCAACCTATAAGCATACCCTAAGCCTTAAAATAACAACTAAGGGGTGGGGTGTCACGGATATCGACGTGTATCATGGGTTAAAAGACGTCGTTGGCGCGGGACCTGCTACTTTGCAGGGGCTTATCAATGTTACTAAAACTGTATGGAATGTAACAGTGTCAAATGAGGGGGTCAAGGAAAAGCTTCTGGAAGATGTTCTTATTGTAAAATGTGAAGTTTGTAACGTAGAGGAAATCGAGTCAGATAGGTTGCTAGTGAAGATGAAAGTTCCACTAGAAATTCCAGATGACAGAATCATGAGTGAACTCAAGAAGTATGGCAAAGTGCAAAAGATTGAACGGGAAACGTATCCCTTTGACAGAACGCTAGAAAGCGGTGTACGACGTATTTGGTTTGATAAAGTGAATAGCCCTTTACCAAGCAGATTGACGCTTGATGGCAGCTTTGTCCTGGCCTTATGGTATAGAGGGCAAATTAAAGAATGCCGGATCTGCCTAAGTACTGACCATTTGGCAACAGATTGTCGCAATCGAAACAAATGTTTGCTCTGTGGTTCAGTTGACCATTTTAAATGGCGCTGTCCAAAAAATCAAAACAAGCCCTCAGTATCAGGATATAATCGCCCATTAAAGGATTCAACTGAGTCAAATGCTTCTGAAGCAACCGCTACGGAAGCTGTTGTTTTGGTTCATGCCACTGTAAATGACACAAACAAATCATCAAATCCTGTTAAAGTAACTACAGTTGATGAAATTCATGTATTAGAGGAGGGTATAATCTTAAGTCAAGAAAATACTCAAAATACAGTGGAGCCAAACGTTGCTGTAAAAGACACGCAGGAAAATGATGATCTTACAGAAGAGCCAGTGTACACTTCCTTAGAAGATGAATTAAAATTAGGACAGGATAAGTTTAGGACTCATAAGACAGAAAGTTCAGTCGATTCTCCGCCAAGCCCACTTGATTTAAGTCAGCTTGAAGATATGGTAAATGATGCTCATGCCAAATGTTACTTAAGTAGCAATACGCGTCATAAAGAAGACAATAGCTCAGAATCTGATATTGAAGTAAATGATATGGATGATGATACAATGTCAGTTGCAGAATCAGATGTGTCCATTCAAACACAGAGTTCACAGATGAAAGATGAAATGGTAATGTACCGATCAGAAGGGGGTGAAGTGTTAGTGCCATATGTAACGGTGAGAGGCGTGAAATATCGTCTAATGCGCCATGATTCTGATATTTCCAAATATGAATATTTGTCTGTGGTAGAACTAGGAAATATTGAATTCGCAGGAAAATTAGGTAAATGGTCTAAGAAACGAGCTAAAAACCCAAATCTAGTTAATCTAATGATGGCGGTTGTAAACATCATTTTACAAATTATGATTATCTGCACGATCAATTGCAGAGGATTAAATACCGAATTCAAGCAGCGCCACTTGCTTGAAGAATTAGCAAATGAAAGAGTTGATATTGCTTTTCTACAAGAGACCAAAATTCAAAAAGCTGAAGTGTATGAATCTCTCAAAGATATTTCAAAAGGGCAGATTTTGTATTCTTTATCACAAGATAATAGTGCGGGAGTGGCCATTCTTATCCTGCCCCGCTGTCTCAACTATGTTGACGTTATATCGTCGTCATCAGATCCAAATGGGCGATGGATTTGTGTATCAATTGGTGTACTAAACACAAGTTTAAATTTGATGTGCCTTTATGCACCTACCTCTCATCAATTGCGCCGTGCATTTCTAAATGATGTTTCCACAATAATTCAAGACAGAACGCCTGAAAACCTAAGTATGGGCGGTGACTTTAATTGCATATTAGACGAGGCTAAAGACAGAAACTCTAGGTCTAATTTTAATGACACATCGCATAATATTTTGAAACACATTTGTGAAAATAAAAACTTGTTAGACACTTATCGGATTGAAAATCCAGAAGGCCAGGAATTTACTTGGTTTTCAACCGATGGAAGGTTAGCTTCAAGGTTAGACAGGATCTATGTAGAACGTTCATTGAAAGGTTACATGTGTACAACTAACATAAAACCAGTAACTTTCTCTGATCACAATATGTTTTCCATCACATTAGACACTGCTGACTGGGTCAAACGAGGAGATGGATTTTGGAAACGTAATGTAGCATTGCTACGAGATAGTTGCTACCGCAAATGTGTGGAAAGTTGTTGGAGGCATTGAGATGAAAGAAGAGGTTCGTATACATGTATAACAGACTGGTGGGAAGATGCTAAATCAGACCTGAAATATATTTCAAGGCAGTATTCCATTAGGAAAGCACGTGAAATACGAAAGCGTAAGAAGGCGCTTCAGTGGTCGTTGTGTAAAATTAATAAGAACATTAATGATGGGGAACATAATTATTACGAACTATTAGTTAAATTAAAAGGTAGACTAAATGAAATAGAGCAATATCAGTTTGATGGCGCCAACATAAGGTCAAGAGCACAAATGCACACCGAGGGCGAAAAGCCTTCACGTTACTTTTGTAATTTGGAAAAAGCATAGAGAAATTAATGCGCTCACTGAAGACTAATGATGGAGTATCAGTGTGCTCAAATGCAGAAATGATTGAAACAGTATCCGAATTTTACAAATCATTGTATAAAGCTGAGGGAAGCGAGGAAACTGCAACTAGAGATGTTAGCTAATATAACGAAAAGACTTCCAGATTCATGTCGCGAAAGCTATGACCAATCAATAACAATTGATGATTTGACAAAATCCCTCAAAGTTATGAAGTTAGAAAGGTCTCCTGGATGTGACGGACTTCCAGTTGAATTTTATCAAACATTCTGGCACTTATTTGGGCCAGTATTAGAACAAATAGCAACCAGCATTTTTAAGCAAGGGCATCTCCCTACATCGATGGCCCAAGCATATGTTCGGCGTATATACAAGAGGGGTGACAGCAATAAAATACAGAATTATAGACCAATCTCTCTACTCTGTGTAGATTATAAAATTATTACTCGGGCACTAACATTAAAACTTGGCGCAGTCCTAGGCGAAGTCATTCATGATGATCAAACCTGCTCTGTGCCAGGAAGATCAATATTAAACAACACTTTGCTTATACGGGACATTATTCAATTAGTTGAAAAGGAGTGTATCCCAGCAGCAATAATAGCAGTTGATAACGAGAAGGTGTTTGACAGACTAGAATGGGATTTCTTGTTTAAGTCTTTAGACCATATTGGCTTTGGTTCAAGATTTATTAAACGGGTCAATATTTTATATACTGATATAACAAGTTGCTATTTGGTTAACAATCAGCTATTCAAACCTGTAGTGTTGGAACGAGGTGTCAGACAGGGTTGCTCACTGTCCCCGCTTCTTTTCGTCATAGCTAGGGAATCGTTGGGGGCCACATTGAGGCAACGCAATGACTTTCAAGGAATATGTTTACGTGGCGTAGAAAGGCCACTAAAGGTTTATCAATATGCAGATGATACGACTGTGTTTGCGGGTAAAAATACGGATTTTAGAATTGTTAATGGAGTATTAACAGAAGGCATCAGGACTTAAAGTCAATAAAGATAAATCTAAGGGATTGTTTTTGGGCGATTGGAAGGGCAGAACTGATAATGTGATGGATATTAACTGCTCAAATGATGTCATAAAAATTGTGGGTATTTACTTTAGTAGAGAACAAAATGTTTCACTAAACTGGGAACAAAGGATATCCAAGCTAAAGTGTGCATTACTAAATTGGAAACGAGGTAGCCTAACTGTCTTTGGCAGGACATTTGTCCTTAATAATTTAATTTTATCTGGACTGTGGTATACCGCTTCTGTAGTTCATATGCCCAAATCAGTAGAGTCAAAGATCAACACGTTATTTTTGTCCTTCTTATTGGAGGACAAAGCCCATTTAGTATCATAGTCAATCCTCACCAATGAAAAGCATGCCGGAGGCCTGGATTTGGTTAATGTTTCAGCAAAGTGTGCTTCTTTAAAATTGAAATTCTTGACTAAGTTACTTACTTCAAACTCATCTTGGTCAAGTGTTTCAAGGGCACTTCTCCAAAGGTACGTTGACCCATTTCCAGTAGAATGTTTATTTATGTGCAATAAATTGCCACCTAATCATCAAAAGATTCCAAATGTATATAAAGAACAGCTCGAAGCCTTAAAAATATTTACACGATCAATGTCACAACCCAATTGTTGGGAAGATGCCTTAGAGCAACGTCTTTGGGGCAACGAGTTGATTCGTGATAATGATGATGTATTATATTTGCCCTCTATGGCGAAAAATAGTATTCAATATTTAAATGACTTGGTAGATCCGAAATCTCGTAAATGGATTGCGATGCAAGATGTAGCCAGAATAACATCAATGAGACATATTTGTTAGAATAAAGAATGCAATACCTGCTGTATGGTTCAAATTGCCGAAAGCACGTGGCAACATTGATATGTTGCAACCAACATTAGTATTTATGTCAGAACATATAAAATACAACATGGCATCTAGAGACTGGTATAGAATCCTAATGCAAAGTCGGAGACAGACTCCTATTGTGGTTAGGCATTGGAACAATTTAGGATGACGCCTAAGAACTGGAAAAATGCCTGGAAAGCAATACATCTACCATGTCTACCAGGAAATGCACGGGATCTGGCATGGCGATTACTCCATCGAAGGCTATGGGCCTGTCATCTTACTTATATGTGTAAAATATCAAGTCAGACCGGTGCTTATTATGTAATACTGAGGAGGAAACGATAGACCATATATTTACTCAGTGTCGCATAACTACAGGCTTTTGGGTATATATCAATATCCTCCTTGCTAAATTTGGAACCAAATATGTGAATTTAGTGGCTGAAACAATTTTGTTCAAAGATTGCTCAACTATCGAACGAATCATGAATAGCAAGTAGAAAGAATTGTTAATAACCCTGTTATCTGTAGGAGTGTTGGCCATCTGGACGCATCGGTGTTCAGAGGCCAGAGATAAAACTGGCAACAACCATCATAGAGCCATACAAGCTATATTTCGATCATTGTTGATAAACTGCATTCATTGTGAATTTTACAGGCTAGTAGAACATGGGAGAGAAAGTATATTTAAAGACGTATGGTGCAAAACTGGCCTAGTATCAATTGAATACGGATAGCTAAAAATATCAGAAGTGGAACTCGTATAAGCTAGCACACTTGCTGCTTGCTGTATATTGATAAATGCTATTTTAATTTAATTTAATTGCCTTTATTTTAAAATTGTAATGCCTTAGGAGACCCTAATCTTGACGAATATCCTAACCTTGGGATCAGAGTATTTAAATATCAAATGAGCATTATGTCAATATTCTGGAGGTGATCAGATTTTCAAGTTAACAGAGTGTGATATCTTACAATTAGCTTCCTGTTGTAAATATTTACTGAGGGTGTATTTGTTCCAGGGTAATTTGAAAAAACTTAGAATGAAGTAAATTTAGAATGTGAACCCAGAGCGCCATCTAAGTAGGCATTGTTTGTTTACGTTTGCTGTGTGCATTAAATTATATAAAGGCTACTACGTCCGTTGGGTATTTAATAATCGGCTAACTGGCGTCAATGAGTGACTTTTTGTTACTTATTGACGAGTCACCTCGCCACTTGTTGGCGAGCTGCACTCGCCATTTGGCCCTACTACTATACGGTGTGCTACGTTAAACTACATATGATCTACTTAGCCTGCCGGTCATGAATCGGCTCAATGGCATCAATGAGTAGCAGTAGCTTACTGCTAAGTATTGATGAGTGGCTTTACCACTTGTTGGTTAGCTATGCTCGCCATTTGGGCCTACTATTACACGGTGTGCAAATAGCAATGTCTTTGTTGAATTATGTTATGCTATCAGCTCTTTATTAATTATGTTTTCTATGTAGTTATGCCACGGCTGTGGTATATGATAATAGAGTAGTTTAGCTTGCACTGTTTTGACATGTTAGGTTTGTATTGTTATTCTATTAATAAAGCCTGCTATTTCAACCAATTTTTTTATGGGGGTGCCTTTTGTAAAGGAGTTCCTCCGGGAAGTGTATCCGACTGCGTCAGCGTCGGATTTTCAAAAAAGAAAAAAGAAAAAAAAGTATTAGTAGTAGTAGTAATAGTAGTAGTAGTAGTAGTAGTAGTAGTAGTAGTAGTAGTAGTAGTAGTAGTAGTAGTAGTAGCAGTAGTAGTAGTAGTAGTAGAGCGAGTAAACGGATGCCGGGTGCATGCTGCTTCATGTACAATGCCACTCTAACCAAAACTTTCAATGTTTACGTGAATAGATAGACATTGCATTTTGTTCCTGGTATGCGCACATAATTGTATTGTGAATTGCTAAGCATAACGAGAGATAGAATCGCCAGTGAAAGTACACATGTGAACATGCGCTAGCCGCAACACTACCGTTCGATTGATTAATGCCCTTTGCTGTGTAAATCCAATCGTTCCATGCGTGCCTGTTCATTGCATTGCCAATCATACCATGTGTATGGAGCGAGATTTCGGCTGTTACACATCTGCATGCGTCTAGATATTGCACACATTATCATCATTAAATTCACATCTGTTTATTTAGAGTGATTGTCTAGACAACGCTAATTTGTTTGTGAACCCGCCAATTATATGTGCTAAATGATGGCAGGTGAATATACACTAAGTCCGATATCAGGAACTGATCGATACCATTCAAAGATGTGTTCTGTTGCTGTACAGCATTCTCAGCAAATATAGACAAACAAACACATGGTGGTGTAGTCCCGTGTATCGATCACTCATATGAAGTCATAATCATATTCGGCTATCGCGTCCTTTGCTGTCACCAGAAGTGCCGAGAATGAGCCACTTAGACTCGTTCCCCCGGATCGAACTTCTAGCTGCGTTAGGAGTATGTTGAAAATGTCCTGAGATTCACTGCTAAGGCCGTGCTGCTATAATTCATGTGTTCGCTTTGAGAAACCTACTTTAGCTTAAAGACTACATGATTAGGTACCAGTAGGTACTAGTATAAATGTGTGAAACGTCGCCGCTTTGGTCCTAGCTATTGAGAAGCCCCAGTCGATTCAGAGATCGGCTCCAACCAAATCCGCGGGGCGAGTTACCAAGCCAATCCTTTGGCCAGATGGCCGGAAGCGCATAGGAAGAGACAACTGCTCAAGTAAATTAGAAATCCGTAAAAGACTGTTTGGCCAAGTATATAAAGTCGGTCCACTTACATAGCGGCAGTAGAGCCGTTAAAGTGACTTTACATTCAGCAGTTTACGTTCGGTGGAGCAGCCGTCCCTAACTAACGATAAGTTCTATACGAAATAGATGAGCTTATATAGCGTTTAGGGAATTGTACCATTTCGCGTGTCTACAAAAAAGGCGCGAGAAACGGACCTAATGAAGGAGTGGTGCCGTTAATAATCTGCTAATGTGTGAGTTATTGAAGGTATGCAGAGGAAGTTAAGGCGAGCGCGGTATTGGCTATAAACAACGCATTAACTAACGAAAGAGAGTACAATGTTCTAGAAACGGCGCTCGCCGTTACAATCTATACAGTTAAAGGACAGTTAGGTATAAACTGTCCTGGAACACCTACTTGTAATCGCTGCAGAAGATGACTAATACAATATCTTAAAATCGCCTTTTAGTCATCGTCGAGATATATACACATCTAATTGGTAAACATGCAGAAGCCTAGTAAAACAGTATGCACGCTGCCCTGCTAACGGCGGCTGATAACGTTCTAGCACGTATTCGACGTTGGTGAAGTTTGAGTTTGACAAAGAAGTTCTTTACTAACTAGTCCACGCACCTATTATTCACCAGCGCTATCAATCCGCGCCTGGACGTGGACGGGAGACGATC
>CM067360.1:119608108-119763108 GCA_034401795.1 Chaetoderma sp. LZ-2023a
GTGGGTGGGAGGGGGGTGTCCCTTTACCTCACATGGGGGCAGGATGGGGACTCAGGGGCTTCCGCAGTGGGGTCAGAGATTAACTTTGCATCCTCATCAAATCAGGGGGAAAATCAATTCCGCCGCCACCACCATGGCCCCCAAGGCCTCCCACAACAAATCCCTAAAACCATGGCCCCTGCAATCACGGGTGTTAGGACCAAGTACCCAGCTACCCCACCAGTGCCTCCACCCCACATTATTAAGACCATTTATTAGAAATATTGTCTGAAATGGCCTCTCAGAGTCAAATTATCAGAATTTTCCCGGGGGAGGATCCCAGGACCGCCTAATTATTCAGAGTATTAACTCATGGACCCACCCCATACTCCCTCACCCACACCCACCCATTGCAGTCTAAATGCTCTCTCCAGGGTTGACGTTTTTCGAAATTTTCTGATCTCACCCAAGGGGGTTTGGATGGGAGAAGGATTGGATGGCATGGCGAGTGTGCATCCATGCCAAATGAAGAGGGGGTGGGGTGGACACACTTGATAGGGGGTGGAGGGCACTCTGTATAATTAAATCTATAAAATGAGCGCAGGTGAGAATTGTGAAATAAAAATATTAAGAGATGAACATCATAATCAATGATATCAAATACAATTAATTAAAGTTAGATAATTTCCATGTGATTAAATAAACAAGAAACAGGAAAACTAGAGAACAGAAAATCTAGAGTTTGTAAAAGAAATATCCTGGGCAAAAACTTAGAGTTAAAACCTGTTGCTATTTGTAATAATAGGTTGATTGTGAATGATGTTATATAATGGTATTTTGTTGGCAATTCACGCCACTGTTGTATGCACACTCTCATATGTTCATTTACAGTTCGAGAGAAATTTATTTTTGAAAATTTTCGATGGAATGACTGGTTTGGTTACCGCGCCAGTCAGTTTAGTGGTAAATTTTCAAAAATTGTTTTGTTTCGAAAACTGCTAAACTTAAGAGAAAATACATTTAGGTTGTCGGAAATATAAAACAAAGCGAAACGCCACGTCCGAGATAGATGCAAGCAAACCGGCTGCAACTTGAGTGATGAATGCTGGGATTTACATTCATCAGCATCATGAAAACTCTGAAAACATGTTAATACACAAATGTATATGTGAAAGTGAAAAACCAACCCGAGAACAAACCACTTATAACCCTTTCCCAAGTTGTACGCCAAATGTCTCCCCAAGCTTGTAGTGTTTTTTACAATTTTCTAATCAGTCCCCAGAACTCCCTAGGGGGGTTTGGACGGGGTAGAGTGTGCGCATCCATGCCATAAGGGGTGGGTCACCCTTAATCGAGGTAGAGGGGAGGGCAGTCTGAATGAATACATCTGAAAAATGAAATTAGATAATTTCCATGTGATTAAAATATAAACAGGAAAAATTAAAATGGAAAATCTGGTACGTGTAATTACAGAGCAAGAGAAGACTATCTTTGAAAACTTACCACTGGAATGACTGCCTCGGTTATCGAGCCTGTCATTCCAGTGGTAAATTTTCAAAAATAGTCTTCTCTTGGTCTGCAAACGGACGAAATTAGCAAGGCATGTGTTATTATTAAGTCGTGATAATTGTGATCAATCTGGTCGCCGTGATCTTGCCATTTGAAATTTTGCCCCAAAATTGTTCACATTTCTATATGACTCCTAGGGTTGATCACCCACGCAGTTTGGTCAAGATATCTCCAGTTATAAGAAAGAATTGCAACGCCAGAAATTTACGAAAACTAACGCCAAAAATGTAAGAATACTTGTATTTACATATTTTTCTTCATTATTTCACTTAGGAGAACCCGCTGTTTGACAGTGATGGCTGCAAGACCACATAGCATTGCATATTTCAGCTGTTTTATCTCACGGCACCTGTCTTTATTAAGATAGAGTATTAGGTACCTGTGTGGACGCATGCACTCATTGTACACATACAGACGATGGCCCTCGGAATCATAACATATTAAATACTATAATAGACTCTAGCTCGGTGACCTCGCACCGGTCCTGCATATGTGACTTCGTCCTGTCTTTGCATGAGTAGATCCCGTCTCTCGGAACTGCTTTCCTTTAAACGAACCTTCCTTCAAAATTATGTTGCTGCTGGGATGAGGGGAAAAACGGATCCGTTCAGGAACCAGGAAAATGTATAGAATCCTTCTAATACAAGCTGTACACCACCAGGAAACACATCAGTTGGAAGGTAAACAATTCTTGTCGCGAGCTCACACAGCCAATGGTTTGACATCTTATTTTTAAATTATCCTAATCTATATAGAGCCATACACGCAAAATCTTCTTTTAAAAATGTGCGTGTATACCTATATATAGACAAAGGCTGGTTTAACGGACAAAGGGCCAGATTACTCGGTCGTTGGCCAGTTCGCCAGACTTCCATTTCCAATCTGCTCCTATTCCTTTAAAAGAGGCCAAACTGTGACCAAAGGGCCAGCTGAAATTTCACTATCTGATGAGTTTCAA
This sequence comes from Chaetoderma sp. LZ-2023a, assembly GCA_034401795.1. Lineage (NCBI taxonomy): Eukaryota > Metazoa > Mollusca > Caudofoveata > Chaetodermatida > Chaetodermatidae > Chaetoderma > Chaetoderma sp. LZ-2023a. The sequence continues at coordinate 119,610,615 of CM067360.1, forward strand.
CCTCAGACAGTGAGATCTTTAACGTCCACGCACATGTAAGGAGACGGGACCTAGGTTTAATGTCTCATCCGAAAGACAATGCTTTTTTGTTTGTTTGTTTAGTTGGTTTTATTGGCCGCTTACACCGAGATGTATTTGGGCAATGACTCACGCTGAGAGGTGCTTCCCCGAAGTGTTGCGTTGCTCCCCCGAAGGGTTGCTATAAACAAGCATTAAAACTGAAAAAAGTAAAAAAGTATGATGTTGCTAGGGGTGTAAGCGGTCCCTGTTTCTGCCTAATGAACTGTTGTGGGCGGGTGTAAGTGTTGGATGCAGTGCACGAGTGGATGGGAGGGGGTGTCCCTTTACTTCACATGGGGGTATGATGGTGACTCAGGGGCTTCCACAGTGGGGGTCAGAGATTAACTTTGCATCATCATCAAATCAGGGGGAAAATCAATTCCGCCGCCACCACCATGCCCCAAAGGTATCCCACAAAGAAACCCTAAAACCATGGCTCCTGCAAACACGGGTGTTGGAACCAAGCATCCAGCTACCCCACCAGTGCTAACCCCACATTATTAAGACCCTTTATTAGAAATCTTGTCTGAAATGGGCTCTCAGAGTCAAATTATCAGAATTTTCCCGGGGGAGGATCCTAGGACCGCCTACTTATTCAGAATATTAACCCAGGGACCCACCCCATACACCCTCACCCACACCCACCACATTGCAGCCTAAATGCTCTCAGGGTTGAATCTTTTTCACAATTTTCTGATCTCACCCAAGGGGGTTTGGATGGGAGAAGGATTGGATGGCATGGCGGGTGTGCATCCATTCCAAATGAGGTAGGGGTGGGGTGGACACCCATGATAGGGGGTGGAGGGCAGTCTGTATAATTAAATCTTAGATATGCGTTGGTTAATCAGTATTTTCAAATCATAATGCTTCTATTACTGTTATCAGTGGCATAGGGGTACCTTTGTATGTGGACAGCACATCATTCGCTGTGTCTGTACATTAGTTATGGCATTTGTCCTTAAATATTTCACATCCATTTGTCACAACCTGTTTATATGCATTCAACAGTACACATAGGGACGGATGGTGGATGCCCAAAGATCGGGAGAGCTCTGACGTCGTTGGACATAGTAATGGTATGTATTTAGTGGAATTGATGGTCGTTGGAATTATTCATATGCCAATTCATGAATGAATTTCATGAGCTACGTATATGACGCCATACTCAACTAAGTGTAGAATGACGTCATAACCAGTACGTCATGAATGCTTAATAATAAACGCTTAATAGTTCTTTAAGTAGCATGAATTCGAGCTTTAGAGTTTAGAGATCGATCGATCCAACAAGGGAGGGGCATGGGTAGAGCTTAACTGGAGATGGGCGTGGGGTATCTAAGTCGGAAAGGCCCATTCTCCTTCGTTCACCATTCTTGAAACATACTACAGTTAATATTCTACATACTATTTATTAGGGGGCCCACCATGTTGAAATCATTGAGTAAAGGGAGGATAAAATGCATCACGTGAATCCATCTGTGAAGCTATTTTCCTCATACCAACACTAGAGATGCATAGGATTTACTATGTCGCCTTTCAAGTTTCGTGATCGTGGTTCGTACATATATCGTTTATCATAGTATTGTACTATGGCTAGCTTTTTCCCTATAAATTATGTCCACGTACACTCAAATGTTTAATTATGATTGGCTCATCACCAAATTATTCAGACGCATAAAACATAACACCACTTTTAAATAATAGTTGTGCTTATAATAGAGGTGGATTGCACACGGTGAACTAGATCTATCTAAATGATTGATGTGCCAGGCTGATGAGTCTAAGATGCATATCTCTTTCTTCAATTGTCAAACCGCCAAGATGTCTTGACATATTCACTTAGCAAAGTATTACTACTCATAGCAAAATACTATTATTGAACTCACCTGGTTTACTGTCTGGCTATCACTTAATTGATCTTTTGCCTGCATAAAGTGACACTTATACATATACTTAATATAATTCTAGATACTTTGCCATACAAGTTAAGAGATATTCAGTATATCAGACATTATATACCCTAACGGTATCATGTACACCGGTCTCTGATCGATTTACTATTAAAACGTCCCAAGCATTTATTGCGATACTTCAGACATACTAGCACATACAGCTAAAGGGAATTGTATGGCTAACCTGTTTGTCATTTATGATCGACAATGATGTCAATAGAAACTATTGCCCATCATTAAGCTGCCACATGGGAGCTGGGTCATCAAACAGGCGTGCTTCCTAATGGCTGAATGGCACATTACTGAATCGTATTATTCAGCGAGTCCAAATGATGGGCATCGCCTGCCAATTCTCTGTAGGGAAATGGCAACAGTCTCTGTACACAAGTATGTGGCCGACAGTTGACTGCCACCATGTGTCTAACGCCGAGCATAGATCATAACATTGAGAATGGTAGCTTCTAAATGGCAATAGCAATTCAAATCTATGTTGCAATTCACTAAAATGGAAACATATTACAAGCATGGACACCATACACCTGAATACGATAATGTAACTTTCCGTGCATGATTAACTATTAATACATAGCAAACGACCATGGAATATTCCATAGAAGAAAATAACCAACTAGCATTTATTTAACTGGTATCTAAACACATTTCTGTACTAGACTATTCTCCTTTTAATAGCTAAATTTGGTGATAATTGTTTAATATTCGCCTATCGAATATCAATGTGCAGGAGAAGAGATGATCGTTGTTAAAAATATACTGGAATGGCCCTGCGCAAATATCAAACCAATTGTTAAAACGGTAACTCTTCAGAAATAGTGTCCACTTGAGTTCAAGAAAACCGCCATGTCATGCCAAACTCAATCATCATGATGCGTGGGTGCATAAAAGGAACACATTATTCAGAGAATGTACAAGATTATAATAGTTGTGTTCTATTATTGCAATATCGTCTACACTTTATACATGAATACTAGTATGCGTAATGCGGCCCTTGCACACACGCAACACGATAGTTTTGTTATGGTGCCTGTGCTGTGTACAACATATGAACAAGACACTGGTTATCATGCGGCTGTGTGTATAATGTGTTCATAAAGGAAAGGTATAGATGATAGTCCTCCACTCACACCACACTCATGTTGGCATCGGTCGATCCCTGAATTGCGTGACTATCAATTTCCAGAAATATATACGTGTAAGCCGTTGCTCTCTCTCTTATTATGGACACGTTGGAATTCATAAATACTATATGTCCTGTATGTAAACAAATCAATATAATATCATGATCACAGTAACGTGGCTGTGAGATTCTCCCTCGCTGTTGCTAGTTTGTAATCAAGTAATTGATGAATTTATGTATGTCTACCGTATGCCATCTATTTTACTGTATATAATGCATTAAACTATGTGCTCTTTACTACATCGTTGTAGTGTGTGTGTGTGTGTGTGTGTGTGTGCGTGCGTGTGTGTGTGTGTGTGTGTGTGTGTGTGTGTGTGCGTGCGTGTGTGCGTGCGTGCGTGCATGCGGATGTGTGCTGCTTACAGTGATGCAATCATACCATAATAGCTTCCATTTAGCAATAGGGTAACATGCAATGCAAATTCAACATGAGCTGTCCCTGCCTGGATCCATGAGTCCAAAGGCGTTAAATACGATGAGTGAGGAATCTATTGGAAATCTATCCATGTAGGTAATGCAAAATAAGGCCGATTGCTTAGTTGTAGAATACAAATCTACAAAATGCAACATTACTATGGAAAGTAATTTTTTTTTTAATACACCAACTTCTGCTATGGCATCAGTAGTCTTATGAAGTGATGCATTGTGTATGCGCTTGTGCAAACAAAGACATGTATTGCAGTTAGCGCCACTTGTCTGCCTGTATGTTTTTCTCTGTGTCTGCTTGCCCATAGAAAGCCCGCAATTTGCACAGCGATCCGTGTGTGGTGAGCTAGATGGGCTGTGATTTTCAGCTCAAAGAGTACAAGTTTGAGGTCATGCCGTCAATAAGTGCAATGACAAAATATAGCGTAAGGGTATGAGTCCATGTTTTCCCGTTCGTCACTCAGCCGAAGACAAGTGTAAGTATTGCGGTTGGTGCCAGCCATATGTGTGTTTGTATGACGACCGGCCCATCCGTCCTCATCTTATCCTCTACATATCTCAGGAAAGTTAAAATCACCAAGTTTCGAACACACAATCATATTGTGGCTGGCTAGATATAGATTAAGGTTCAGATCAATAGTTCGAATGTCTAAGTCACATGGTCGCTATGCGTCACTAACTACTTACACATGTTGGTCATAACTCAGAAATGCAAGAGAGCAGATGACAGGAATGCATATTTTTTGCTATAACTCGGAGCCGCAAGAAGGTGTAATCACCAAAGTAGGCACATGGGGTCACATTTTTTACATCTACAGATAGTAGAAGATCCAGCGCAGCAGGTCAACGTATCACTAAGTGCATGATGAGACACACATGCACAATACAGTGTAACGGCGTGTGCATTGTGGCCGGTGTCGTCTGCCTGTATGTTTGCCCATCTGCTTCGTGGCTATATGTCTGTTTTTCCTTGGCATTTCTTCCGTAGACAAGACAGTGGAATCACCAGATTTGGCACGTTCACTCATATCGAGGATGGATAGAAATACTTGCTGCTCGAACGGTCAAGTATCTAGGTTATGAGTCACCAGTTTAATACCAAAATACAAACTTGGATACAACGTGTAAATGCAGGAACATCGAAGTTGACAAATGCAATCAGATTGGAGATGGCTAGTGAGAGCCGAGGTTTAAGGCGAAACATCAAATATCTAGGACTCATTAGGTTCATGGTGAAATGTATATATTTTATCATAATTCATGAAGAATGTAGAGTCGCCAACTGTGGCATATGCGCTCATATTCGGACTGTTAGAGAGTGAGCTGAATTTTTATGAAACAAGTTCAAATATCTATGTCAATGGAACAAGATATGCGCACGTGAATGTAGATTTCTGGACATGACTCGGTAATGTAAGACTGTAGAATAATCCAGTTCTGTACAAACAACCATATCGCAAACGGCTAGGGGAATTTAATTTCCGGTCACATAGTAATATATCTATGTCACGGGTCAAAAAGGGCAAACCTGAGAACACACATTTGACCATACCTCCCGAATGCAGTGAGGTAAACTGGCAAAAATGATGCAATCTATGGAAATTGAGCTGAGTGAACAGTATTATGAGCTTCAGTGCAAAGGGTGCACCATCCTGGCGATGGAGCGAGTGGGTAAGTGAGTATTGGCCTATATCCAACTATGATCATGATGGCGCTTCTTGATTTGCATCATGATCCGAACATAGATGCAGCGTGACGTATACATCGATTGCCTCAAATGCATTGCTTCATTTGCTATAATACAGAAATCAAAATCAATCCATTATTCTATTTCTATGTGATAAAATAGGATACTGATATAGACAGTGTTGTTGATTGTGCCAGACCGAGACCGAGAGCGAGAGAGAGAGAGAGAGAGAGAGAGAGAGAGAGAGAGAGAGAGAGAGAGAGGGGAGGGACGGAGGGATGGAGGGAGAGAGGAAGGGGGATGGAGGGAGGGAGGGAGGGGGGAGAGAGAGCGAGAGAGAGAGAGCGAGAGAGAGAGAGGGGGAGGGAGGGTGAAGGGTGGGAGGGAGGGAGGGAGGGAGTGATGGAGAGTGGGTGGGATGGAGGGAGAGAGGGAGGCGGCAGGGAAGGAGGGAGAGAGAGCGAGATAGAGGGAGAGACAGAGCTAGAGAGAGATTGAGAGAGAGAGAGAGAGAGAGAGAGATTTAATATAGGCAGAGATAGGAGAGATCGAAGGGGTGAAATAGAATGAAGGAAAGAAGGTAGCAAGAAATAGATAAACGGATTATGCAACAACAGCTTCCAGTCAATTTATCTTCACAATATTCATCAGAATAGTTCTTGTATTCTAGATGAGTTACCATATAAAGCCCTCTAAATGGCTAAGTAACAACGGTGAGTATACGATACGATACACCGCATCAATACATTGCAATGCTATATTAAGATTATTTTGTTTATGAACTAGTGTTAGCAGATGTTGTGACTACCTTTTAATAACTGTTTATGATGTGTTTGGAGAGTGCATGTTGTACTGCTTGACTAGAGCATGTAGACAAGTTTCTGCTAGATATTTCTTTCTTGAACAAAAAGCTTATGCAAGTATATGTCCCCGCTACTTACATAGCTGGTGCTGATTTTGAAATTGCATTCCTATTTAACACATATTTAACACCTACTTAACACCTATTTAATACCCATTAGCCGGTCAATAAACATAAGAATGGTGTATATTTTTGGGAGTTTGCAAATATTAAATAGATTGCCGAAATACAACTTTTGAAACGAACTCACAGGGGATAATGATTCTCTCACTTCGCAATAACTTTCCTCCAAAACTCCAACATGGTCCATCTCAGTGGTTAAATCTGCAGACTACAGTACGCAATAGTTCACAGCCTAACAGGAAACCATTGTGACGACAAGATGGTAATCTATCTGAAAACAGTATATACTTTGTTTGTTCCGTATAAAGGCAGCCCATTAATGACATGATCAGACGAACAATAACCACAAATCGGTATGCATACAATATACGCATGCGTAAGGAAAAACAACATATCAGGTATGATGACTGGTAATATAACAGTGTTTACGCAGCCTATTTTTCTATTTCAGAGCTAATTAAGGCATGCCCTTAAGATGTGCAGATGCTACTACACGGGACCACTATGTCTGAGTCTGCAGCTATGTCCAGGATCATACTTATCTCTGGCAGTGCCAGTTGACTCTCTGCAACTGTAATATAATTAAATAACTCTTTGTTTTCCATTTAAATCGTTACAGCATAATACCAAGCATAATCCTATATCATGCGTATCATTTGTAACATTCTTTATGAACTATGAGGCGTTCCCAGTGAAATGGTAACTCGCCGACACTTAGCTATTTGTCATTAGCAATTCATACATGACAGCATATGGCATAAAACTATCACTGCAATAGGTATGTTATTACTTTGCTAGCGCTATGTTCGTAATTTAAACCTATTTAGTTAATCAACCTAATGATAACCAATAACAATTGATTAACGTATGCATGTTCTGAATGGAGATCAAACGTACACATCGCCACATCACCTGCACCACCACTACGTGTACATTTATTTCAGAACATGTGAAATAAATAAATCGCTAGCGGTGCTTGGTATATAGGAGATATGTTGTGTTGGAAACTAACATAGAAATCAAACTCACATCATACAGAGAATGAGTGATTGAGCATGTCTCGCTCTGTAGCTATACAGACAGTGAAAGCACCATTATAATTGATGTGTATAACACATACGTCTCCGGAAGGTAGGCTGATGATTACTATTGCCATTCAGTTCGCAGACTTCAGCAGCAACACCCGGGCACACAATGACCCAGATATGCACTTTGAGTGTAAAGAGTAATGCAAGCTGATGTGTACGCTTCCTTAGTTTAGTTGACTTCATCATACGCATCCATCTACTGCATACGGTCAGACATATGGCCACATATTCCATATCTTCAACACTGCAAACTTGTCCTAGATCAGTGTAAGTTGTGTTCAAACAAACCCGATTCTATGAGCTGCCATGACATACCGAAGTGTGAATACCCTTACTGCACTGTGAGTTTCTACTTCACAGAATTAAGGTAACACTGGAACGCAGTCGCAGACTTCCCTGTACATCAGTAAGCACCAATTTCGCACATTTGGTCCAGCTACAATAGCTGCACACTCAGAGGCCTACATGCCATCCTGGAAGAACTAAGGATGCATCCTTGGAAACTAATCTGGACACCAAGTTGTAGGCAATTGTCGCATGGCATAGTCCTGGTACGTCTCCGCGCAATGCAATATCTATTTGAATGTTGAGGCGCAGGAACGAGGAAACTTAGACAAGCAATCGGTCAGTCTGGACTACGCAGAGGTAGAATCCAATGAAAAGTATTACAAAATACCACATGACAGTCAGTGTATGTTCTGCACGCTCTTTCTGATACGTTACCGCCTAGAACTAAGAATAGAGTTATCAAAATGTATAATAAAAAAGTAGCATGGAATCACAAAATTGAACATCAGGACAGAAATGAAGGAAACCCGTGTCCATGTAAGATGTTATATTCTTATCGGATAGCGAGTTTAACAATTTGAACACAAAATGTGAATTTGTTCATATATATCACATACTGAGTACATTCTAGCATGTAGAACCTAAGAACTACATCATTTCAAAGCAAGTACTTCCTAGTACTCAAGCTCACACACACATAACAAATACAAAGGATTCAATGGTAGTGCCCTTTTAAGACTAAGTTTGTTTGTTTTGCCGAGTGTTCGAGTTTAAATGTGCTTCCTCGCCCGATGAAGCATGTTGCGATGTGGACGTTCGTCAAAATCAATTACCTCATTGCTACCTTTGAACCATATTGTATTTTCTATACATATATATGTTCAATTGCAAGGTAAAATGCAGATGATATGTTGACTATTTTGAAAATGGTGCTGCCATATTTAAAATATTCAACATACATTAATTAGAATATACATGTTGTTGGTGGTGTTGTATAGTGTGTTAAACTCTATAGCAATGAGTAACACTTATATCAGCCATTGGAAGCAAGCTAATAAACAATACATGTCGAATCGTTACAATGGCCATGTTAGCGGCACACTATCACATTTGAATTTGCTACACACTCTAAATATGTATACTTCATAGGCACACATTTACGTTTATTCTAAGTCAACTGGATAAAGCAAATGGCGGATAATTGGCGTTTCCAGTGTATCCATCCATCATATGACGGCATAAGCAACTACGCGACGTATTGGGTGTCGTCATACTCATTATGCCATGACTGACTCAATTTGGTCTGTTTTAACCTTAATAGTCCGTCACGTTGTACCCAATGCAAGTCTGTACTATGCAGTACAGATGCCATTGAATATTGTGAAACTAATTTGACTGAGCACTGTTGTTAGGCAGCAACAGTACCCAGTTAAAGTAGTTTCAAAAGATGTAACAGGATACATGCATAGCTTTCTGGAAATTGACAGTCATGGAGTTCAGGGATAGATCGATCCCAACATGAGCAAGGTGTGGGTGAAGGTTAACTAGAGATGAGCGGGGCATAACTAAAATTGGAAGGGTCCATTAGACACAGATGAGTTATCTGGCAGCAATGGTGTATGTACTATGTTTCCCTTCGCGTTAATAACCCTGCTTAGACGCTCTAAGATGCTAAGCAGTTTATAGTCCCGTGTGCATCGATATCTTATCTACGTAATGTAACACTTGCTATTATCTAGAATCGAGTTAATTAAATGATTGGTACAATCTAATCTACTGAACACATTGTCACAAGTAGTGGCATGCCTGTGCTGTTCCAACGTCTGTAACTGAACAAATCATGGTATGAGTCAGAATTTATGTAGTAATTTTTTTGAGAACCCAAACAGTTGCCCTCATTGTCAATGTACACATTGTATGGTACGTATGCAAATGGAAAGGTTCTGTCCGTAGTTCAATGTATTCACAGATAAAATGGTTGTTGTGGTAATGGATTATCCGATGATGTATGAGTAATATTGATACAACTTTTTCTTATCATACTTTACAGTTATGTTTCATTGCAATACGCAATATGTTGTATTAATAATCAGACTATGAATATGTTTATGGAGAGACTGGGTACATGAAAAGCACATCCAGACTATTGCTATTTTACGAATGATTTGAAATGAATATGGTTATATACTGGAAATATGGCTGTCACTGATAGTCATTTAAAAGCTTGAGTAAGATCAATTTAAAATGTATCCCACCATTAAGCAGGCTGCTTCATCAACATCCAAGCATCATTCTTCCTGATAAATGACACATACTAGAGCTGTAGTATCCATGGAACGCAGATGCATGCACCGCCAAGACCCGTTTATGAAGAGGAAGGCACATTCAGATCTGCTGCGATTATCGATACACAACTCAGCCGTTAGCGAGACTCAAGAATCATCCATTTTTGCAAAAAATCTAGATTTTGCAAATCAGATAAATAAAGCCAAAATCCCAAAGTAGTTTTCCGTTCCTTATTTGAAATATAATCACCACAAATATGTGAACAAACAGCCCATGATCGTGTCTATGATCAGTGTGTAAATATGTATGCATTTATCACATGATATCGTGTAGCCGGTCCCAATAATATTTGGCAAATTGATTATCAACAGAACTTAGCTCTATGATGATTGATAAATAAAAATCTGAGGCAACATAGGTAAGTAAGTAACAAAGTGCAGTAGTAGTAGCAGTAGTAGTAGTAGTGGCAGCAGCAGTGGTAGTAGTAGTAGTAGTAGTAGTAGTAGTAGTAGTAGTAGTGGTGGTGGTGGTGGTGGTGGTAGTAGTAGTAGTAGTAGTAGTAGTAGTAGTAGTAGTAGTAGTAGTAGTAGTAGTAGTAGTAGTAGTAGTAGTAGTAGTAGTAGTAGTAGTAGTAGTCGAAGTGAACGCACGCAAGTGAAGGCACGCGTATATTTTGCTCTGCAATTGCTGCCCGAATTTGCTAGTTTCTAGCGCGATTTTGTAGATACATTTTATATATATATTTCGTATTGGTATTTCCTTTCAAACTGTATGTTTAATTTGTAATTTCTTGTCTTGGTTGGAGCGCAGTTTGTGTCTCCATTTTCTAAAGGCACTCCTCTTAGCCGGCGGTGTCAGCCATTTAATAGCTCTCCTCTTACTGTGGTCAATGCAATACTTTTCTCCCCCGCGCCGGTATGCAATTGCTATAGTACGTTGGCTAGCGCATTGTATTTGGCAAGATCGCTTGAGTGAGTGGATTTAATTCATTTGTCATTTGTAAGCGCCAGCCCAGTACTTTGATTATATAAATCTGTATAGTCAGGTGGCTGTCCCCAGTCAACTCGAACAGACTAACAAATATATGTGTGTACTATGTTAGTATGCATTAGGAAACCACTTTAATCGGATAGGTGTTAGTGAACCACTTAGAAACTGGTTCAAACTAACGAATCTACGACTGTATTCTCTAGTCGTATATTTGTTGGTAGACGTCAGGGTTTCAAAAGGTGACACTATTTATTTAGTGTTTAGCTCTTTCCCCGACGTCTTGGTGTTATATGTGTGTAATATAAATTGTAGTAGTATGGGTTTCCTCTTTTTATAAAACACCATGGCCACCTATAAGCGTACCGTAAGCCTTAAGATAACAAGTAAGGGGTTGGGTGTCACGGCTATCGACGTGTATCGTTGGTTATAGGATGTCGTTGGCGCGGGACCTGCTGCTTTGCAGGGGCTTACCAATGTTTCTAAAACTATATGGAATGTAACCGTGTCAAATGAGGGGGTCAAGGAAAAGCTTCTAGAAGATGTTCCTATTGTAAAATGCGAAGTTTGTAACGTAGAGGAAATCGAGTCAGATAGGTTGCTAGTGAAGATGAAAGTTCCACTAGAAATTCCAGATTACAGAATCATGAATGAACTCAAGAAGTATGGCAAAGTGCAACAGATTGAACGGGAAGCGTATCCCTTTGACAGAAAGCTAGAAAACGGTGTTAGCCGCAACTGGTTTGATAAAGTGGATAGGCCTTTACCACGCAGATTGATGCTTGATGACAGCTTTGTCCGGCCCTTATGGTATGGAGGGCACATTAAAGAGTGCCGGATCTGCATAAGTACTGACCATTTGGCAACAGATTGTCCCAATCGAAACAAATGCTTGCTCTGTGGTTCAGTTGACCATTTTTAATGGCGCTGTCCAAACAATCAAACCAAGCCCTCAGTATGAGGAGATAATAGCCCATTAAAGGATGCAGGTGAGTCAAATGCTTCTGAAGCAATCACTACAGAAGCTGTTGTTGTGGTTCATGCCACTGAAAATGACACAAACAAATCATGAATTCCTGTTAAAGTTGATGAAATTCAAGTATAAGAGGAGGGTATAACCTTAAGTCAAGAACATAATCAAAATGCAGTGAAGCCAAACGTGGCTGTAAAAGACACGCAGGAAAACGATGAGCTTACAGAAGAGCCAGTTTACAATTCCTTAGACGATGAATTACAATTAGGACAGAATAAGTTTAGGACTCAGAAGCCGGAAAGTTCAGTCGATTTTCCGCTAAGCCCACATGATTTAAGTCAACTTGAAGATATGGTAAATGACGCTGCTGCCAAATGTAACTTAAGTAGCAATAAGCGTCATAAAGATGACAATAGCTCAGAATCTGAGATTGAAGTAAATGATATGGATGGTGATATAATGTCAGTTGCAGAATCAGATGTGTCCATTCAAAAACAGAGTTCACAGATGAAAGATGAAATGGTAATGTACCGCTCAGGATTGGGTGAAGTGTTAGTGACATATGTAACGGCGAGAGGCGTGCTCTATCGTCTACTGCGCCATGATTCTGATTTTTCCAAATATGAATATTTGTCTGTGGTAGAACTTGGAAACATTGAATTTTGCACGAAAATTAGGTAAATCGTCTAAGAAACGAGCTAAAAACAAATCAAGTTAATCTAATGATGGCGGTTGTAAACATCATTTTATTAATTATGAGTATCTGCATCATCAATTGCAGAGGATTAAATACCGAATTCAAGCAGCGCCACTTGATTGAAGAATTAGCAAATGAAGAGGTGATATTGCTTTTCTACAAGGGACCAACATTCAAAAAATGAAGTGTGTGAGTCTCTCAAAGATATTGCAAAAGGGCAGATTTTTTATTCTTTATCACAAGATAATAGCGCGGGAGTGACCATTCTTATCCTGCCCCGCTGTCTCAACTATGTTGATGTTATATCGTCGGCATCAGATACAAATGGACGATGGAATTTGTGTATCAATTGATGTCCCAAACACAAGCTTATATTTGATGTGCCTTTATGCACCTACCTCTCATCAATTGCGTGGGGAATTTCTAAATGATGTGTCCACAATAATTCAAGACAGAACGCCTGAAAACCTAATTATAGGCGGTGACTTTAATTGCATATTAGATGAAGCTAAAGACAGAAACGCTAGGTCTAATTTTAATGACACATCTCATACTATTTTGAAACACATCCGTGAATATAAACGCTTGTTGGACACATACCGGATTGAAAATCCAGAGAGCAGGGACTTTATTTGGTTTTCAACCGATGGAAAGAAAGCATCCAGACTGGACAGGATCTTTGTAGAACGATCATTGAACGGTTACATGTGTAAGATTAACATAAAACCAGTAACTTTCTCTGATCACAATATGTTTTCCATCACATTAGATAATGCTGACTGGATCAAACGAGGGGATGGATTTTGGAAACTCAATGTAGCGTTGTTATGAGATAGTTGCTATCGCAAATATGTAGAAAGTTGTTGGAGGCATTGGGATGAAAAGAGATGTTTGTATGAATGTATAACAGACTGGTGGGAGGATGTTAAATCCGACCTGAAACATATTTCAAGGCAGTATTCCATCAGGAAAGCACGAGAAATGCGAAAGCATAAAAAGGCGCTTCAGCGGTCGGTGTGTAAAATTAATAAAAACATTAATGATGGAGAATATAATTATTACGAACTATTAGTTAAATTAAAAGGTAGACTGAATGAAATAGAGCAATATCAGTTTGGCGTGGCCAACATAAGGTCAAGAGCACAAATGCACACCGAGGGTGAAAAGCCTACACGCTACTTGTGTAACTTGGAAAAAGAAAGAGGTATAGAGAAATGAATGCGCTCACTGAAGACTAATGATGGTGTATCAGTGCCCTCAAATGCAGAGATGATGGAAACAGTATCCAACTTGTACAAGTCGTTGTATAAATCTGAGGGAAGTGATGTAGCTGCAACTAGGGATATTTTAGCTAATATAAGGAAAAGACTTCCAGATGCATGTCGCGAAAGTTGTGACCAATCACTAACAATTGATGATTTGGCAAAATCACTCAAAGTTATGAAGTTAGAAAAGTCTCCTTGGTGCGTAGGAACTTCCAGTCGAATTTTATCAAACATGCTGGTACTTATTTGGTCCAGTATTAGAAGAAATCGCAGCTAGCATTTTTAAGCAAGGGCATCTCTCTCCATCGATGGCCCACGCATATGTTTGGCGTATATACAAGAGGTGTGACAGAAATAAAATACAGAATTATAGACCAATCTCTCTACTCTGTGTAGACTATAAGATTATTGCTCTGGCCCTAACATTAAAACTTGGCGCAGTCCTAGGCGAAGTAAGTGATGATGATCAAAGTGCTCTGTACCACGAAGAACGATAATAAACAGCACATTGCGCATAGGAGACCTTATTCAATTAGTTGAACAGGATTGCATCCCAGCAGCAATAATAGCACTTGCTAACGAGAAGGCGTTTGCCAGACTTGAATGGGATTTCTTGTTTAAATCTTTAGACCATATTGGCTTTGGTTCCAGATTTTTCAAATGGGTTAATATTTTTTATACTGATATAACAAGTTGCTATTTACTAAATACTCATCTATCTGAACCTGTATTGGTGTAACGAGGTGTCAGACAGGGTTGCTCATTGTCTCCGCTTCTATTTGTCATGGCTATAGAATCGCTGGGGCCACATTGAGGGTGTTTCAATATGCAAATAATACGACTGTGTTCGCAGGTAAAAATTCAGATTTTAGAATTTTAAATTGAGTATTATCAGATTTTCAAATGTCAATAGAGACACATCTAAGGTATTATTTGTGGACGCTTGGAAGGACAGAACTGACAATGTTATGGATATTAACTGGTCAGATGATGTCATAAAGATTTTGGGTATTTACTTTAGTAGAGAACAGGATGCAATAATAAACTGGGAAGAAAGGCCATCTAAGCTAAAGTGTGCATTAGAAAATAGGAAACGACGTCGCCTAACTGTATTTGGCAGGAAATGTGTCCTTAATAATTTAATTGTATCTAGACCGTGCTATACCGCTTCTGTAGTTCATATGCCCAAATGAGTAGAGTCAACGATCAACACGATATTTTTGTCATTCTTATGGGGGGTGGGGGGACACAGCCCATTTAGCATCGCACCAATGAAAAGCATGACGGAGGCCTGGATTTGGTTAATGGTTTAGCAACGTGTGCTTCGCTAAAACTGAAATTATTGAATAAGTTACTCACTTCAAACTCATCTTGGTCAAGTGTTGCAAGGACACTTCTACAAAGGTACATAGATCCATTTCCAGTAGAATGTTTATTTTTGTGCAATAAACTGCCACCTAGCCATCAGAAGATACCATCGTATATAAAGAACAGCTCGAAGCTTTAAAGATATGTACACGACCAATGCCACAACCCAGTTGTTGGGAAAATGCTTTAGAGCAACGTCTTTGGGGCAACGAGTTGATTCGTGATAATGATGCTGTATTATATTGGCACACTATGGCCAAAAATGGCATTCCAAATTTACGTGATTTAGTTAATCTAGAATCTCGCAAATGTATTGCGATGCAGGATGTAGCAAGAGCAACTTCAATGAGGCATATTGATGGTTCAAATTGCCGAAAGCACGTGGCAACAGAGATATGTTGCAACCAACATTAGTATTTAAGTCAGAGCATATACAATACAACATGACATCTAGAGCCTGGTATGGAATGGCAATGCAAAGTCGGAGACAGACTCCTATTGCCGATAGGCATTGGAACACTTTAGGATGCACGCCAACTAGCTGGGAAAATGCGTTGAAAACTATACATCTACCTTGTCTACGGGACCTGGCATGGCGATTACTCCATCGAAGGCTATGGGTCGGCCATCTGACTTATATGTGCAAAATAACAAGTACAGACCGGTGTTTATTATGCAATACTGAGGAGGAAACAATAGACCATCTGTTTGCACACTGTTGTATAGCTACAGGTCTTTGGGTTTATATCAATATGCTCCTTGCTAAATGTTGAATCAAATATGCGAAATTAATGGCTGAATTATGTTCAAAGATTGCTCAACTATCGGACGAATCATTAATAGCAAGGGGAGAGAATTGTTAGTAACCCTGTTATCTGTAGGAATGTGGGCGATTTGGAAGCATCCGTGTTCAGAGGCCAGAGATAAAACAAGAAACAACCACCAAAGAGCCATACACGCTATATTTGATAAACTGCATTCATTGTGAATTGTACAGGATAGTGGAACATGGAAAAGAAAGTAGATTTAAAGATATATAGTGCAAAACTGGTCCAGTATCAATTGAACACGGACATCTAACAATAGCAGAAGCAGAACTTGTATAAGCTAGCACACTCGCTGCTTGTTGTATATTGATATATGGTATTTTATTTTATTTAATTGATTTTATTTTAAAATTTTAATGTCTTCGGAGATGAAAATTTTGCCGAATAACCTAACCTTGGGAATCGCTATATTTAAATATCAAATGAGCATCGCGTCAATATTCTGGAGGTGATCCGACTTTCGAGTTCATTATGGTACCAGTGTAAACTATATCGAGATTTAGAATCTTCGGTGTAAGTGCACATGTGAGTATGCGCTAGTCGCAGCACTATGATTGATTAAGGCCTATTTACCAAAATATATACATCTGATTGTTCCATTTCTACTTGTTCCCAAATTTGCATTGCCAATCACACCTTGTGAATGGAACGAAATCTCGCCTATTACAACGGGCCATGCATGTAGAAAGTACGCACATTAGCATCACCAAATTCACATCTGTTTGTTTGGAGCGGTTGTCTAGACAGTGCTAATTTGTGTGTGAACCTGCCAAGTATATGTGTTAGAGGATGATGGGTGGATACACTCTTAAGTTCGATATCAGGACCTGATCAATAACATTCGGAGATATGCTATGTTGCTGTACTGTATTCTCAGAGTATTTAGAATCATAACTATATGCAACACAAATGGGCCATCAAATGGTTAACAAAGACAGGGGGAGGGCGCATTATATGAACGTGTGTACGTCGTTGGTGTGGATCAGATATCTTTAATAACCAGATTCGCTTGTTCCCCAGAACAACTCTCTGTGTATGTCAGTATGAACGATTTATCCAGCATTGTACCAGTGCCTTCTTACTTAATAATCGCATTGGTATCGAGGGCAACTTTGCTTCGTGTACACGTAATAAGACCACAACCATCGGCAAATCCAAGGGCATAGCCAGCAAAAGCGCACAGCCAAATTACCTGCAAAATACTTATCAGAATTATATAGTTCTTGTATTGTAGATGATTTGTCGTCTTGTGGCCTTTCGAGTTCAAATTGTTACGCACACCCAACGTATATGTAGTGCGATATACCTCAGCAATGTATGGCAAGGCAATATTAAGAGTTACATACTCCATGGGTAATGATGATATTCCTTAAACTTGTGAACGCTATTCGAGCAATTCATAAGAATGCTGGCATGTACGCGTGTGGCGTAAGGTAACATTAGAAAGTATCCAATGCAGACGTACTGTTTAAATAGGATATACTCATTTTCTTCACAACTATTGAGGTTTCTCTATGATTCAGAGATACCCTTACATTGTGGATACCTTCAACATGCGGATCAGTGGTTGCAGTAGTTAATACCACATGCACTGCCTCCGTTACCACGGGCAGTTCGATGTCACTGCCACCTTGCCAACATGTGATGGGCCAAACAACCTATTATAGATATGAATATGCTGGGGGCAGTGAGAGGTGCACAGAAGCAAATACAGTGAAGACCAATCGACTTGAATGTGTAAAAGGATATTGTCATGGAAATCCAAAGGGAAAGTGAGCAATGCACCACCTTGTTAACCCTCATCCTACCAACATATTTTACATGTAAATCCTACCAACCAGGGTCCATTCGGACACCAACCTCAAATATGCCTGTTTACTAATTAAGCAGCCACTTTTGGAAAAGTATTACTTTCACCGCAGAAAATACACTCATGACATGTGTTCGAAACTTGGCTCACTTACAATATTTGGCAGACTTACAAGGATTCCACTACATCTGATCAATGGTAGATATGAAAATATTAACATAACGCTGCACGATACTCTTACATTGATTGGCCGTCAATGAAAGATGAGTATATTCAGTTAGACCATCAATATAGTATATCACAGAAGGATCTATTCACATTGGTCGTACTGGGGTCCGAACGGACACCAGTACGACCAAAATGAATAGATCATTCCAAGGTATGGACCCCGTAACACGCCATGCGTATAAATGAGTTGAATAATCCACTGTAATCCACTGTAGAGAAATGTTTTACTTTAAACAAGTTTAATTGACGGAATACCAAACAATAGCTCATCTAGATGCAAACAGTTCCAACGTTATCTACTTTTAACATGAGGAAATACAAAGAAAAAGTTAATCAACACATAACCCACTATCTGCCATCATCCAATGTGATAAAAAAGAGGAAAATGATAGTGATAGTAATACAAACTAATGGCAAATTAACCATTAGAGAGGGTTTGCAACAGCACAGTTACAGCTATTTACTCGCGCTGTTGGCAAACCTCGCCAGGGTCCGATCGGACCCCGGTCAGAAAGCTGATGTTAGATTTATGTAACATGCTAGAATCTGGAAATGACACTTTGGTTAGAAGATGCTTCTATAGGGAAATAAATTCGTAACATCATGGTAGTCTCATGCAACTGGCGAAAGTATGGTACATGAATAGCATTGTCTGGGGTCTAAATGGACCCTTGTTGGTAGGAGGAGGGTTAACCAGCGCACTTAACCGATGAGGTCAATGCACATCGTGATTAGTATGCAGGTCAAACTAATACGATAACACTGCTCTACAATGTCGCCATGCAATTTGAACGGGTAAAGTATACATTATAGTATCATCCACAAAGCGGTACACGCTTGATTCTTTAACTGGCATATCTCAACGCGAAGTATCCATGAACTATCCGCTGAATCGATAAATGGCACTACGGTAGTGTGTTTAATTTATGTTCTCAGTTGTCTCCATTTGCTATACATGATTAATATGCGTTATACATTTGTATATGTGAGGATTATAATATCCATTGAGATACTAATTATTATTTGTAATGTACTCTCATTTCGATATCCAACGATGAACAAAAGATTAATTTAAATTATTATCTCGCCAAATACTAGAAAAAAAGGATCATACCAGCACGAATGATGAAAATGGAACACCAAATAAACCATGAATGTGATTGTATTGAATACGATGCATTAAGCTCATGATGTATGCTTGATTTTCTCTGATAAAGCTTTATAATTATTCTAGGTTTTACTGTGTATTATGGAATGTTTCAAAACACAAAATCCATATAGTCAAAATAACCCACGCACATATCCAATTAATGACTCCAGTCTATCGATCAATCATATGATGTCATACTCATATGCGTCACAGGTAGGCTACCATCATAAACAATTACGTCACGGATGGCGTCATTTACTCCGTCTTAATCGTCCGTCAAGTCCTACACATTGTATGTATTCACTATTTAATACACTTCTGAATTTAAGTTTCGGACAGTGCTGGTATCGATTGCTCCCAACACTAGTAAAGCGTGGGTGGAGCGTAGCTAGAGATGGGTGGGGCATAACTAAAACCGGATTCCTCCTTTCTCTCCCTCATCAGCGATCCCCATCAGCAAAGAACACAATCAAATATTTCACGCATGACGCCTGAACTGAGCTCTAGAAAATGATTCTAAGAGGAAACATGGTTTTATTTACAGAATAATAGAGAGTACAACGAGTGTTTGAGGATGGATAGAGGCGTTTGTGCAGATAGTGATGGCACCCACTCAACACAACTCTCCTGACCTCAGTGAGATGAATTGTTACGTGGTGAACACATTCAACACAGAATATATATGAACTATGACAGGTGTAATCTTGGTGACCTAGATAACAATGGATGAATCCAATCTGTTGATCATACATGTTACGTCAAATTCTATTACATCCTATATATGTTGACGTCACAGTCATAACTGACGGAATAATCCCTTCATGAAGCTGGAATCGTCCGCCAAGTGTCTGAATTGTATGCCTTTGATGGATATAATATTTATTACACTTTGTGTTAAGTATTTTGATCCTAATTCGACTGAGCGTTATTGCTACCACAGCCAGAACAGCGCTCAATCAAGCTAATTTCAAAATAGTCAACAGGTCACCAGTCTGAATAGTTACCACGCAATTGGTTGTATTGGAATCCATGATTCAATATGTATAAACCAATCCTAACACTCGCAAAGAATGGGCAGAGCCAAGCTAGAAATGGGCGCGGTATTGCTACACATTGCTCCCTATGTTAAGATAAGATTATTAACTGAAGAATCTCGTAGATTGGCAGACATATTTACATGAAATCAATATACTAACATAGTATCACATATGACGCATATTACAGATACAAGAAAAACATAAAGGACATGTACAGACGCAGAAATTGCAATTTCCGTCTGAGCGTCAAAAACTGTTTGAGATATGTTGATCTTCGATATCAAAAAGAATACCGTTGAAAAATAACTGCCGATACTATCTGTATAGATAGGCGTCCAATGCTGAAATATATTGCATAATTACAGAGACTGCATGATATAAGTATATTGTGCACAAATCAGCGTCACAGAATGTATGGGTTTGGTCGAATAGTTCTCGTAATCCCATGTGCTGCAGCACACCGGATACAAGACGAAAATACACATGGTAATGCGATTTGATTTAGCTCTCGACAACATCCAGTTGTCGAAAACAGCATGCGCTCAGAATATAATCCGGCCGCTAGGCAATGGACACAATATTAAATATAAACTATATCATCGAAATGGGCAATATCATGCAATATAAAGCAGTCCATGCAATGGCTGGATCAGTGTTTGCCATTGACTTTTAGAAAAAACTGTGTTTTTAGCCACTTCCCACAAGCATAGGCGAACTAGCTGTATCATCCTTTACTCTTTCTAGGTCCACGTTTGTGGGTCGTGTCATTGATATTCAGTTTATTTCAAATTGTAGGGTAATATGTACAATTTGCTAATCGGAATAGCGTGCTCGTTGCGAAATGAGTATGGCTGGTGATGCCATCCTTTCTCACATCTAAACATACCATGTTTTCATCTAGCGACCATGAAACTTTTTCTATCAAATCATTTTCGAAAAGTGCCTGGATCAATTGATCACGAGACGAGCAAAGCGTGTGTGCAGCTTAGCTGGAGATTGGCAGGGCATCCCTAATATTGTATTCCTCCATTCTCTACCTAAACCATCTCCGTCAGCAAAGTACATAATCCAATCGCTAGCGCCTTTAGCCTGATCTGAGTTCTGGATAAGGATCTCTTGAAGAAATATGGTTTTGAATTACAGAATAATAGACGGTACAGCGCATGCTAGTGGATGACTAGTGTGTATACTGTATGCTTGATGCATCTGATCAATAGGTCTGCGCACAACCAGCACGATGATACAACTGTGATTTTTAAGACGTATACTAATGCGAAAATTAATATATATAGCGTTTTCTATATATTATTCATCAAGTAATCAGTCTGTTCTAAATCTTTCATCAGAGACCAGCAGAAAGGTATATTTTACATTTACTGTCCACGTATTTTATGCTTTGGAATTTCCAGCTGTGGCATATGAGCATTCGATCATATATATGTATAGTATGCCATAATAAATCGACCAATCAAATGAAAGGAATTATTACGCATAATACATCATATTTACCACGTGTATTGCATCACGCAATCAAATGACAGAAATTATTGTGCTATAATAATTTTATTTATTATAGCATAATAATTATATTTATTATAGAATACAAATTATATTTATTGTAGAATAATAATACGAGTTAGTATAGCATAATAATTAGATTTATTATAGCATACTAATTCGATTTATTATAGCATAATAATTCGATTTATTATAGTATACTATTTCGATTTATTATTACATGCTAATTCCAGACCATTCCCGGCCATGTAAACAGTATGAAATTCCGGGCTTAATGCTAGTCATGTGGTTGACATTCGGCCATGATTGTCCAAACTATCTAAATGGTTATTAAAATCCTCCTTTGTAGGCATATAATGCCACATAATGAACATCGTCCCGCTTGCTCTAAAATCAACTGGTTTGGACGTTTGCTAAGAGCACGCATTTCGCTCTGTTACATAGTGGCGAAAGAAGAGCTAAAAGTGCTGTGTACAGGGTTGTGCTGGCAGGCTAGCGGACAGGGAGACAGGCAGGCGGACGGCAATACCGACGGATGAATGGAAGAATGCACGGACAGACGAACGAACGGACGTACGGATCAAAGGACGGATGGTGACTGGTTGGTGGATTAATATATGGATGGGTGAATGGGTTGTTGGGATGGTGAGTGTGTGGAGTGGTGTATAGTTTCTCAATGGGCGCTAGTTGCATGGCACTAGCTAGCCAGAGACATGTTCAGAGACGCATGTACAAATACTTTGCTGACTTGACTTTGATATGGGAATACACATATATCAGTCTCCAGTCACAGTTAAATGTCACAATCTGAAACCGTGTCCTCCTATAGGTCATAAAAAAACAGCAGGGTAGCACATTCCGTGCTCGTAGCATCACGTTAAGGCCTTTCATACAAGTCGTTGACAGCAATTATTTTCAAAGTCTCACTACGCGGTTCGCCGCCAATTCAATGCCAGCAGAAACAACAGAGGAACAATAAGGTCCTGATGTCCAGCTAACGACGTGCACTTGTACATATGTGTTATTGTCCGTGCTATACAGTAGCGGACTGTTTGTACAGAGCAATTTAACACTTGACATGCCATGCTTCAAACGGGAAGTGCGCGAAGGATCACAGAACACAATAATAATAGGGAATTCCATCTTGTATTATAGCTATTTAGCCATGAAAATGAAATTTGTATATTTCGAAGAAAAATGCCAACAAGCATAACAGTTGCGACTATTAGGATACATAGGCAGCAACATTGCAGTCAGATAAAGAACACCATCAACAAGACTGGACGAAATGGTGAAACAAAGGCAATTATCAACAATAATAAATGTGCAGATATTATACAACTAATGAAAGAATAGCCAATGCGCTGTGTGTCAGCCGTATATGGGAATAAGTAAATGATCATGAATTGTGTAAAGTATGCATGCAATCTGCGTGCGTGTGCCCGCGGATACATACATGTGTATGTAGCGACCCAATGGACCTTTCCATTTTTAGCCATGCCCCGCCCATCACTAGCTAAGCTCCACCCACACCTTGCCCTGTTTGGATTGATCGATCCCCGAATGCCCTAGCTATCAATTTCCTGAAAACTATACAGGGAAGCTGTTGAATATTTTGTAACTAATTAGACTGGGTGCTGTTGCTGCCATAGGCAGCAACAGCGCCCAGTCAAATTAGTTTCAAAATATTCAACATCATTTTTATTAAATAGTAAAAGCAAACAATTTGTACAACATCCCATAGACCGTCATCAAATATACCTTCGTGACGTACTTATCGACGTCATTCATGACGGCATTCATAATGATGTCATTGTACACATCACGCGGTTAATCATGACGTCATATGATGGGTGGGTACTCTGGAATGGTGAATTGGCTCAATTGCAAATGGCGCAGGACCGTTTGCAAACGGTGCATGACCATGTACAAATTGGTTATCGGCGCACCCAATTGTAAACGGCGCAGTCACATATGCGCATTGGTTAACGGCGCTGGTCATTTGACAATTGATTATTGACGCACCAGTGTGTAGACGGCGCACCTCCCATATACCAATATCATACTCGCGCTAATATGCAATGCACCTATCCATTCATGAATTCAGTCTTGCTGATCATTTAATAGTTTGAACACGTCTGTTTATATGTATGCGTGTGCTCATTCATACACGTGTTTCTTGTCTATGTATGTTTTCAAGTCAAGAATGGACCTGAGAAAGCTAAGGATTTCGGCTGAGGACAAGCCACAGTGGGCAAACGCGAAGAAGGACTGATTGTTTCTACTACTACAGTCGCACATTACATTACTCATACATATATGTTCGTTCATTCATCGGTCTGTTCACTCATCCCGTCAGGTGGTTAGTCAATAATTCTGCATTCAAATTGTTTGATAGACGATGCTTCTTTAGGTAAGACATTTCAGGTAGACTATCCCAGTGACTGGAAATTAATAATTGATCTACGAATGTAGGGCTGGAAATTACAATTCGTTGACAAATATCTAAAGTTCTTATTGGCGCACGTTTTTACATTGGTATATGGACCCGCGCCGTTTACAAATGGGCGCACATATAGCAAATTAGTATGTGGGTTTGCGCAGTTTGCAAACGGGTGCACCGATACCAAATTGGTATATGGACCTGCGCTGTTTACAAACGGGCCAAATTGGTTATTGGCGCGTTACACGTTTTCGCGTACGTGTCCTGGAGGTAGTCTAGCGATAAACACCATTCTACCTTTATATTAAAAAGCAAGTATGTGTTATGTATGTGATTCATTCAAAATTACATTTGCAGCTCAAGATACATATACAAAAATCTAATCTTTTAATTAATCAATAAAACCAGTCATTTTAGATACCTTTGGATTTCAGCCTCCAAAGTAATATCATCGATAAAATCATCTTCGTTCACTGTGCGTTTAACCATTTTTCTGCTTCATACTAAAACGTTAAAGGAATGATGTATGTGCCTGTATATTTATTTAGAAATGGGTTTGCCGAAAGCTGTTGCTATTGCAACAATGCTCATCTTTCAGCAACGCCATTCCTAAAACGAACCCCTGACAGCTCGTTGAATGGAAATGTACAACCAAGGTGGTAATTTAGTAGGAAAACGGTTACAAGTTTTCTTTTATAAAGCTTTGATACTGAATGTTAAGAATTCGCAAATTGGCGCTAGCTATCGGCCCCATACAACGGCGCCATATCATGAGTCCTGCGGCGTTAAAAGGTTTAGGTCGCATGTATTCGGTATAGTATGATCATTTGAGCGAAGTAGAGACGTCTAAGCAGACATCCAAGGAGCAAATAGCCAACCTGTTAGCTATTTAGAATCATCGGAGCGAATCTAAGCTTGCCTTGCGTGCCGAGAAATTCACATCTATCTTTGGCATACTTTGGACGAGGGCGATGGACAGAACGTGAAACAATAGTATCATGTGACCAATCAAGCAAAGCAATCAGGATGTGAACCGCTAACATATACATATAATAAGCACAATAAAATATCATAATACAGTAAAATAAACTTATTAAATAAGTAACTATATACAGCGTTGCCGCTAATAGAGAATGCCGTTTGCAAGGTGTCCATAATGAGAGCAGTAGGACTATTGAAAGTTATCAAGTCCAGCGATGCAGGCACAGTATTACTTGTCTATTAGGTTCAGATACAACGGACTGTACGCCCTTTATTTGAAGAAGTAAACTCATAATATTATCAAAGCTGTGAATTAGAGAAACCGGTATTTAAGAAACCAAGTAAAACTAAACAAGACCAAGATGTAACCAACTTTAAGAAAGATAGACACACAATAGTTCGGACAGATAAACAACACTTTAAAGATACATTAGCTGAAAAAATAGAACACGAAGGCACAGGCTCCAAGCAGTGGTGGAACATATGTAAGTCATTAATCGTTGGCACTTGAATATTAACGAAATGTCCCATTTAAAGCGTGATGATGGTTCGTTTACTTACGATTCTTCTGAAAAGGCAGATCTACTTAACATTTACGTTTCTAATATCCCAACAATTGACGACACTAATGCTCACCTACCTCACCTATCTGCGTATACAGAGAATACTGTAAATTCAATCACAATAACAAATCACAATATCTCGGATTGCACTGTTTAATTTGGGCACTTCTAAATGCGTTAGCCCAGATAGATTAAGCGCGAAACTGTTATACGAGAGTGATACTAGCGCAGTTCTTTAATTATTCCCTTTTTAGCCCGCATTTTCCGACCCTATGGGAAATTGATAATGTAACACGTATTTTCAAAAAAGTTGAAACGAACCTATGTTCAAATTATAGAATGATATCGCTCTTGAGTTTCCAAAGCAAAGTTATGGAGAGAACTGTGTTAAGCATATTTACAACTACATTGGACACGATATCATTGCATATCAATCTGGATTTTCCCGTCTAATTTTACAGTAAACCAACTGATTAGACATCTACACTGATATCGCACATGCTCTCGGAGATCAAAAGGAAATACTGTTCTTGTTCTTTGATATTTCTAAACTGAGTGTGGCACCATGGCCTTCTACAAGAATTGAGAAATTTCAGTATTGCTGGAAATTTACTGGCGTGGTTTGAACAGTTTTCGAAACCCGTTACCAGCGAGTACTAATCTACTGTGCTTCACGTGCCTGCTGCAGTGCGCCAGGGCTCATTTTCCGCGTCCCTTGCTATTTTCAGTTTTTATTAAAAAGTATGTCCAGCGACATTTTAAACAATATTATACTGTTTGCTGTTGAAACCTGCTTATATGTAATGTCTGATACATTAGAAGCACACGTTGCAACAATTGGCCATGCTCTTCAGATCATGACGCAATGGGCTAACACATGGCTTGAAGAATGTAATGCCTCCAACACTACTAGTCTGTTTCTTTCTCTGCGTAATGAGCATACTGTCGTTCAAGTTAAATTACACAATTCTGAAATACTCCCAGTAAAAAAACATAACACTCGTGGCATTAACTTTTAATAACAAAGGTGCTTGGCTTAATCAGGTGGAAAGTTTAATAACAAATGCTCAACATACACTTTCTTTACTCAAAGCGCTGACATATATCATAGAACGGAAACGCCTTTACAGTATGTACAAACGCTGTGTTAAGCCGTCTCTTGAATACTCAGTTGTTGTCTGAGCTAACATCACACTGTATCTTGTAACAAGATTAGAGGACATCCAAAATGACGCGGTCAGAACAGTATGTGGAATGGCGCGTAGTGCCCGTAGGAAATAACTAAACGCAGAGACGGGAATAGAAACGTGTTCCTATAGACGCAAATCTAGGCGATTGGCTATGTTATACACAATTATCAACGGAATGACGGGTGAAGTTCTGAGCAATCCCCTTTCCCTGATTTTCCCCGGAATGAAATCGGTACAACATTCGTCACGCAAATCTATTCACTCCATTTCGTTGCCGTACTGAGCTCTTTCGTGGATCCTTTTTCCCACCAACAGTCCACGCATGGAATACTATCCCTGTGCCTGACATGTGTTCCACCATCTTCATAGAATTCGAGAGCACAACTTAAAGCCATATCGCCCATACGACCACGACCTCCATGGTATTATGGCGGCCATATGTGTGCTAATGTAGTAATTAAAATCGGCATCTATGTGATCACTTTCCATCAGATACTCCTATCTGCCCATCTGTACACAGTGATGATTCCACAAACCCACAAATCACTATCTCCTCCATTTCCCTCTTTTTAAAATCAGCTCGTCCTAAACAATATCTCTCTTACCATACGGACAGCTAATCAACTTCTATACGGCAATATACATGTAGACTTGAAAAACAAGTGTATGATATGTAATAACGTATGTCAATACATAGTCAATATCAACAGCTTCCAATAACTTCCTATATGTGATGTTCACAGCCATAAGAGGTAAATGCAAATAGCCCAACATGTACACGCATGGTGATCACAGCATGAAGAGCTCACCACTACCTTACCTGGAATAGCGCGGATCGGCCGGACGGGTACGGACGGTCCCGGCTAAGCTGGTTATGGGACGACATTTCAAAGTCCATTCCAAGCGCGCACACCCCCCCCCCCGCCGCCTGGGTGGAATAGTACGCTTGTATAGAGCCCTATGAGAGAGGTTTCCGTAAAACGTCCGTAAGAACGCATAGCGCGCATGCGTGGTCGTCAGCGATTTCCTGGCAACACGTGCCGGTATTGGGAGAGAGTGTATGCTTATAGTGTACTGAGTTGGTACTGGTGATTTCTTTAAATTACGTCATTCTCGTCGTTCTTTGTACCGATCAGGAACAGAATGAAACGGGAATTTCAGAATGTTTTACCTTTTTAAAATCGGACAAGAAAATGGCCGAGTTATCGTTAAATGGCTCACTTAAATTATTTTCAAAATATTGCTTGAACGTCGTAATCGCGTGTGTGTAGTAAATGCGTGGGGAATGCGCTGATCACGCGATCGGCACGTCACCCTTTCTAATGGCACGCTGATTGGCTACTGCTCGCCCTCTGATTGGCTGGAGCATCCTGCCTCTGACGTCACGAGTAGTATAAAAGGGGCCAAATATCAAGAATCGAGAGCACTTCGGCGAGGATTCCCACCACGACAGCAAGGTTGCTGGAGCTGCGCAGTGCTAGACGTGGGATACCTGCTTACTGAATGTGGTACCTACACTGCAGCAGTGCCCTTCGGAATTCAGATCTCCTGCGCCGGTGAACAGCCTTGAACATTTTTTTTCTGTTTCATACTGTATATATATATATATATATATATATATATATATATATATATATATATATATATATATATATATATATATATATATATATATATATATATATATATATATATATATATATATATATATATATATAATTTTCATTTCCGTGAGCTTACAACTAACGAGTACCGCAAGGTCCTATGACCTGATATAATGTTAGCACTGTATTAGTTAGTTGTGTATATGACAGGTAGCCTTCCTAGTTATTCTGTTTTGTTTATATAAAAACTCTAGGACGCAGTACGCTAGGTAATACTATACAGCAATATTATACCCGCATCACTATTTCCCCCAGCATCAATTTTACACTGAGATCGCTGATCATGTTCGTATTGCACGAACCTGACATGTGACTGACTAAACCTGGCTATTCTAGTTCGATTGGATAGGCTTAAAGTAGTTAGGGACAATCACTCCATAAGAGGCATTTGTGTATGCCTCTTTTCCGGCTGTGGCGGATATGTAACCCCCACACACCGGCTCGATTGCATAAATTGGCCAATAACCTTTGGACCTCTTATTAATATTGAGTGATTGTCATGGCTTAATACGTGTCTGGACTCCCAATCGACACGTTGGCAGGATCCGCCTCTGGGAAACTATTGGGGTTTCCGTGCGGTGATAACTAAAGTGTTAATTTTGCATACACTCCCCCTGTATCTTCGGATACCAGTTAGTTTTAGATACCCACGCCAATGAAGGAAGCACTGCGAAAAGAAATGTTATTATATGTAACACTGGCCTGCAGTGCATCTCTAAGCATTCTGGAACATAACCCTAATGACGGGTGAAATGTAGGTTCCATAACATACGGGTGATGGACGAGACGCAGATTTCCATCCAACTCGGTATGGTGACTGGGTGCGGTCTTAGAACCGACCACGCACTCACGGGAAGGTCACCAGCGATGGATAGCTGTATCTTACTCCCTACCATAAATACTATTGCGCTTTCTAAATTGTTTTTGTGAACTGTAAATTGGCCTGGTGATGTTATATGTGATTATGGTGCAATGGTGACCAGATCATTATGTGGCTCGGGAGCTGCCACACCGCAACATATATGTACGCTGCCTTTCTGAGGAAGATGCCATGCGGGGCGACATTCGGAAAGGTGGGCATCTTCGCCGGTTAGACGTATGTGTCAATAGATAGGTAGGAATTCCTGCCACTTGTATTTAACAACTAATGGTTAGTTAGACTTTAGCAGAAGTCCCACATAAATAGAAGCGACAACTACCAATTCAGTATCTTTGGACCTACATAAGTAGGTGACCTGTGAATTCTGCGGAAATCATCCATCGCGCCTTCACGTACACCAGCGGGCATCACATTAATTATAATCTCACTAGGATGGACCGACTGCACATCACTTTTTGTTTGAACAAAAGAGTGGCCCTTTTTGCCAGCTCTTTTCCTCCGCTTCTGCATTGAAGGCACTTTCCTCTCACGACAATATTATGGTGTGTGTGTGTGTGTGTGTGCGTGCGTGCGTGCGTGCGTGCGTGCGTGCGTGCGTGCGTGCGTGCGTGCGTGCGTGCGTGCGTGCGTGTGTGTGTGTGTGTGTGTGTGTGTGTGTGTGTGGGTGTGTGCTATGGGTATACTTGGTTTACATTAAACTAGTATGGAGCCTCGTTGAGATGCTCCCTTACGAGGATACCTCTGTGGCTTTACGAATCTGTACCTTCGGCGAGCCCAAATAGAAAGAACACCTGTTTGGTTCTATGTACTGTATTATTTTACTCATTTACTAGCAAACGAGTACCATTGTTTGTATAGTTGTTATTCTTTTAATTATTATCATCATGTCCAGACTTTTAAACTTGTTAATGCAATGACATATCAGTGGCATGAATAGTTGGGATGAGACCGTGCAGTTCAATCTCAGCGGCAATGGTCGCATGGCCCCACTGGAACGTGGTCGTATCACCAGCTCCAGAAGCAGGAATTTATAACTTCCGGAGAGTCATGATACAGGATCAGTAACCCTGAGAACCGTAGCTAACCAGCCCTCCCGCACATCCTGGACATCCGGTGCAATGGAGCAGAGCAATATAACGGACCAGTGCCTACCCCCACTGGCTACACATGACGCCAAATGTGGTGCCCAAACGAGAAGCGAACCCACGCCACCTCTCGACACATGATCGTGTCAGTCGCCTTCATCGGACAGTCAGCAGTCCCTAGACTTGGAACTAGCATCATATGATGGGAGAATGGCACACATGCTCACCCACTATGCTAGGAATTTCCCCAGTGTGGAACAACCAGCACCGCCTTTACACCAGTATTTTGCCGATCAGCGATGGGACATTCCAAGATGCCTCGCAGGCGGGAACTCAATATATAGCACTGTGGGATATCCACGATCGGCACCCACCATCTACTCTGTACCGTGGTCGTCCATGACACAGACCACTACGGGGCATACTATTCCTTCACAACCAGCATGTTCGCCAACATCATCACAGGGTGACCAATGGCCAGCACCTCATGCACCATACCCGGCATCTCTGCCGGTACGTACCTCGTCACCATATTATCCACCAGTACCACGATATGAGCTGGGAGATGCGGCACCTCCCTTCCAGCAATATACCAGAAGAACAACATCACATGGCACACACTACCACCGTCAGTCCCCTCTAACCACCCCACCCCCTAGTAGGAAGAACACACATCGCAACAGCCAATAGAACGTCCGTGTCGTCTACATGGAATGTATCCACAAGCCTATAGACCAACACCCATCTACGGACCCACATGTGGGCGGTATTTAGCGGATCCTATATATCGTGCATGGCATTATCATCGGGAATCACCCTCATCGACACGTCATCATCAGGGACATTATCGGGAAATACCAGCAACACAACTACCAACACGCAGACCATCATCTGCGTTGAAGCCAGTCTCCCCAGCACCAGCACCTGGAGTCGCGGCCATAACGGCAGATCGTGGCCATGGCCGGATCATTCTCCATCCAGAATTTAGCGGGCGAATGATCGGGCTAATTACAAGTGCCAATTTGAGATCTTCAGTCCTGACAGATATGGGCACAAATTATACGCCAACGTACACAGAACTGGAAAGCATGATGTCGGAGAGATTCCGGGACATGGCCCTCGTTGAGACAAGTCATCTGCAACTCAAGAACTTATGTCGACGAGCCGGGGAGACAATACCGGAGATGTCTAGTCATATTCAGTGACTAGTCACCCGCGCCTACCCCAGCACAACTCACAAGGGAGTAACACATCTGCATCTGGACACTTTCATCAATGCATTAAGTGGAGAACCTGCCCTCAAGAAACAGTTATTCCTCATAGAACACGGGAGCCTACAATTAGTAATGGCAACCGCGGTTCGGATTGAGAACTTCTTTGAGCAGGAGAAAAGCAATCGCCGTCAATTACACCCAATTGATGAAGTAGGCGATGCCAACCTCGTAACCACCACTGACAACCCAACTGCATCAGCATCTGCATCAACATCAGACCCGCGCACACAATCAGAACAATCCACCAGTCAAAATCACGTGTCTAAAGGAAGAGGGCATGGCCAATCTCATCGCGGACGCCTCAACAACACCCCATGATGCGGGAACCAGGACAACAATGACAATCGTCAGAACATGCATGATATGTTAGACGAGATAATAAAACAGATCGCCGCACTCACCAACTTAGTCAGGACACTCAGCACCATGGTCGCTACACAGTCAACAACACACCCAGTAGCAAATTTGATGACATCTACACAACCATGGAACGCATGTTTGGATGTGGTCAGCCGGGCCACTGGAAGGAGCGATGTCGCAATCGTCCTCCATCTACAGCTCCTACTGCTGGTCGATGTACACCGCAGCTTGAGACCCCATTGAACTAGAACGGGCACTGATTATAGAGTCACATCGGTGCCCACCCTCACAACCTGGCTCAACTGCGGCCTCTGTACATCAACGTCAGGTAGTCTACACAACAATTCATCCTAACACTATAGTCTACATACACACACCCGGCGTCTTATATGTCGGTCCAACTATGCACAGTGCATCCACGACACCAACATCTCCCACTGCCAGAAATTGTGACCATACAGTCTCCGCATCTAACAAACCTTCTTTTCTGTGTGAAAAGGCAGTGGTAGGCTGTAGCTCCTCCGCTGAAATAAAGTGTATAAAAGCACCATGAACCACCGCTGGGACAATTAACACCTGGTGCCCCTTGGTGGATTGCAATTCACACATCCTAACAGCATCCCCACTACAACCAGCAGCAGCAGTGGTGGCATGGACTGTAGTCAATATGTGGCATCATGGATCCGCAAGAAGCAGCATCGTTCAAAGGATGGCAAACCACAGCGCAGTCATTGCTTTTCCTGCGCTTCAACTAAATATGCCATGATGCATTGCAAGAAGTGGCTCACACATGTATCCCTCATCCGTGATCGCGCCAGTCCTGTCCACACTACTGTGTACACAAATTCACACTATTCTGAAACAGCATCACCAACAACACCATTGCTACCCCCCAGCTCCGTCATCGCCTAAGCAATTGCAGCAGCAGCGACCATAGGATGGGCACTTCCTCACTCAGCCACCAACTGCACTCACGGAAGCTACCCGGAAACAGTCTGACTATATACATGATGATACTGCACCAAAAATAAGCATGCAGGCAGTATCATTGGAAACCCTATCACAGGCACACCGCAAAGTAATATATAAGGGTGCTTGTCTGTTTAGTGGTATTTCCACCAGTGCCACCGTTGGCAATGCAGCTTCCATTACCGTTTTCAACAAGCGCTTTTATGAGAGCATCCCACCTCAAAGAAGCCACCCCTTAGGCCTACACACCTATTTTTGCAAACAGCTACGGGAGCCGATGTTCCTGTGGCTGGTAGAGTAAAGCTCATAATACAGATAGAGGAAATGCAATTCATACAGCGAGTGGCATTGCCTCTATTCAAAACTATGCCCTGCTTGTTTCTGATTTCCTCAGTGCCAGTGAAGCCATCATACTTTGCAAACAGCAGGTATTAGATATACACGGTCGATGTATTCCCCTTGGACCAGAATCATCACTGTACGATACTTGTGTGGTGATATTGGCATCTATGACCACAGTTGAGCTGGGACATGAGACAATTCAGTGGGCCACCGCACCACGGTTAGGAAACAACACACGCATAGCTATACTGGAACCCAACCCTGAATATTTAATCGCCTTACAATGTGCCAGTCCCTGAATGATCGCGGACACCATCAACAAGATTGATATACCATTCCGGGTATTCAATGGCACAACCGACCCAATAACTCTTGTATCGGGAGTTCGTTGTAGCCATCTGGTGGATGTGATATCACTGGAGACACCCCTACTGCACCTACACCAGCAACAACTCCTGATGATGTGTTGGAATACCGGAATGACACATATCTGCGTGCCACAGATGGATTGATGCGATCTCATAAACGTAACATACCGAAAATATTATACAAATATCGCGATGGTTTCTCAGCTGGAGATTTGGACCTAGGAGAAACTCATCTCATGCGACAATCCATCAACACCAGAAACAGCCAACCTGGTCAACAACTCGTTCGACATCTTACCCTTCACAAGGAGGTGGAAGCACATCAATACATACAGGCATAATAGAGCCATCAGCTCCAGCCTAGGCCAGTCCCATTGTACTAGCAGGGAAAAAGGATGGATCTTTGCAGTTGTGTATAGACTACTGCCGCCTGAATGAGCTAAGTGTCAAGTACGCTTATCCATCACTGCGGATAGATCGAGCCTTAGATTCCTTGTCCGGAGCCAAGCGGTGTTGTATCCTTGACTTAGGTAGTGGATACTGGCAGCGAGCCATGGATGCGGCTAACAGGGAGAAGACCGCGTTTGTGTGTAGCGATTGTCTTGTCCAGTTCCACAAGATGCCCTAAGGATTGTGCAATGATCCTTGAACGTTCGAGCGTTTACTTGAGCAGGTATTAACTAGACTGCAATTGGAGAGTTGTCTATGTTACATCGACGACGTAATCATCTTTGGCTCCTCGTTTGAGCAGACTCTGTCCATTCTGGACAAAGTCTTAATGCGCTTTCACAATGCCAATCTAAAGCTCAAAGCCAAAAAGTATCATCTTTTTAGACAGAGCATCGGGTTCCTGGGACGTGTCGTATCCGGCGATGGAGTGGCCACTCAACTTTAAAAAATAAATGCCGTAGCGGAGTGGCACACCCCCACCACAGTCACACACAACCAGAGTTTCCTCGGTCTCTACCAGTACTATAGTCGTTACATCCATTATTTTAGTGGGATTGCATCACCATTATTTAGGATCACCGAAAAGAGTGACTGTGAAGGTTCATTCAGGCACTGAAGGAACTCATGACAATCACCCCAATTCTTGCTCATCCTAACCCTAACCTCGATTTCATCTTAGACACTGGTGCCTCAGCTTATGCCATTGGTGCAGTTCTATCTCAGGTCATGGACAATGGAACAGAGCAGGCATTGGGTTATGGTTCGCATACTCTAAACAAGATGGAGAAACAGTGCATGACCACTAAGAGAGAATTGTTAGCTGCGGTGCATTTCGTCAAATTCTATACACACTTTATGTATGGGCGCCCATTTACCTTCCGTACAGATCACACCTCCCTGAGCTGGCTCAGAAACCAACATAATCTGGCGGGCCTGGTAGTGAGGTGGCAGAAATCCCGGCAGGCCTGCAACCTCAACGTTGTTCAGAGACCCGGTAAACTGCATGTAATTGCCAATGCATTGAGCAGAATCGGGCTCGAGGATGGACAAGAAGTGGCCACCACCGTGACACAAACTGCACAACCATCTCCTCTGTTCCTCGAATTGCGGTGCACAGAGTGGGACATGGAGACAGTCACTCACGAACAAGTAACAGATGCGCGAACATGAAACATATATGCGTGGATCCAGGAAGGGAGTACGTCCCCCTAAGGAATCTGTTACACTACTTTCCGTGATGGCACCATATGACTATCAAAGGTTTGGAGAGTGTCATATGCAAGATGGCATTCTATACATTATTAACCGGATAGTGATCCCTGGATGCTATCGTGAACCTATTCTTCAACAATTACATGGTAACGCTGGCCACTTTGCCATCGAACGAACAGTTACACTAAACACACATGGCTTCCACTGGATCGGGACATGCGATAGTGTGTAGGCATGGGGCAGCACCAGTCCACACCCTTACAAGTTAAAAGTGTTGGTGCACCATGAACACGAGTGGCTATTGTTGTGCTCAAATCCTTTAATATGACAGATGAAGGAAAGAAGTGCATCCTCGTATCACACGATTATTTTACGAAGTGGGTAGACGCATTTGCTCTGCTGGACCAATAGGCATCCACAATAGCGGAGGCCCTGACAAGCAATGTGTTTTGCCGCTTCGATATGCCTTATGAACTGCACTCCAAGGAAGTAATTTTGAGAGCTGGCTGATCTCAGAACTCTGCAAATTGTTTCATATCATCAAAAAAGGATAACTCCGTATCACCCCCGCAGTGATGGAATGGTGGAGACGTTCAACCGAACCATCGTGGAGAAGTTCACCAAAGAAACACACATTGATTGTCGTGATTGGGAGCTACGACTCCCATATGTGATCATGGCATACTGCACTTCGATACATTCCAGCACGGGTTATACCCCTGCTCGGCTAATGTTAGACCGTCAATTAGCCTTGCCTCTAGTTCTGGCCATGCCCAGGATTCCAGGAGAGACACATTCTCCCTCTCTCTATGTAGAGCCCAGGTGGCAGGAGATAGAACAGACATATTAGCTAGCAAGAGCAACATTATCCACTGCACACTGGCGTCAGAAAAACGTGGCATGACCGGCGAGTGCATGGAGACATGTAGGAGGCGGGAAAAGTGGTTTGGGTTTATGATTCGTGAAGCTTTGCAAACGTGCCGAGTAAACTGAGTTACCAGTAGAAAGGCGCCTATGTGGTAGTAGGTAAGAAGTCGGACGTGACCTACTGTATCCGTGCCTCGGATGGCCTAACCTCAGTCATCCACTTCGATCGACTTAAACCTTGTGTCAGTGACGACCCAGTGCCAGAGCTTGGACTGGGCGTTCCACGTGACAACGGTACACAGACAGATGCCCCTACAGGTACATGCATTTCCGACGTTAGTCCCGAGCACCGTGGTGCCAGTTCGACCCCTCTCCTGCCAAGCCAGGCGTCATGTGAACATTCGACTAACGCTGAGGACGATGACGGGATACATACTCGCCCTGTCCCTCCTCAGAGTAGGTCTACAAGATCTGGGATGTCGGATCTGAAGACTGTCTCGTTTATGCTGTCCAAAGGGAAGGACGGAAGCGTTGTTCTGCTGACTCTTCCCACTCCCACCCACTCCATGCTATTACCCCTATTATAGAGGGACCACAAGCGGAAGCCGAGGCTGCCTCAGACTATGCTTCATGTGGGGTGGAACCTGTAAA
This sequence comes from Chaetoderma sp. LZ-2023a, assembly GCA_034401795.1. Taxonomy (NCBI): domain Eukaryota; kingdom Metazoa; phylum Mollusca; class Caudofoveata; order Chaetodermatida; family Chaetodermatidae; genus Chaetoderma; species Chaetoderma sp. LZ-2023a. The sequence goes on from CM067360.1 coordinate 119,647,738, forward strand.
AAATATCTTGGATGTGAAGAGGGTTGGTGAGGCATTGGCTTGCTGTGAACAACAGCAAAACCCGCACAACTCATTGTACCCCTCCATGCCATCAACTGGCGAAACCATCCCCAGTAGAAGGTGCAGCACATCCAATAGCACCACCACCCCCACTCCAATTCACGTCTCCCGTGTGTGCACCAAGTTCAGACATCACCGGTCCTGTCAATTTCACACTCCACCCGTCGTCTGTTGACTGTAACTATTCAGCCAGCTGCTACAGAGGAGGTGGCATCCTGTACCCCAGCAACCCCCTCGCTCCCAGCTGGTGGTGGGCAGGGAAGCAGCCTGTTCAGCAGACTCTCGGCTCGAATATTCACGGTACTTAAAAACTATGACAAAGTATCATCTGTCGTGTAATGGGAGATGACCCTCCCCATCCAAAGGTGATCCCTGCCCACAGCCACCCTCCCGTGACAGCCCCACCCCGTCCCGTGAGCAGCCAGAACATCACACCAAGACACAGAAAGCCAGGATCATGCAGGATACACTTGCCCGCAAGGCTGGATACATCAATTCATCATTGCACACACATTACATACGTACACGGTTATATAAAAAATATAACAGAGACATTCAACATCATCAACAACATAGATAGCATACACATAGCTTTTGTAACAGAAAAAGTTAGAGACACCTTTTTCCGCAAGATCCCTACAGCCCAAATGCAGGGAGTTCATCACTTCCCGCAACCCAACTTTTCCGCAACAGGAACACTAAGCATTCACCAGTATCGAAACCTGGATCTGCCGCATTTCGCCAGCCCCACACAGCAACCCCTACTTCCAGAAGAACACCACCATCCTCAACACGAGTCAACATTTTCCGCAAACACCCCATTATCAGATATGTGGAAAACGGATCATATGGACATGAGGAACAACACTGCAGCCATCTACAGTACACGCTACAGGGTATCTCCCATTCCCCCACCACCCCTGGACACATCGTACATAATCAGCTAACCTATCACACTTCAATCGCACGTAATAACACTCACTATTATTAAGAGAGCAAAATACCCCAGTATGTTGTAAGTATCAAGTGGGAATTTGCTACTGAACGGAAAATCGATAGTGGTCTGGTTCAAGTTACGACCGCTCCCTTCTTGGTCATCCGCGCTCTAATGTAACTCTTCGGCCATTACAGAGCGAAATACATCATGTCCGATAAAGTTGACATCACAAACACACAGTATTCCGCTCTCACTGCTATAAAAACTTCATAATTTATAAGAGTGCAAGAATCATCCGTAGATAACTAGCCATGCGTATCAATCAAATTCACCAACATGACAGAGGCACAGACACTCAGGATGGCTGTATTCAAATCGCTATACCAAGTGCAGCTTTGCGGGGTCAGTAGACTTGGTTTCCGCAAGACATGGAGCTGTTTATACCAAACAATAAATTACAGTCAGCTGTACGGTCCTAATGTTGATTAGGAACACGACTGTTCTACCGCATATACAAATCATTAGCACAAGGGCTGATGAAACAGCATCAAAACTTAGACAGTATAACATCGTGGAGAATTTGAAAGGTTCTCTTACCTACATATTCCAGCCAGTAATCAAAATGGGATGGAATACATTTACGACACACAAGAGGCGGCGCATGTAGAAGATCACGTGCATATATAGGGATGATGTTCTGCGGAACAGAATACCGAAAACATATATTTCCATTTTTCGCATCAATTATGTATAATCAGCAGCATCAAACTCCACCATCATATACAGATTGCCTAAGTTTCCGATCAACCACATGTTTTCAAAACACGAATAACATGATCATCGCTTCTAGTTTCTGGTAAATTGGATCAAAGTGTGTAAACAAAAGAACCGCCCTATGCATATTTACCACAGCATTATGGAGGAGGCGAGAGGTGGTGAGTCGGGGCCAGGCCACTGACGTCATCACGCTCTCCCACATCCCATCGGGCGTTCCAGCCTGAAATTTGAACAGGCGAGTTTATAATCATCCGACTTGAAAAAATGCTTCACACTAATTAAACGGTGAGCTTCTACAGGAATAAATAGTTCCAGATTTTAGCGTTCATCAGAGTCCTGATTTCCCGCTGAGTGGGGGTGAAAGCGACTATCCTACCTTCTTATATTTATATTTGCCTTCTTTCTACGAAGGGAATATATGAGCCGACGCCAGGAGAAAAAACGTTAAATATTTCCATATTGGGCAGACGCAACTTTTCCTAAAACTTTCGGGTGCGGTCATCCGCCCTCGTGTGACGTCATCAACACGTATAAAAGGAGGAAAGCCTGCACTAAAATGTCAACTTCCCGTCAAACTCGACACTAGGGAAAATCACGCATTAGGCTACTTTCGTATCGCAAACCAAATTCTGCTGTTTTCTTCTTATTATGTTATTATCTTATGTTACACTGGCCATGAAAGTTATGAACTTAGGAAAGTTTATTTAGGCTGGTGCAGTTCTGCAAATAACTATCATGCAGGAATAGTATGTCGCTTGCGGAAGACCTTCCTTGTCTAACATCTCGGAAGAATCGGCACCTGCTCACATCGGAAAGAAGTATATATGTACTGCTTTATCGCACAACAGACAGCCAGCCAGCGAGCTTGCGTTTTCCATAAACTCGGTCATGAAACTTCACGTCAAACAGGACCATTTACTACCGAGATCATTCTGTGCATTGCAAGTATCTGTATTCAGTCATTCGGTATGGTGTGACACACGCGTTATCATTTAAACATCATGTGTTAGTTGTGACATTAAAGCCTGGTGAGCAAAATAAAGACATAGATATCCTCACGCCACGTTTCGAAAATAGACTTCCAATTACCGTGCTTCCAATGGGAAAAAAGGCCAAGACGAAGCACACCAAACGACGTCAAACTGGACCATCCGCATCCACAACACAGCCAGTCAGCACCAGCACTCCAGCACTCCAGCACTCATCACCACAGCCCCGACAGCACCGATACGAACCCTGGCATCACCTAGACCATCGGTATTCACACCAACTGTAGCATCCGCACCAGCAACACCCACAGTGACAACACCGGCAGCACACAGTACCACAACACCGACCACATCCGTGATAGGACAGACAATATCGGCAGTGATAACAACTCCTGTGAAAATCCATGATCCCGTTTTACATGACATTTCCGACCGTTCAATATCTGCATTCAGTTTAGTTATCAACGAGGAGATAAGTCTCGCAGAAGCCGACATCACCACCAGTCCACCGCACACCAGCACGCCGACACCCACATGCAGCACCATTATTTCAATAGCTCCTGCCATCAGAAAGACTACTATGACAGACCGATCATGCGCAGGATAGTTCAGACTAGTTCATCAACCAGAAATCTGAGCGATTCCCAGAACATCTGCGGGCAAGCTGATCAAGGATGTGAAAATAAGAAAGTTATCTGCAAATACTGCAGCAGCATCGATAACAGCATCATCGCATCATTTAGCCAAACTGCAGGCAGTACCACCACCACCACCACGACATCAGTGATGTCAGCAATTCCAGAGCCTGCACCAGAACTATACCCATCGTCGTCACCACCACCAGTGCATCCATTAATACATCAGCTGCTTCATTAAACTTAAGTGTCACCGACATTAGTAACATAGATAGTGAAATATCAGTGTCAGAAGACCACCCACCACGGCCGTCAAGCACGAGTCGTTGGACCAAAACTCGTTGGGGGAATTTCTCAGCGGACGTTTGTGGACATTATTGTCATGGATGCAGAAGAATGTAAGAATAGGTGTGCGGAATTACTATTATTTTATTTTTGAACAATTTTTCTTGTTTTTGAAATTGAAACCCCATCGCTTGGCTGAATACGGTCATCCTATACAGCTACGCAAAATTACTGCATAGCTGTGTCTCATCAAAATAATCGCTGTTGATACCTGTTTTGTAAACATGTCGTGTGCGACGCAAGTACACAACGCACCGTAGCGAATATGTCTTTACTCCCATCATGCCGGCCCAGCTATTGCTGGTGCTGCCTGATGAACTAGTTTTCCTTTATTATTAAATACTATTTTTCTTATTATTTTTCTTCTCGTGTCAGAACGTCAAGATGGATTGTGGATAGCGAGAGCTATATGTGCGGACCCACCAAAAAGAGCCACACTGCATGCAAACATGTATATACTTGATATGCATACGTAAGTACATATTACTGTGATATTTGTATGTTTTAAAATATATATGTCATTTCTTATATTATATTTTCATAAATGTATTTGATTCAGGTACGTTGGAGCTTGGACATTATCGGTGGAAATCTAATTATCCCTCACCGAGAGAACGTCCATGCCAGCCAAATCATGGTATTAAAATAATAAAGAGCATGCGCCACGAAATAAAAACAAAACAAAAAAATGGAAAAGGCCTGGAAAAAGAATCCAGGTAAACAATCAAAACTAAAAGTATGCCTCCCTCCTAAACTCTTTCGCACCTCTATGTGCTCTTCTCTGATAAACTGTGCATCTCTCGCGTCACTACTCCTCTAGCCTACACACCTCCTCGAGAAGTCGCTAATTCTTGCCTATCATGCTCCCGTGCTTTTGATTGTTTGTCACGGGTGTCAAACTAGGAGGGGGTGGTGTAACACAGATTGGACAGATTGGTATGAACGTTCCAACCTAAGCAGGGTACGGGATGACCGCTCCGGGTACGTTCCAGGCACGCCCCCTGGGCAGTATAGTAGGCGTGTATAGAGTCCTATGAGAGCGGTTTCATGAAAATGGCTAAGTCTGTAAGAATGTGTAGCGCACATGCGCACGCATCAGAGCTTCCCTGGCAACACGTATCAGTATTGGGAGCGAGTGTATAGTTATAGGGTACAGATTTGGTACTGGTTATTTCTTTAAATCAATTAGTTAGCATCGTTCTTGGGATTGATCAGTACCAGAATGAAGCAGGATTTCAGAACTGTTTCCCTTTTTAAAATTGGACCAAAATGGCTGAGTTATCGTTAAAACGATATCGTGACGTTATCGTCACTTATATTGTTTTCAAAATATTGCTTGAACATCGTAATCGTGTGTATGTATTAAATGACTGGGGAATGTTCTGATCACGTGGTCGCCACGTCACCCTTTCTAACTGCTCGCTGATTGGCTACTGCTCGCTCTCTGGTTGGCTGGAGCATCCTGCAGCTGATGTCACGAGTAGTATAAAAGGAGCCAAAAATCAAGAATCGAGAGCACTTCGGCAAGGAAGCTGACAGGACAGCAAGGTTGATGGACCAGGGCAGTGCTAGTCATGGGCTAACTGCTTACTGACCATGGTGCTTACACTGCAGCGGTGCCCTTAGGAATTCCGATCTCCTGCGCTAGTGATCAGGCTTGAACATCCACGATTAAGATTTTGTAAGATCTTGGACGGCCATCCAAGGGCAAATTAACTAATAGAAGAACTCCATTTCTGGAACACTCACAGAGGAGCTTCTCTGCAGATGGGCCATGTGTGCCCGGTGTAATCCTACAGGATGTAGAGCCAAGGTGATTCGTGGTGGATAACTCACCGGATCTTCCGGATCACGCTGAAAAGTGGTATCAAACTTCCGCGCAGCATGTTGTGTGTTATAATTAACTTGTAGAACACAGTATGTTGGTGCTCTCCCCAGTGCGTCGCATGAGCTATGCGATGTATCCCGCATAGTGTACCTAGTTATGTATATGCAAATTTAATTACCACTGTCGCCCTCTATGTTACGGTCAACTGTAGAACTACCATTGCCGGACGGACACTTTACAATAAACTGTGTAAATGTATGTATCAATTATTCTGAGTATCGAATGAACATCTCTCTATGCTGTTCTCCTTCACTGTCATGAGAGTGAGCCGCATCAACAGTCTGGTTGCAGTCATCTTCCCTTCAACTTCGGTATCATGCCACCTCACGTTACTCAACTGTAGCGTATTTCCGTGATTTATGAACTCGTACTGTACCGATGACCATTATGTACCCAAGTAACTATACTATTGCGCTATTAATTGTGTCCATAATAAGCACTGATGACTAATTGGTGCCTTCCGGTCTTAAAGTTCACATTTTTATATTTTCCGTTTCATACAGTATATATTATTTGCATTTCTGTGTGCTTACAACTAACGAGTACCATAAGGTCATATGGCCTGATATACCATTAGCAATGTATTAGTTAGTTGTGTATATGGCGGGTAGCCATCCTAGTTATTCTGTTTTGTTTACATAAAAAACTCTAGGATGCAGTGCGCTAGGCAATACTATACAGCACCATTATATCCGCATCACTATTTCCCTCAGTAACAAGTTTACACTGAGGTCACTGATGATGCTCATATTGCACGAACTTGACATGTGACCGACTAAACCTGGCTATTCTAGCTCGATAGGATATGTTTAAATTAGGTAGGGGCAATCTCACCATAAGAAACATTTGCGTACACCTCCTTTCCGGATGTGGCAGATATGTAACCCCCACACACCAGCTAGATTGTTTAAATTCGCCAATTACCTTAGGGCCTCTTATACATAGTGAGTGATTGTCTCTTCCCACGCTCATCCAGCCGCAAGGCTCAATACGTGTACGTAATCTCAATCGACACGTTGGCAGGATCCGACTCTGAGAAACTATTGTGGTATCCGAGCGGTGATAATTAAAGTGTCGATTTCGCATACACTCCCCTGTATATTTTAATACCAGTTAGTTTAGTACCCCCGCCAATGAAGGAAGCACTGCGAACATTTTTTTGTATTATACATAACACCGGCCTGCAGTGCATCTCTGCGCATTCTGGAACATAACCCTAGTGACAGGTGAAATGCTGGTTCCGTAACACATGGGTGACAGACGAGACGCAGATCTCCATCCTATTCGGTATGGTGACCAACCCACCACACCCTCACGGGAATCTCACTAGCGATGGATATCTGTCTCTTACTCCCCATCATAAATACTATTGCGCTTTCTAAATTGCCTATGTGAACTGTAAATTGTCCTAGTGATGTTATATGTGAGTATGGTGCAATGGTGACCGGATCTTTATGTGGTTTAGAAGTCATAACATGTGTGCACACTGTCTTTCTGAGGAAGATGCCATGTGGGAAGACATTCGGGAAGCTGGGAATCTTCGCCAGTTAGACTTATATGTCAAAAGATAGGTAGGAATCCATGCCACTTGTGGCTAAAGCTTGGAAACGTATCTAACAACTAAAGGTGGGTTAGACTTTAGCAGAAGGCCCGCATAAATAGAAGCGGCAACTACCAATTCAGTATCTTTGGACATACATAAGATGGTGACCTGTGAGTTTTTCGGAAATCATCCATCCCGCATTCACTTAAACCAGCGTGCATCACATTAATGAATTATAATATCAATAGGATTGACCCACTAAACAAAACTTTTTGTTTGAACAAAAGAGTGGCCCTTTTTGCCAGCTCTTTTCCTCCGCTTCTGCGTTAAAGGCATTTTCCTGTGACGGGGGCCCGCGCGAGGCACTTTCCTCTTGCAACAATACTATTTTGTGTATGTTAGGGGTATAATTGGTTTATATTAAATTATTAAGTAGCCTCGTTACGATGCGCCCTTGCGGGGATACCTCTGCGGATTTACGAAGCTGTGAGGTACCTCGGCGAGCCTTCGGCGAACACCAGTTTGGTGGTATGTACTGTATTCTTGTGCTCAATTACTAGCAAACGAGTACTATTGTTTGCATAGTTGTTGTTCTTTTAATTATTATCAGCATGTCCATACTTTTAAACTGGTTAATGGACCGACATACCGGTGACGCGAACAGTTGGGATGAGACTGTAAAGTCCAATCACATTGGCAATGGTCACATGGCCCCACTGAAACGTGATCATTCGACCGGCGTTAAACGCCGGTCTTTTTACCTTCAGGAGAGTCGCGATACGGGAGCCATAACCCAGAGAACTGTAGCTAATCAGCCCTCCCACGCATCCTGTCCATGCGGCTCAATGGAGTGGAGCAATATAATGGACCAGCGCATACACCCGCGAGCTAAACTTTCTACCCTATTCCCCTCTCCTTCTCTCTTTCTGTCTCTCCTTCCCTAACTTTCGTCCCCACACTACTCTCACCTCCTCTTCTCGCTCTCTCTCTCTCTCTCTCTCTCTCTCTCTCTCTTTCTTTCTCTCTCTCTCTCTCTCTCTCGCTCTCTCTCTCGCTCGTCCTCTCTCTCTCTCCCTCCCTCCCTCCCTCGATAACTCCGTCCCTCCCTCCCGCCCTACCCCCTCCTTCCGTCCCTCCTATTCTGCCCTCCCTCCCTTCCCCATCCCTCCCTCCCTCTCCTCCTCTGTCTCCCATCTCTCTCCCCCTCCTCCCCTCTCTCCCCCTCCCCTCCCCCTCTCTCCCCTCTCCCCCCTCCCTTCCCCCATGCCCATCCTCCCTCCGCTCCGCTCCGCTCCCTCCCTCCCTTTATATATATATATATATATATATATATATGTCTCTTATCGTACACACTAACACGCACGCACACGTCCACGCACACATACGCAAGCGTACATACTACCTAGTAAATTGTAATCAGTATTTGATATAGATCATCAATTAATTTCGTTATGTGCACGCGTTACTTCTATATACCTATGATTTATAATAAACCCATCTTGGTATAAGTATTGCATAGCATGTGGATGGGAATTGGGGTACACATTAATAAGACGTATGTGATAGTAGGCTTCCATATGCAAATAACTTTGTGAAAAGTTCACACACAAAAAGGGAATATATATATATATATATATACATATATATATATATATATATATATATATATATATATATATATATATATATATATATATATATATATATATATATATATATATATATATATATATATATATATATATATATATATATATATATATATATATATATATATATATATATATATTTATATATATATGTATATGTATATGTATATGTATATGTATGTGTGTGCGTGCGTGCGTGCCTGCGTGTGGCTGGGTGGTGTGTGCGTGCGTGCGTGCGTGCGTGCGTGCGAGCGTGCGTGCGTGTGTGTGTAGAAAATGTAATGAGTTTTCCAATGGTGTATGACTCTTAATAATTTTGAGATTGTAGTTTAAATTGCATTGTCTTTTAGCTCAATAGTAACTCAATGCGGGGCAGATTCTGGCTGAGCAGTTTATCAGCCAGCGAACACTCCCTTTAGATCATTTTGTTATTGTGATTCTTACACCCATCAACAGTTGAACATATGACCCAATATGTTCTCGCTGTTGCTTAATAGCCGAAAATTCCTTACAACTTGCAACTGACCGGCGTGCATACAGCAAGAATATAGTTGCCGATCAACTAGTTGAAAATAGTAAGCATGTATAATCGTCAGCAAATAGTCGCGTAGTCAAACCTAGTAGTAGTAGTAGTAGTAGTAGTAGTAGTAGGAGTAGTAGTAGTAGTAGTAGTAGTAGTAGTAGTAGTAGTAGTAGTAGTAGTAGTAGTAGTAGTAGTAGTAGTAGTAGTAGTAGTAGTAGTAGTAGTAGTAGTAGTAGCAGTAAAGGCGCTCCTCCGTGAAGCCCGCGTACATCTTACGACTTCATATCGTTCAACTCCAAACACCGAGGAATAACTCGCTACAACTCTGAACATGAACAATTAGTCGCCAACTAGTTGAGTCTTAATATATACACCGAGTACATGGACTTTGACTTTCTCATTCAAACCATCGGCAGTAATCAAAATTGCATTTGTGACGGTTCACCAGAAAAAAAATGTACTAAATATTCACTTCGACTGTCGGTATTGTGCTGATCCAAAAAGCGTTTACACTTATGATATACCTCAGTTTCTGAACCCGATGTAACTGTTTCATAACCAACAGCGCTAGACTGGCGGTATCCCTGAGATTTACCAGCATTGACGTTCAGGTCTAGGAGTAGCGAGCAAAGGGTTAACATTAACGTTAGACGGAGAGTTAATGGGTGTAATTGTAAGCTCGGCATTTATTGACATGGATTGGTCATTATTCATGTCGGCGGGCGGTGTCTAAGTACGGACGGACGAATACAATTTAACTGGATCACCGTTCACTCATTGACAAATTGAGGCAGTGTGTTACTTTACCAACGATCTATTTCCAGAACAGGATCACAGACTTTAGAAACTTCACAGTATATCTGATCTTGAAATTACATACATAACACACTAGCAAGACACATCAATATACCTGCTACTCGGCATCCATTACTCACTCTCACTTACCAACCACTAACCAACCAAACGTCCCATTCTCAAACGCAAACCAACCAACCCACCGCAACACGCACACACACTCCACATATCTGACATCCCAACCATCCAGCAATCCAATCCCCCGCCCATCCATACATTTGTCAGCAGATTTAATGGCTATGACATTTGTTTTACGCAACTCATGGGGTGGGAGCGGGTGTGTGTGTGTGGGTGGGGGTGAGTAGTGAAATATTACGAAAATCTAGCTCAACCACAGCGGTGATGCATTGCACATCGTGTTTAGTAGATCGTTGAAAAGTATGCTGTCTGGCCATCAGTGTCCAGTGTATGTGGGGCGGACTTCACGTTTGCCTAGACCTGCCCTTGGTGTTGCCGCGGTGTTGCAGTTATACAGCATCACTGATAAACTGGTCGCGTTGTATAAACGTACTCTTTTTGTCAAGGGCATATTTGATCTACAAATCCATAGCGTCCATAAGGACTGGAAATATATGTTTCCCCTGATCCAGGATACAGAAATGTCAACAGTACAAAAAGTGAATGTGAAAATGAACGCCTCCTGGAACAATAATTGCAGTAATGCTAACGTTTGAATATATGAGCATTTAGATCAGAGATTGTGTTCAATTACATATGCTGTTTGGTCGAAAACATTGCATTGCACGAAAACACACGCATGTGTGGGTGTACTCCCTAGTTTCTTATTTGATTGGTAGCTGCCAGCTATGTGTCTCTTAGGTCGCAGCACGAACATCTCAACTATATACTTACACAGTTTGAAGTTGAAGCTAAACCTGGCGTTGTGACATATCTAGCCATGAGAAAGCCAGTCAGCCTGTTGATGCTCTGGTTGTGTGGGAATGATTAATGACTTCTTCTCTACCATCGCTCTCATCGTAAACAGCTATTTACTGTCTTATGGATGACATAGTGGTGACCGGAAATCATTTATCCAGCATGAAGACATTATTATTCACCCTACCACCAGGATTGGTCGATACGAATCAGGCATGAATCTCATGTTATAGCTGGCGTTAGGCTACCACTGCTGCTGCTGCTGCTGCTGCTGCTGCTGCTGCTGCTACTACTGATGCTGCTGCTGCTTCTGCCACTGCTACCTCTACTACAGCTGCCGTTGCCACTGCTACTGCTATTACATTTAACTCTCTTTTTTTTTAAATCCGACTCTGACGCAGTCGGATACACTTCACGGAGGAGCGCCTTTACTGCTACTACAACTACTACTACCACTACTACTACTACTACTACTACTACTACTACTACTACTACTACTACTACTACTACTACTACTACTACCACTACTACTACTACTACTACTACTACTACTACTACTACTACTACTACTCCTACTACTACTACTACTACTACTACTACTACTACTAGGTTTGGGGCGGTAGCACGATCAATGGATCATGTGGAAATCCACAATACCCAAAAATATACTGTTTGAAATAATATTAAACATAGAATAAATCAAAGAGAACACACGATTGTATCAGCCATGTGCATAAATAAACAATACATATATGATGGCCAAACGAGTAATATAAAAACAGCTTGATGTTTGCCTTTTAAAAATTCCAAGCAACTAGCTCAATAACATAACAATACAATTACAAACGCTCAGGCGAGCATAGGCTGATAAATAAACGCAGCGATCTGACGTATGTAAGACACACAGTCAACCGGGAACAAATTAATTAATAATCAAGGATAATTGATAAGAATATAAAGGCCAAGATATTACACTGCGCTCGGTGAAGCGATAATGTAACCTACATAATTGAAGCGGGTTAAAACCTAACACACAATTTATAACATTTCACTTTACTACTGGTGACGAATTCTATAACAATAAGAAGCGGCTTAGATTGAATGTTTACATTTATTTTAAAAGAATCTTTGGCTCCAAGATTCCAAAAAGATCCCGGAACAAACGTTATTATAAATCTATTGTGATATTTATTTAAGTGCCAAAACAATACGGCTTAACCTATACACGTGACTACCTGTCTGTGGCGACATGTTTTTTCATCTTGATCTGATTATCAGCGAGTTTGGGAGCATAAGTGCATGCCGAACCTGTTTCTGCACGAAGCAGATGGTGCTGCTTCTCACTGAAAACAGCCCAATCATACACTCAAACGCACGCACCCATGTACGCAAACACGCACGGACGAACGCACATACGCACTGACATACCCATACACGCACTCCAAAGCGCACCGATAATGAAGATTCATTATAACATAAGAATCACACATTATATATAATTAACTTTTAAATATAGCAAACATCGAAACAAAGTATTTTGAAACAAAATCGCATCTCTAAGTACACAATTGCATATATATATATATATATATATATATATATATATATATATATATATATATATATATATATATTGGTTAATACACCATTCCATTGGCCAATTACGGTGGATAAGCAATAATCAGAGTTGATGGAAAAATGGAAATCAACTCACCAGAGCACCATTCAACTTCAAAAGAGTGAAGTCTAGTTTTAGTTAGTGCGTCATGAAATTCACATTTAAGACAATACGAGAACAAGGCATGAAGAGCCTGCTTCAACTGCACAAACCTGATAGCTGTAAGCCCTGTATATGATTTACTGTCTATACTACACGGATGCTTCCAAATGGCTCAGATCCCCACACTCTTACAAAATAACAGTGTCTACGACTCCGTATTCCTTGAAGTATATGAAACACGTGCATCAGTACTTTCCATAATTAAATTTGACCGTGCATCATTTACCGTTCCATTCAGTAGAAGAAACACTTCCTGTAGCCGCTTCAGAAGTTGTTGCACGTCCATGGGGCGTAACTATGTTGCACGTGATTTGTCATATAATGATTTCCATTTTCATGTTTTCACATCTACAGTATCACACTCATTTTAAATACCATGTTTAGCAAAATAATATGAGTATTGCCCCATGGGGACTGACTTGAGGCATACTCCCAGCAGAGTGATGAATCTTCTTTCCGAACAAACTTATCAAAAGCAGTTTTACTGTACAAAGATATCGATGGAATCCGTCTGTAATTCGTTGGAGGTTTAGAAGACCAGAAAAAAAGGATTTAGCTGAAAACGGCTCAATATACATTTCTATAAGTCATCCAGACACATTTGCCCACTGGCTATCTGGATGAAGTGAATCATCTACTAATTTTAGCCTTAATGAGACGCATTTAATTCTTGGGTCTGGGATGTCAAGCTCGCCATCAATCGTATTATAGGGACAGACACGCTGTGGGACAAGGTGCGTTTTACCTTCCCACAAATAATCAAATATCATGTTGGTAATTTCTTTCTGAAGATGCCGAGGCATTTTAACAACTGAAGTAACATACCAAAGTTGCGACAATATCAAATTATTGATTACCATGACCCATCCAAAAATAATCAAACGTATCTGCTTCCACCGGATAATTGTCTTGTTCGTTTTGGAAAGCAGGTTTGTCCAATTGATGGAATCACGGTTTGCTCGACTGTAATGCATGCCTAAAATCCGTATTATGGCAGTGGACCAATTGATGCATAATGGCTGATCATTTCTATCGTTCCATGAACCCAAAATAAAATCCTACTGATTTTTCCTTATTAATCTTGAGCCCTGACACTTTTCGAAATTTCTCTAATATAAGATGGTGGCGATTAAATCACTATTTTGGTCAACAAATGTGGTCGTATCATTATAATATTGTGATAATTCAACTGGTGTCATAAGCCCACGAATGCACAGTCCGTGATAATCTATATCTTCTCTTATTGCCGCTCCAAAGGTGTCCAAACAAATTACAAATACATGTGCTGGCTTTGAGCAACCTTGTCGATCTCCACGTTCTAGGGCAACTGGCTGGATTATACAAGTGTTCACAATGTATGTACCAGTAATGCCATTGTACAATATTCGACTTCATTGAATGAAATTTGGCCCAACGCCAATGCGATTTAATGACATTAAAAGAAACTTCCACGCCAAGCGGGCACACGCCTTTTCATTATCTAAAGCCACACTTGCACCTGGAATGTTATCCGTTTCAACCAACTGAATCAGATCTCTAAAGGGAGCAGTGTTGGTTAATACTGATCTACCATGTATTGCACTTGTCTGTGCAGGATTAATAACGTCACCCACCACTTGACCTAGCTCCATTGAAAGAGTTCTAGAAATACTCGTGTAATCAACACCATGGAGAATTCGACCTTTACTTCCGTAAGTCACTCCGGTCATCATTTTAAAATAGCAGTCGTACCTGAGGTTAAGATATTGAAAAAGGAAAACAAATTAGAACCAATTAGATGCCAGATTGCAACGTAGAACTCAACAGGCAGGCCACCCCCACCACACCCTGGCGATGTTCCATTCTTCATTGTTTTGAGCGATTTAGTCAGGTCTTCAGGTTAAATATTCATCACACATATCAGCCGATGGGGGAGGCGATGTTTCATTAATATTACCACGGAATTCAGCTGGCAAGTCTTCCATCAATTTCTTCAGACTGATATACATTTTCATAAAATGTTTGAACAGTTTCTAGGAGATCTGTATTTGAATTAACAAGTTGACCATTTATGTCAACGCACCTACTCATCTGTTCTACACCTCTAGACTTTTCCAGGTCACAACAATCTTGTGTAGGTTTTTCACCCTCAGAATAAAATTAGGCCATTGCTCTTAGCCTTGTGCCTTCTGCTCTATGCATTTCTATTTGTGATAATTTTAACCTGGTCTCCGCCAAAGCATCAGTCAAGTGAATATCGCTGTTTGAAACTTTGCGAAAGATTAGGGTTTGTTGACGGATCAACTTTTTTTCCTCTTCGCCCAGTGTCCTTGCGTTTTGAATGGAATACTGTCGAGATATATGAGCAAACCCTACTTTAGAATCTTCCCACCAAGAAATAAAGCTGTCAAATTTTGATATGGTACGGATCTTAATACGCCAGAAACGTCCAATACAGCGATGATAATCAAAATCATTCAGCAAGGAAATGTTAAGTGTCCACAACCATGGGCCACGTGTAACCCATTCTGCATTATCTAACACAGTAGAAACTAGACAATGGTCAGAAAACGTTATATACCGGATATATGCCGTTATCCTACAAAAACCCTTTCAGCACTCTTTGTACGTGAATACGGTCTAAGCGAGAGGCTGTCTGACCAGTTGATGTTACCCTTGTATATGTATGACTGTCAGTGTTTAACTATGTAGCTATCCAACAGGTTCTCACAATCACATTTTTCCTGCAAACGACGGTGAGACGTATCAGAGTATACTCTGGATTCAAAACGCAATTGAAATCTCCACCAATGATATAATTTGCTGACCTATCATGAATTACTGGACCAATGGTTGACTAAAATTCACCTCGTTGAAAATGGGATGCAGGGGCATACATAGACACCATATTTAGTGTCAAACTAGATATTTCAACAGCCACTACGACCCACCTGCCATTTCTATCCGCTTCTGATGAAATCATACCTATTAGGCTCAAGCATCTGGGTAAAAATACGATCGCCACTCCCGTATTCGAATCAGTAGCATTTGAATACACTATTTTACCTTTAGAAAGTTGCTCAACACCTTCTACTACTTCGACATTATGGAACTTATTTTCCTGCAGCATGACGATATCAGCTTTTAGAGCAGATAATGCATCGAGCAGCATGCGTTGTTTCAATTCACCATTCAAACCACAGCAATTAGGCGTGCAAATTACCATTATGATTACAAATGTATAAATAATACCCGTAATTTCCAATTTGATTTTGTCTTCTTAATATTTGTATCGTGTTTAACCCATTTACCAATCTTCATAATGAACTCTGAGTTTGTTAGATACGTAATGGTCAGATGCTGATAGTGTGAAACATCTGAATCACTACCCACGTGCATGTAGCGAATGCCTATGCGTATTGTGTATGGCACTGGCGCTTCTCTGATTGATGCAACACCATTTCATCAGGCTGCTGAGATTCCTGAGTTTTGATCGCGGTGTCAGACTCTGCAATAGATATAGAATCGTATATGTCTTCATCCTCCCCTTCCTCCGCCCCAGAGCTAAGATCTTCTATTACTCTTTTAACCCCAGCAACACCATTATTCCGCACAGTCTGATCAGACTTTCGTAATTTCAAATCAGACTCAGTTAGCGGCAACAAGTCACACGGTGTATCAACGCCCATTGACTGGCATGCAACTTTTGTTTGTCCCAGAGCTAAACTGTGTGAATCATCATCGTGGCTGGCATCATTCTCTGGAGGTTCGTCAGTACCGTCTGCTGGAAGTGTAACAGTTATACTTGTCTCAAAAACCTCAATCTCATTAACATGAGTTTCCAAAGCTGGATCACCAGCTTTTCTAACAATGGAATCTCTATCTTTACTAACCATGGCGCTCACAGAAGTACTAATTAATGTATCGTCAGACTTACCAGAAGCTGGGCCACCAGCCTTACTAGCAACGTGCGCATATGTGTGCGTTACCTTAATAGTATTAGGAACGTACTAGAAGTATGTGAGGCAGACACTTGGATCATATCACCAAAGCTCACACTGCCCACACTACGTGCACCATTAATAGTAGATCGCTTGTCACATCGAGACTTAAAATGACCGGAGGACCCTCACAATAGACACTTATTTTTGTAAGGACATGTACTAGCTAGGTGTTCAGTGCTAGTACAAATTAGGGCCGTTCGGTTATGGAAATAATTACTCCATTATGGTGTCTGGAAAATAATCGATTTAATAGGATAATCGATTATTTAATCTTAAAACTTTGGATGTAACAACTACGTAGCGAGAGAGGTAGGACGGAGGGGGTGGGGTGGAGAATAGCTTTCTTGACACTAATACTAATACTAATAATAATAATAATAATAATAATAAAAATAATAATAATAATAATAATAATACAATAAATAAATAGGCAAATCACCCAAAAAATGCCTGATTTTCTATAAACAGAGTACGCAATTTCGTAAATTGGTTCCTAGTTGATATAGATTATGTCACCTATGTAGGCGTATGCCAAGGCTGTAAGACGCTCAATAGGGCAGGCTATACCAACGCGTCCTTTGATTGGCTGAATACGAGGAACAATCCGCCCATTATAATGAAGTCGGTTTGGAATCCAATGTTCCCTCGTTCCCAATAGATACTGGTTTTAAGAAACCGGTGCATATGTCCAGATTTTCAAGCCGGTAAATAGGCGCCAATTTAATTATATAGAGCTCGCCCATAGCGCATATCTACGATGCGTTGCTATTTCCAAGCACTGGGCTATTTTAAAAAGCGTTTAACTGCCGGCGGAGCAACAGCTTTAAGTCAAATTAGTTACAAACAATGGGCAGAATTTATGAACATTTGGATCGAAAATCTGTGAATTTACTACGCCGTAAATTTTGTGCATTTTTCGCGAAGTGGCCATATTACTTTTATTTTTAAACTCTTTGGCATGTCCTCTTTACCGAGCAGGGAGGAAGACGATCCCATCAATAGACAATCTTCCGGGAATTGGTTTGACGATCTTTTCCATCCACGTCCATCTTACTCCATTCTCAATTGTCCTACCGAAGACATATGGCTCGCTTCCAATTTTAAGCTCTTGCCCATATTTCCACATCTCAGCTGTAATTCACCCATTCGGATATTCTAGAGGTGCCTTGACTGTCACAATAAGTTTATCTGAATCGACCTCTTCAAGTTGGCAAACTTGTCTAGTAACAATTAGTCCCTTTTAAAAAAGCCCGTCTCTTTCACATACTCCGAGCTTACAGTCAAATGCCAGATAGTTTTACCAACATTAATTAAGTCATTTAAGACATTTGGTCCAGGACCTACGGCATCTGTGCATCCATGATAGACATCGATAACATTAACTGACCATCCAGGAGTAGTAATCATAATGCTTTGAAGTTGTTTATATCGATTTGCCATGCTGCGAGCAAGAAGTCACATTGACCCATATTACGTCAAGCAATATGGGTGTCTACTAATGCGAATATAAATACAGGTGCGACGCCGCTAGCCAACCAGGTGAGCGAGAGACGTCTGAATCGAAGGCCACTCCCGTACAAATGCACATATCAATAGCACAAACAGTGGATTGAGACACCCACCACAACTGACATAAAAAGAAACCAAACGAGCCGTATGGAAAAATACCAATGATATGCAGCTCACTGCTCGCGACTCCGATTTTCGAAGTTGAAAATTAGAGTCACGAAATTCAACAAACCCCATGACAATACACCAACATATACAACACCAAACTCAACCAAATACGCTTATGCAGCGAACAAAACAAAAATTAAACGAATACGAGCAGTAGTGACGAACATATTCACCATAATTAGCGGAGCCATATTCAGTACATCTGAATTTGACTACTACTACTACGACTACTACTACTACTACTACTACTACTACTACTACTACTACTACTACTACTACTACTACTACTAATATTTTTTTTGAAAATCCGACGCTGACGCAGTCGGATACACTTCACGGAGGAACTCCTTTAATAAAGGCTTGCAAACCCCATACAACATCGGATGAAATAGCAGGCTTAATTAATAGAATAACAATTCAAACCTAACATATCAGAACAGTGCAAGTTAAAATACTCTATTATCATATACCACAACCGTGGCATAACTACATGGAAACCACAATTAATAAAGAGCTGATGACATAACATAATTCAATAAAGCCATTACTATTTGCAAACCGTGTAGTAGTAGGCCCAAATGGCGAGCATAGCCAACCAACACGTGGTAAAGCGACTCATCAATAATTAGCAGTAAGCTACTGCTACTCATTGACGCCAGTGAGACGATTCTTGACCGGCATGCTAAGTAGATCATATGTAGTTTAACGTAGCCCACTATATAGTAGTAGGGTCAAATGGCGAGTGCAGCTCGCCAACAAGTTGCGAGGTGACTCGTTAATAAGTAACAAAATGTCACTCATTAACGCCAGTTATCCGATTCTTAAATACCCAGCGGACGTAGTAGCCTTTATGTAATATAATGCACAAAGAAAAAGTATACAAACTATGACTACATAGATGGCGCATCTAAATTTACTTAATTGTAAGTTTCTGCAAATTACCCTGGAACAAATACACCTACAGTAAACATTTACAACAGGACGCTAATTGTAAGATATCACACTATGTTAACTTGAAAATCGGATCACCTCTAGAATATTGGCATAATGCTCATTTGATATTTTTTAAAAATGATTCCCAAGGTAAGGATATTCGTCAAGATCAGAGTCTCCGAAGGCATTACAATTTTAGAATAAAGGCAATTAAATTAAATTAAAATAGCATTTCTCAATATACAGCAAGCAGCGAGTGAGCTAGCTTATACAAGTTCCGCTTCTGATATGTTTAGATATCCGTATTCAATTGATACTAGGCCAGTTCTGCACCATACGTCTTTAAATATACTTTCTCTCCCATGTTCTACTAGCCTGTAAAATTCACAATGAAAACAGTTTATCAACAATGATCGAAATATAGCTTGTATGGCTCGCTGATGGTTGTTGCCAGTTTTATCTCTGGCCTCTGAACACCGATGCTTCCAGATGGCCCACACAATTCTTTCTCCTTGCTATTAATGATTCGTCCGATAGTTGAGCAGTCGTTGAACAAAATTGTTTCAGCCACTAAATTCACATATGTGGATCCAAATTTAGCAAGGAGCATATTGATATATACCCACAAGCCTGTAGTTATGCGATACTGAGTAAATGGATGGTCTATCGTTTCCTCCTCAGTTTTACATACTACGCACCGCTCTGTACTCGTTATTTTACACATTTAAGTAAGATGGCCATCCCATAGCCTTCGATGGAGTAATCGCTATGCCAAGTCACGTGCATTTCCTGGTAGACAGGGTAGCTGTATTGCTTTCCAGGCATTTTTCCAGTTCGTTGGCGCACATCCTAAATTGTTCCAATGCCTAACTACAATAGGAGTCTGTCCCCGACTTTGCATTATAATTATATACCAGTCTCTAGATGCCATGCTGTATTTTATATGCTCTGACATAAATACTAATGTTGGTTGCAACATATCAATGTTGCTACATGCTTTCGGCAATTTGAATACAGCAGGTATTGCATTCATTATTCTAACAAATAAGCGTTGAGCATCAATATGTCTCATTGATGTTATTCTTGCTACATCTTGCATCGCAATCCATTTACGAGATTTCGGATTTACAAGGCACGTAGATATTGAATACCATTTTGGCCATAGAGGGCACAAATAATACATCATCATTATTACGAATCAACTCAGTGCCCCAAAGACGTTGCTCTAAGGCATCTTCCCAACAATTGGGTTGTGGCATTGATCATGTACATATTTTGAAGGCTTCGAGCTCTTCTTTATATAAAGTTGGTATCTTTTGATGATTAGGTGGCAGTTTATTGCACATAAATAGACAATCTACTGGAAATGGGTCTACCTACCTTTAGAGAAGTGCTCGTGAAGCACTCGACCAAGATGAGTTTGAAGTAAGTAACGTATTCAAGAATTTCAATTTAAAGAAGCACACTTTGCTGAAACATTAAGCAGATCCAGGCCTCCGGCCCTTTAATGGGCGAGTATCTCCTGCTACTGAGTGCTTGTTTTGATTTTTTGGACAACGCCATTTAAAATGGTCAACTGAACCACAGAGCAAACATTTGTTTTGATTGGGACAATCTGCTGCCAAATGGTCAGTACTTAGGCAGATCCGGCATTCTTTAAGTTGCCCTCTATACCATAAGAGCAGGACAAAGCTGCCTTCAAGCATCAATCTTCTTGCTAAAAGGCTCTCCACTTTATCAAACCAGATGCGTCTTACACCGTTTTCTAGCTCACTGCCAAAGGGATACGTTTCCCGTTCACTATTTTGCACTTTACTTCTTGAGTTCATTCATGATTCTGTAATCTGGAATTTCTAGTGGAACTTTCATCTTCACTAGCAACTTATCTGACTCGATTTCCTCTATGTTACAAACTTCGCCTTTTACAATAAGAACATCTTCTAGATTTTTTTTCTTTACCCCCTCATTTGACACTGTTACATTCCATACAGTTTTAGAAACATTGATAAGCCCCTACAAAGAAGCAGGTCCAGCGCCAACTACGTCCTTTAACCCATGATACACGTCGATAGCCGTGACACCCCACGCCTTAGTTGCTATTTTACGGCTTAGGGTACGCTTATAGGATGCCATGGTGTTTTATAAAAAGAGGAAACCCATTCTAATACAATATATAATAAAAATATATAACACCAAGACGTCGGGGAAAGAGGCAAACACTAAATAAATAGTGCCCCCTTTTGAAACTCTTACGTCTACCAACAAATATACGAATAGGGAGTACAGTCGTATATTTGTTAGTTTGAACCATGTATTTAGTGGTTCACTAACACCTAACCGATTACAGTTGTTTCCTAATGCTTACTAACACATTACAGTCATATATGTGTTACTCTGTTCGAGTTGACAGGGGACAGCCAACTGACTATGCAAATGTGTATAATCAAAGTACTAGGCGTGCTCTTACACATGAAAAAGGAATTAAATCTACTCACTCAAGCGATCTTGCCAAATATAATGAGCTGCCAACAAACTATAGAAATAGCATACTGGCGCTGGGAGAAATGTATTGCATTGACCACAGTAACAGATTTATTAAATGGCGAAAACCGGAAGCTAAGAAGAGTGCCCTAAGAAAATGGAGACATAAAATCCGCTCCAACCAACACATGAATTTATAAATTAAACATAAAGTTTGAAAGATAATAATAATACGAAATATGTGTACATAATTTATCTACAAAATCGCGCTAGATACTAGCAAATTAGGGCAGCAATTGCAGAGCTAAATACACGTGTGCGTTTACTACTACTACTACTACTACTACTACTACTACTACTACTACTACTACTACTACTACTACTACTACTACTACTACTACTACTACTATTACTAATTCTTCTCTTTTTTGGGGAGAAAAGCCGACGCTGACGCAGTCGGATACACTTCACGGAGGAACTCCTTTAAAAAAGGCTTGCAAACCTCCATAAAAAACCGTGTGAAATAGCAGACTTTATTAATACAATACGAATACACACCTAACATATCAAAACAGTGCAAGCCAACATACTCTATTATCATATACCACAACCGTGGCATAACTACATAGCAAACATAATTAATAAAGAGCTGATGAAATAACATTATTCAACAAAGCCATTACTATTTGCACACTGTGTAGTAGTAGGCCCAAATAGCTAACGAACAAGTGGTAAAGCGACTCAGCACTAATTAGCAGTAAGCTACTGCTACTCATTGACGCCATTGGGCCGATTCATGACCGGCAGGCTATGTAGATCATATGTAGTTTAACGTAGCACACCGTATGGTACTAGTGGCAACTGGCTAGTGCAGCTCACCAACACGTGGCGAGCTGACTCCTCAATAGGTAGAAAAAGGTCACTCATTGACGCCAGTTAGCCGATTCTTAAATGCCTGGCGGGCGTAGTAGCATTTATGCAATATAATGCACAAAGCAAAAGTATACACACTATGAATACATATATGGCGCTGAGGGTTCACGTTCTAAATTCACCTCATTGTAAGTTTTTGTTGCAAATTACCCTGAAACAAATACACCTACAGTAAACATTTACAACAGGACGCTAATTGTAAGATATCACACTCTGTTAACTTGAACATCGGATAACCTCCAGAATATGTACATAATACTCATTTGATATTTGATACTATTACTTCTGCTACTACTACTACGACTCCTACTACTACTACTACTACTACTACTACTACTACTACTACTACTACTACTACTACTACTACTACAACTACTACTACTACTACTACTACTACTATTACATTTTTTTTCTTTTTTTTTTTTGTTGAAAATTCGACGCTGACGCAGTCGGACACACCTCGCGGAGGAACTCCTTTAAAAGAGGCTTGCAAACCCCCATAAAAATCGGGTGAAATAGCAGGCTTTACTAATAGTATATGAATAACAATACAAACTTAACATATCAAAACAGTGCACGCTAAAATACTCTATTACCATATACCACGCCCATGGCATAACTACATATGCAAAATACTTATTAAAGAGCTGATACATAATATAATTCAACAAAGCCATTACTATGTGCACACCGTGTAGTAGTAGGCCAAAATGGAAAGCATAGTTACCCAATACGTGGTAAAGTGACTCATTAATAATTAGCAGTAAGTTACTGCTACTCATTGCCGCCATTGAGCCGATTTATGACCGACAGGCTAAGTAGATCATATGTAGTTTAACGTAGCACACCGTATAGTATTGGGCCCAAATGGCGAGTGCAGCTCACCAACTAGTGGCGAGGCGACTCGTCAATAAGTAACAAAAGGTCACTCATTGACGCCAGTTCGTCAGTTCTTAAATACCGAGCAGGCGTAGTAGCCTTTATGTCGTACAATGCACACAGCAAAAGTATACAAACTATGACTATATGGATGGCGCTCACGGTTCAGAGTTTACATTTACTTCATTGTAAGTTTTTTGTAAATTACACTGGAACAAATACACCTACAGTAAACATTTACAACAGGATGTTAATTGTATATATGTAAGATGCCATACTCTGTTAACCTAATGAATTCGAAAGTCGGTGCTCAATTGATATTTAAATATACCGATTCCCATGGTTAGGTTATTCGTCAAAATTATCATCCCCTAAGACATTGAAATTTTAAAATTAACTCAATTAAATAAAATAAAATACCATATATCAATATACAACAAGCAGCGAGTGTTCTAGATTATACGAGTTCTGCTTCTGCTATTTTTAGATATCCATGTTCAATTGATACGAGGCTAGTTTTGCACCATATATCTTTAAATCCACTTTCTTTTCCATGTTCCACTAGCCTGTAAAATTCACAATGAATGCAGTTTAGCAACAATGATCGAAATATAGCTAGTATGGCTCTTTGGTGGTTGTTTCCTGTTTTATCTCTGACCTCTGAACACCAATGTTTCCAAATGGCCCACGCTCCTACAGATATCAGGGTTACTAACAATTCTTTCTCCTTGCTATTAATGATTCGTCTGATAGTTGAGCAATATTTGAACATAATTGTTTCAGCCAGTAATTTCACATATTTGATTCCAATTTAGCAAGGAGCATATTGATATATACCCAAAGGCATGTAGCTATGCAACACAGATGGTCTATTGTTTCCTCCTCGGTATTACATAATAACCACCGGTCTGTACTCGTTATTGTGCACGTATAAGTCAGATGGCCGACCCATAGCCTTAGATGGAGTAATCGCCATGCCAGGTCCCGTGCGTTTGCTGGTAGACAAGGTAGATGCATTGTTTTCCACGCATTTTTCCGGTTCTTTGGCGTGCATCCTAAGGTGTTCCAATGCCTAGCTGCAACAGGAGTCTGTCTCCGTCTTTGCATTAGCATTCCATACAGGCTCTAGATGCCATGTTGTATTTGATATGCTCTGACTTAATACTAATGCTGGTTACAACATATCTCTGTTGCCACGTGCTTTCGGTAATTTGAACCATTCACCAGGCATTGCATTCTTTATTCTAAGAAATACGCGATGGGCATCAATATGCCTCATTGATGTTGCTCTTGCTACATCCTCCATCGCGATCTATTTGCGAGATTTTGGATTAACCTACTCACGTAAATATTGAATGCCATTTTTGGCCATAGAGGGCATTTATAATACAGCATCATTATCACGAATCAACTCGTTGCCCCACAGACGTTGCTCTAAGGCATCTTCCCAACATCTGGGTTGTGGCATTGATCGTGTAAATATCTTTAACGCTTCGAGCTGTTCTTTATATACGTTTGGTATCTTCTGATGGTTAGGTGGCAGTTTCTTGCACACAAATAAACAGTCTACTGGAAATGGATCGACGTACATTTGTAGAAGTGTCCTTGCAACACATGACCAAGATGAGTTTGAAGTGAGTAACTTATTCAAGAATTTCAGTTTTAGCGAAGCACACTTTGCTAAAACATTAACCAAATCCAGGCCTCCATCACGCTTTTCATTGGTGAGGATTGACTGTGACACTAAATGGGCTTTGTCCTCCAATAAGAAGGGCATAATTAACATGTTGCTCTTTGACTCTACTGATTTGGACATTTGAACTACAGAAGCGGTATACCACAGTCCAGATAAAATTAAATTATTTAGGACAACTGTCCTGCCAAATACAGTTAGGCGATGTTGTTTCCAATTTACCAATGCACACCTTACCTTGGATAGCCTTTCTTCCCAGTTTATTATTACATCCTGTTCTCTACTAAAGCCTCTACAACTCTGTATGACATCATCTGACCAGTTAATATCCATAACATTGTCAGTTCTGTCCTTCCAAGCACCCAAAAATAATCCGTTAGATGTGTCTCTATTGACGTTAAGCCTTGGTGCCTTTTGAACATCTGATAATACTCCATTTAAAATTCTAAAATCAGAATCTTTACCTGCAAACACAGTCGTATCATCTGCGTATTGAGACACCTTTAGTGAGCTTTCTATGTCACGTATACATATTCCTTGAAAGTCATTACGTTGCCTCAATATGGCCCTGAACGATTCCATAGCTATGACGAATGGAAGCGGAGACAATGAGCAACCCTGTCTGACACCTCGTTCCAACACTACCTGTTCAGATAGATGATTATTTACTAAATAGCTAACTTGTTATATCAGTATATGAAACATTGACCCATTTAATACATCTGGAAGCAACGCCAATAGGGTCTAAGGACTTAAACAAGAAGTCCCATTCAAGTCTGTCAAACGCCTTCTCGTTATCAAGTGCTATTATTTGCTGCTGGAATGCAATCCTTTTCAACTAATTGAATAAGGTCTCGTATAAGCAATGTGTTCTTTATTCTCGTTCTTCCTGGTACAGAGCACGTTTGATCATCATCAATTACTTCGCCTAGGACTGCTCCAAGTTTTAATCTTAGTGCCGGAGTAATAATCGTATAGTCTACACAGAGCAGCGAGATTGGTCTATAATTCTGTATTGTATTTGTCACCCCGCTTGCATATAAGCCGAACATATGCTTGAGCCATCGATGGAGGGAGGTGTCCTTGCTTAAAATGCTAGCTGCTATTTCTTTTAATACTGGACCACATATGTGCCAGAAATTTGACTGGAATCCCATGGCAGTCATGAGACTTTTCTAAATTCATAACTTTGAGAGATTTTGCCAAATCATCAATTGCTAGTGATTGGTCACAGCTTTTACGGCATGAATCTGGGCAGCTGTGTGCTATATTGGCTAAAATATCTCTAGTTGCAGCTTCATCACTTCCCTCCGAATCTGGACGTCTGTGCGTTATATTAGCTAAAACATCTCAATTTGCAGCTTCATCACTTCCCTCAGATTTATACAATGATTTGTAAAATTTGGATACTGTTTCCATCATCTCTGCATTTGAGGACACTGGTACACCATCATTAGTCTTCAGTGAGCGCATTCATTTCTCTATACCGTTTGGTTTTTCCAAGTTGCAAAAGTAACGTCTAGGCTTTTCGCCCTCGGTGTACATGTGTGCGCTTGTCCTATATTTTAGCCTCATCACACTGATATTGCTCTATTTCATTCAGTCTGCCTTTTAATTTAACTAATATTTTGTAATAATTATATTCCCCATCATTAATTGTCTTATGCATTTTACACACCGACCTCTGAAGCACCTGTTTACGTGTTCACATTACTCGTGCTTTCCTGGTGGAATACTGCCTTGAAATATATGTTAGGTCGGATTTGGCATCCGCCCACCAGTCTGTGATTCATTCATACACACTTTTCTTTTCATCCCAATGCCTCCAACCACTTTCTACACATTTGCGACAGCAACTATCCCGTAGCAACGCTACGTTGAGTTTCCAAAATGCATCTCCTCGTTTGATCCAGTCAACATTCTCTCTTGTGATGGAAAACATGTTGTGATCAGAGAAAGTTAATGGTTTTCTGTTAGTTTTACACATGTAAAATTTCAATGAGCGTTCTACACAGTGCCTGTCCAATATGGATGCTTTCTTTCCATCGGTTGAACACCAAGTAAAGTCCCTGCCCTCTGGCTTTTCAATCCGATAAATGTCTAACTTATATTCGCAGATGTGTTTCAAAATGTTATGAGATGTGTCATTAAAATTAGACCTAGAGTTTCTGTCTTTAACCTCATCTAATATGCAATTAAAGTCACCGCCCAGAATTCGGTTTTCAGGCGTTCTGTCCTAACTTATTGTGGAAACATAATTTAACAATTCACGAAGGTGGCGCATAATGACACACCAAATTAAAAAATTGTCTTTAGTACATTCTTTGATAGACAAATCCATCTACAATTTATACCTGGTGACGAGGATATAACGTAAACATAGTTGCGACACCGGGGCAGGATAAGAATGGGCACTCCCGCACTATTGTCTTGTGATAAAGAATACAAAATCTGCCATTTTGAAATATGTTTGAGAGATTCAAAGACTTCATGTTTTTGAATGTTGGTCTCCTGTAGAAAAGCAATATCACCCCTTCCATTCTCTAATGCTTCCAGCAAGTGAAGCTGCTTGCTTTCGGTGTTTAATTATCTGCAATGTATGGTGCAGATAATCATAATGAGTAAAATGATGTTTACAGCCGCCATTATTAGATTAACTTGACTTGCTTTTTTTAGCTCGATTCTTAGACCATTTACCTATTTTTCCTGCGAATTAAATGTTTCCTAGATCTACCACAGACACATATTCATATTTGGAAATATCAGAATCATGGAGCAGTAGACGGTATTTAACGCCTCTCGGCGTTACATATGGCACTAACACTTCACGACCTTCTGATCGGTACATTACCATTTCATCTTTCATCTGTGAACACTGTGTTTGCATTGACACATCTGATTCTGCAATTGACATTGTGTCACCATCCATATAATTTTCTTCAATCTCAGATTCCGAGCTATGGTCTTCTTTTTGGCACGTATTGCTACTTGACTTACATTTGGCAGCAGCATCATTCCCCATAGCTGGAAGCTGGCTTAGATCAATCGGACTTAGCGGGAAATCGGCACAGCTTTCTGTTTTCTGTGACCTAAATTTTCTCTGTCCTAATATTAAGTCATCTTCTAAAGGGTAATGATCTACGTTACTATCGTCATTCGTCTGCGTTCCATTTACATCCATAATAGGCCCCACCATATTTAGCTTAATTTCTGGGGTTAACGTTATTCCCTCCTCTAATCTTTCTATCTCATTTTCTGCAGTTAATTCAATAGGATGTGCTGCCTTTTCTGTCACCTTGGCCAATAATGGCTTGAAACTCGATGGTAGCTTCTGCAGCGATGTCATCAGAAACAGTTGTCTCAGGTGCATCCTTTAATGTAGGGGTGCGTACTTCTACTGTGGGTTTGTTTTTGTTGTTTGGACAGGGCCATTTGAAATGGCCAGTTGGCCCACAGGGCAAACATTTATTTCTATGTGGGCAATCTGCTGCAAGATGGTCAGTACTAAGGCAGATTCGACATTCTTTTATCTGCCCTCTATAACATAAGGGCAGAACAAAACTGCCACCAAGCGGCAATCTCTTTGGCAAAGGGCTATCCACTTTTGCAAACCAGATGCGCCTTACACCATTCTCCAAAGCGCTGTTAAACGGAAATGTTTCCCTTTCAATCGTCTGTACCTTACTTACCATGCTTGTTCAGTTCCTTCATGATTCGTCTATCTGGAATCGCCAATGGAACTTTCAATTTAAATCACAACGTATCCGACTCGATTTCCTCCACATTACACTCTTCGCCTTTCACAACAAGGACCTCTTCTGACAGCTTCAGCTTAATACTTTCATTCGCCACAGTCACATTCCATACAGTTTTAGTAACATTGATGCGCTCCTGCAAAATAGCAGGTCCCGTGCCAACGACGTCCTTTAACCCATGATACACGTCGATAGCCGTGACACACCACCCCTTATTTGCTATTTTACGGCGTAGGGTACGTTTGTATGTGGCTGTCATTTGGATATTAAAGTTCTCATGTCCCGTTAAATATAGAGCGTTGGCATGATATATGAGATGCCTTCTGATTTCTATTGAATTTACCCAGCATGCTATGCCACCCACCATCCAACGCTACCCAGCATGCAATTTTCTGACTCCATAATCGTTGTAACTATTAGACGCCATATTCGTTTAGTCTATTGTCTGTATAGGTCAGGATTTCTCAAACAAAACCAACTCGCCTGCACGTGCAAATAGTCATTTCTCATCCAGCTCAGGAAGCATACGCATGCTCATAGGCCGTACTATTCACGGCAGTACATTCGACGGCATAGATTTCAATACTGCTCAGCGCAACTGTGCCAATTTCCAGAAGAAAATTAGAGAAAGCGTGTATATATATGTTGACAGTAATTTGCGTGCAAGTTATTGCTGTCAATGACATCTACAACATTCAGTAAACGTATTGTCAAAATAATTATTAGGTAATTCGAGTTCTACATGGTACTGATTTGATACTAATTTGAATGGAACGTGTTGCTACAACACCTTTCAGTCGCTATGTTCTAAAATCATCATCATCCTAATTTTTACTCGACTCTCGCTACGGAGTTAAATAGCAATTTGACTAAGTTGTTGGTTTCTAAGGCACCACCAACATTGTCGAATTATTATCCACACACGTGTGGTCAATATATTGCTATTTAAGTAGAGCGTAGGCCTACACACGCTTTCTCGCCAAGAATGAACGCTTAGCAAACGGCGTGTATGTTTTGTTGACAGATGTGTGCATTTGTTTGTAATGCATTTATCAAACAGAAACGTACACACGGTAGCTAGGCGAAATATTTCCTTTGTGCAGGCAAAGCATGTTGTGGCCATATACTCACTCTCCTTATTTAGTAATACTGAGCGCCGTGTGATTCTATTGCCAACAATTTGATAACGTTGTTGGCGCCTTAGTCAGAAACAACTTACAGTCAAATTGCTCTTCAATTCCGTAGAAAGTGTTGACTGAAAGTTATGATGATTATTTTATAATATATAGATTGAAAGCTGTTGCAGCAACACATTTAAATAAAATGTGTGTCAAATATATAGCAGGTAGTAATTGCATTACATACTAATTATTTTGACAACAATTTGAGTGAATGTTGGTGCTGTCATTGATAGCAATAATTTCACGCAAATTGTGGTCAATGTATATAAAACTGTTCTCCTATTTTCTCCTTGACATTGACACACTGTCTCTGAACAGTAGTGAAATGCAGGCGGTCGATTGTACTGCCGTGAATGCGGCCTACGCGCATATGCTTACACTTCCAGAGCTGGGGGACAAATGACTATTTGCACGTGCAAGCAGGTTGGTTTTGTTTGAGAAATCCTGGCTTGGACATACACTAGACTACACGAATATGGCGTCAAGTACTTACAACCATAATGGAGCCAGGGCATTGCACGCTGGGTGACATTTCACGCCGGGTAGCATTATACGCTGGGTACATTTCACAGGCATCTCATAGCTCGTGCAAAAGTGTCTATATGTAATGGAACACGAGCGCTTTAACTGACAAAATATTTGACTGCCAAACCGCCAACTATAAAAGCTCCCCACGGCAAAGCATTGCTACTATTAGGAACAGTCAAAATGAACAACGTAGAAGGGCCGAGTCTGGCCAAGCGAAAAAGAGAAATGCGTAGGCCCAGTATTCAGTAAAAATGGATAACCAGAGAGTCGATTTCAGATTCCACTTTGAAAATACAAGTCACGATTGCGACCTCCTATAATCCAAAATATACAAACTGACAACAAATAATGAAACTATAGGAAATGCATGTAGGAAACCAACTGAATAAAATATATATGCATAAGCTTACTAGAATCTGGTAATACGAGTAGATAGCGTAGAGCTCAAAAGAACGTCTGCTCGCTTTGAAAACTACTACTACTACTACTACTACTACTACTACTACTACTACTACTACTACTACTACTACTACTACTACTACTACTACTACTACTACCACTACTACTTCTACCCCTACTACCCCTACTACTACTACTACTACCACCACTACTACTACTACTACTACTACTACTACTACAACTACTACTACTACTACTACTACTACTACTACTACTACTACTACTACTACCACAACCAATACCACCCCGCCACCACCATCACCATCACCACCACCACCACCACCACCACCACCACCACCACCACCCCACCACCACCACCAACAACAACAACAACAACAACAACAACAAAACAGCTACAACAGCAAGACCAACACCAACATCATCAAGACCAATACCAAAAACACAAACACCACAGCCGCCCCCACAACCACCCACCCCACCCAGCTACCGCCATCCCCATACCACTACCTACCACAACCACAGCCGCCGACGACGCCGCCACTGCCGATGACAAGGCTACCAAGAACCACCATCTCCCATCAGCACCACCATCATCTCCAAATATAACCATCGTTTACGTAAGATGCATTGGTAACTAAGCGCATTAATCTAGTATTCAGCGCTCGTCTCAAATATTGGTGGAGACAGAAGTTAGCCAACCTATCACATGACCCTTCCCATAGTCTGTGCAAATCACGATCAATGGCAACCACTTAGGATTATTAGTATGAAAAGCAATTTATATAATTATGTAATATAGAACTTACACATAGTGATGCAATTCTATTCCAGACATTTACCAGTTGGGATATTATTGGAATGGGTAACCCGACGATTCGAATGGTATCTCATCATGGATATGTACATAGAAAAAGCCGCCATATATACGTGCTTGCTAAAATCTATAAAATGCAATATCAAGTGACATAACACACAATGAAAGGTACAATGATCCTATCCCACATTAATATCCCCCTAAGAACTGACTTATAACAAAACAAAATAAACTTTAAATAATCGTTTCATATTTGAAATTGGCAGGCATTTACACTGATATGATGAACATATTCGAAACATGTATGGAAATTACAGTGGCTGTTGATTATTGTCAACTCGCACTGGATGGAATCTGCGACAGCTTCCAGTAAAAGTAATTTCAAAATTGTCAACAGCTTCACATTGGTATTCATGTACCTATGCTCCCCGAACTATTAGCAACAGTGTGTTCATGATTGTGATATATTCCAATTTATACACATTATAATATTACATAGAGTCAACTCGTTCACACATCATGCACACCAAACCTTTCAAATGTGTGACATGTTCACGTGTTTAGTTAGATATGGAAGGTCACATTATATATCCTAATGATCTAACCATCACGATGGACCTTTCCAATGTATCCATAGGCAGACACAGCACCCAGTGAAATGTGTTTCAAAATATGCAGCCTACGTGCAGACTATCTATGAAATGAGTGTTAGGGAGTACAGGTATCCATCAATCCCAACATGAGGGATGTGTGGGTGGACCTTATCTAGGGATTAGCTTACTTTCACATGTTAACAATTTCTAATGTTCATTACAGTTTTCACAAGTCGTGATATTGCCAATATTGAATAATGCAACCATGCTTTCATTGTTATCAGAATCAAAACAGGCTAGCTATATATAAGAAATAATGCCCACAATACCACTCGACACCCATATCACAACGCATTGTACATGATTCTACCGTGCACAGGCACATCACCACACTATTGCGTGGATTAGAGAACAATGGGTGTGTAGATTACATATTAAGTATATTAACTACATATCTTTTCCATGGCATAGGCCGATTAAATTCGTCGACAGTAATCAATATAATATGTGGCGATTTTGATAGTGAAGCCATAGTTGCATCCCTCCCCGGTATAAAGCCTTTTCTCAAGTAGGCCTATCAGTTATGCATTTCCTATATAAACACATTATATATGCAGCCGCATGGTATCCACTCTCTTGTCGAAGTGATTTACGACCCTATGCCATAATCCTTTGATAAATTATAGTTTCGTGTTTATGTTGTTTTTTTATCATGGAGAATACGTGTGACATGCCATGACGGTTATCTTCAACTGTACATAACGTGTTTCATCAAATGTTCTCGATGTCTGCAATGACAATTTCATGACAAATCTACCTCAGCAGTGATTTTCAGGAATGCTCATTTGCAGGCCAAATGCACCATATGTTAGATATATTAAGAGTTGCCATTGGATTGACTGGTTTAATAACCGCGCCAGTCATTCCAGCATAAATTGTTCAAAAATAGTACTCTCTTCTCGTGCAAATGGACATTTCATTAGCGTGTATTAAAGCTTCCTGACTAAATTTAACCCTGAAAGGGTTAATAGTTTAGCACAGCAATGTTCTTAAAGGTCAGTCAGATACATGCTACTTAGCTATTTCCCCCTATGGAATATTAAGTGATCTATTGCGATGCCGTAATAGTTGATCATACACACCAAACTATATTATCGTATGCAGGATTATGGTTTCCATGCGTGTTGTATGTGTTAAGTGTAGTGACTTGCAACATAGATTTGAATTGATATTGCCAATTACAAGCAAGCATTTTTAATGTTTTGATCTATACTCGGCTATTGACACATGGAGGCAGCCAACTGTCCACCAAATAATGGTATTAAAAGAATGCCACCATTGTCCTACAATGCATTAGCAGGCGATGTCCAGCATCTGGGCTCACACAGCGGTGCGAGTCAGTAAGTGTCCATTCTTTCATTGAGATGCACGCATCCTAGGTGGCACAGCTCCTAAGAGATAGGACGATGATGGATGGACAATGTTGTCTATTGACCTCAGTCCAGATCAAAATGTCAAACGTAATGGTCGAATTTCTCCGCGTATATCCACAGCTATTTCAGGTTAGCCATACAATACACATTAACTGCAAGTGCTTGTGTTTTTGCATAATCTCAAGCAATATTTACGACGTTTTTGGTATAAAGAAAGATCACGTACCCGTGTACACGATAACCTGAGGGCAAATATTATCAGATAGTCCATTTTTAATATTTCACTGCTATTATGGAAAATCTCTTAACTGCTATGGCAACTCATTTAGAATGGTGTTAGTTATGTGCACATGTGTCAATTTATTAAAGAAACATATACATCAAATGATAGCAACACGTGCAATCAGTTGAGTTCAATACTATTATTTTAATGTGAGCAGTGATGGTTTGCTAAGCGATTATATCCGGGACGTTTGATGGATTTGCTAAGCGATTATATCGGGGAATGTTGATAAAGATAATATAGCCGCTTTACCAATAGGAGATATATCTCTGCACATTGAAATCACCAACCTGAAGCATCCATTATTTAATTATCTATAGCCGCTGTGTACAATCCATCTATATTTGAATGAACAATACTTATTTACAATTATTTGCTATTTTTTACCCCGGTGCATACTTGGGTGATAAGTTACTAATCATTAATCAGTGGTTACAAGTGGCTATGCCGTATAAGGACAGAAGCTAGTCATAGTACACGCATATGATAAACAAGATATATACCAAACTGGATAGTGTTATTGAAAGTGTTTAATGAACTCGAAAATAACAGTACAGCTCAGGTATTTCTAGTTTTCGGTTGAGGAAACTTGCTTCGAAGATGGCTTCACTTGATGTATTTCAGTGGCAAAGTTACTCAATGATTGCAACAGTGTGGAGTGAATCCTTCTAA
The DNA here is from genome assembly GCA_034401795.1 of Chaetoderma sp. LZ-2023a. Classification (NCBI taxonomy): domain Eukaryota; kingdom Metazoa; phylum Mollusca; class Caudofoveata; order Chaetodermatida; family Chaetodermatidae; genus Chaetoderma; species Chaetoderma sp. LZ-2023a. The sequence continues at coordinate 119,682,853 of CM067360.1, forward strand.
ATAGTATGTAGAATGTAAATTGTAGTATGTTTTCTAGAAAGGAGAATACGCCTATGGATGCTGTCAAAGGCTATCATTTCCACGAGATGCATACCATTAGTATGCCAAGTGATGCCAGATCTCTACCGATCTTTGCTCGTCAAGCACCCTTGCTTTTTGAATACACATCAACATGTTGTGTCAAAGGGATGTCAGATATTATAAGGAAACAGGTATGAAATTGTGCACAGACACAGCGAATGAGCCGTTGTTCCCCATACACAGCTAGACCCATGTTGCTGTTATGAGTTTGTTTATTGTGTTTTACTGAAATAGTCATATATACATGTACAGTATAGTTTTTTTAAATTGTAATTGAAAATGTAATATGATAATTACAATTTTTATTACTCTAATTTCGGAATGTAATATGTTACAATTATATTACTTATTATTTTTCAACCCCTCAAATACTTATTACACTCAATTACATGAAAAAATATAATAAATTACATTTGATTACAAATACAAATTACAATTACCCCATGTCTGAATGGAATCCTTATAAATTGAAAATACTGATTGACCAACACTTACCCAATTGAACCAATTTGCACTGGCAACTGGCGTTCGCAATACAGATGGCAACCATCATCATCTTTATCTTCGTGCAATACATCCCCATCGTCTTCAAGATATCAACTGACATTGGACGCAGACTGTGTGCTAATGGGGAACATTGCGACTAATGAGCCTGGCGCTGGCGGGCAGAAATCGTATTGGCCGTGGAAGCTGTATAATATATATGGTGCGTTCGAGGTGCTCCGTGTAAAATAACATGTTGAGTTCGACATATCTACTATTTAGTTGCAGTTAGTTTATGTGAACCAACTCATAAAACAAGAAATGTTATGGTAAGGTCGTCGGTAAGGATGCAGAATGAGAAAACAACACCATGCATATTACTTTTAACTAGACTGCACTCTTAGTGGTTCCATAGCCTAGATAGTGTGCGATGTGTGCACACACTCTACGTACTTCTAGCCAACTACAATTCGAATCGGTGTGCCATTTTGGTAATTCTACCGTTTCACAGGGTATGGTATTACACTTTGAACTTTGTGACAGTCTGGTCTATATAGTTGAACCATTATACCGAAATTGTCTTTAGTGAACCACAATATGATTGGATATGTCAAAGGTTTGTGATTCTGCTTCTAATCTGGTTGCCGATAAGCATACACTGTGGTATGCATTTAGTGACCCAGTGACCGCGAGTTGATGCTTGGTGTGAAGATGTATATCTAGCCAGTTATACATCGGAGTATCTGTAAAATCTCTGTGATGCTACTGCACTGCATTCCCGAAGCAACAGAAACAGGTTTGCATTCCAGTATACACACAGTATATATCGCAAGCTTAGCATCCGCACGTGATGGGAGGTACATAGCTAGAAATGGACACCTACTTGAGATAAGATTATTTACTAAACAATATCGTTGATTGGCAGACTCATTCACATATACGTATATGAAGCATATTATAAATACAGGAAATTCACTAAATGACATCCACACACGCGGACCTTACAATTTCCGTTTGATTGTCAAAACTGTGTGACGTATGGTGATTTTCTTTGTCCAAAAATATTACCATCGATAAAGAACTGCCGATAATATCTGTCTAGATATGTGTTCCGTGTTAAAATATGTTACATAAATGCAGATACCGCACGGTATAGCCATATTATGTTCAAATTACGTCAGCAGAATATATGGGTTTGGTCGAATAGTTCTCGTAATCCATTTTGTTGCAGCAAATCGGATACAAAACGCCAATATACATGGAATGCGAGTGGATTCAGCCCACGAAACCATCCAGTAGTCGAAAACAGCATATACGCATTTTATAACACACTCGCTAGATAATAGACAATATAAAAAATCGAAATCGCATCATAAAAATGGGTAATATCGTGCAATATAAAGCACTGTATGCGATGGATGGGGCATTGGTTGCCATCAACCTTGAGACAAACCGTGGTTTGATCTGAGCGACCTCGCACACAGGTAGGCTAATAACCGTATCGTCCTTTACTGCTTCCAGGTCCACATGTCTGTATCTTTTTATTGATAATCATTTTATTATGTAGTTTCAAAATCATTTTGCTAAATCTGCACACTATTGACAAGCGGCTGTGTTCGCATTAGTTACATCACAGAATACACAAACTATTAGAAATTTGATTTGCTACGCGCATAGCACTCTAAGACGTGTCCCTATTGAATGCATGGCGGGAGTTTACGGTTAAATCGCGAATTGCTAGGTCACAGTGCCACTTGGTTCGTAGAGAAATGCATAATCTGTTATCATAACTCGGGAATGCAAGAATGAAGAGTCGTCAAATTTGGAACATGTATTTATATTTTGATTGTTGGAGAGAGAGCGAGAGAGAGAGAGAGAGAGAGAGAGAGAGAGCGAGAGAGATGAATTATTTTGTAAAACGTTCAAATATAAGTCAAGATGCCAAGAAAGGCATACAATAATACACATTTCTGGACATGACACAGTAAAGTACACCTCTAACAGCGGCGAATTGAAAAATCAAAACTTCCTTGTAAAATAAATTGTAAAGCGTTAATGAGTTGTTGCCACAAGATGGATTACTTAGCTCTGCAATAGAGTAAACTCAGTTCACAGTTTCTCAATATTCCGTTACCAATCATCACATCTGGGATGTTATCTTTTCTTGTGCAAGTGTATATTGTAGGAGGAAACGTGCATATGTATGTGTTGTTGCTCTTCATTTGATCATGTGCTATTAATGAGCTGCTTTTATACGGAACAAACAATGCATTTTCAGATAGATCACCATATTGTCGTCGCAATCGTTTCTCGCTAGGAGGACATTCAACAAACATGTAATGGTCAAGAAAATCCAAATTGCTGCCTAGACAGTGCCCGATTGCAGAGAAAGAAGAGTATTTTTGAAAATTACCACAGGAATGGCCACCTCGGTAACCGAGCCAGTCATTCCAGTGGTGCATGTTCAAAAATACTCTTCTCTTAGCCTGCAAATTGGCATTTCTCAAGATCACCCTATAGGTCGTTTTGGCCAACTTAAAGGCATGCACTTAATATGCACACAAACTTACGACGCTGGCCCATTGTATCTGTGGGGGCAGCTATTTTCAGGATCTCTGCCAGTTCCAGCTCACTCACTTTATCATTTCTAACGATGCGCTGGAATTCGCCATACTGAGATCCAGCAACTAGTATGCCAGGGGACGACTTCTTTGCATAAATTCACTAGGCGTACAGCGAGGTGATCTTAAGAAAACAGGATTGGGTAGACGCAGACGATAGATTTTAGATGTTGGCCGAGGACAAGACACAGTGACCAAATGCGAAGAAAGACTAAGTGCAGCTGTATGCTATTTCTACTTCTACACCCGCAGAAAACAGTAAGCATACATCATACAAACTCGGTAATGTAACAATAAGCTAATTTGGCGCAAGCATCGATAGTTCAACATAGTAGATAGTTTAAATTCAGGGCGAAAGGTCAACTATTTAAGCCACATGCCAATACGAGCAAACCGTAAAACACACATTTGACCATAACTCGTGAATGCACAGTGGACTGACCAAAATGGTGACATTTTTTTAATTGAGCTGAGGGAAGGGTAGTTTGAGTTTCAATGCAACGTGTGCAATATCTTGGCCAGGGAGCGAGTGAGTGAGTGAGTGAGCGCCTGCGGGAAGCATGTATACATATTGTTCAGTAGCCCACATGGAGCACGACGGTGTGTCTTGTTTTTATCACGAGCCAGACACAGATGCGTCATAATGTGTAGTGGGGGACGCTCAAATTCATCGCCTTATTTGCCATACTACTGAAAGAAAAGCAATCCGTTGTTCTATGCCGTCTGTCTTGTCTAGCAAGCGAAACGTGTTTAGCTGACAGGAATATTCGCAGATTAAGTCAGCTCATCTTATTGCCTGTAATAAGTAGCCGATGTATGATTTGAATTGATATCCTCCAGCTGTCTGAAAGATGGCCGAATTGTGAAAGTGAGCTGTGAACATTTCACGTGTCTGTACATAAGATAACATAGGATAGTGCTATGAGAAACAGTATGGATGATGATGAGAGAGAGAGAGAGAGCGAGAGAGAGAGAGAGAGAGAGAGAGAGAGAGAGAGAGAGAGAGAGAGAGCGAGAATGAGATGATTGGTATGGATACAGATAGGAGATAGTAAAAGGGGTGAGCGAGCCTGAAAGAAAGAGGATCGCGAGTGCTATAGTGTATACAATGGTTTGGCGAATAGATGCGATACGGGAATCGCGATTATAATTGCTTTATTTTACTACTCAGCATTAACTACCTAGTTGCCAGAGTGTCCAGTTTAAAGCTGACACAGCATCTCCTATAACATCCCTTCTTTTATAATAAACAAAAGAACTATGTAATAATGGATTTACAAAATAATTAACTATTGGTAATTAACTATAGGTAATGACAGTTAGTAATCTATTTCAAATAAAGCCATTGAAATTGGAAGGACGGCGATATTCTCTACCACTTCTGGTTACAACTGGACGAGGACAAGTGGTAGGCTCTGGAGTTGTAGGTATGAAAACAGTATTGGGAATACCTGTTCTGCTGGCAGCCGATTATGCCGATGGAATTGGTTGCATCTTGCAAGGTGTTTCAAATGGTTCAGGGGTTTCACGAATATGTACACTATTGCGTCGTCATTTATGTCCATTCATGTCAACCATGCCACTTTGAGGAGCGGCTTCAGCTGCTATGGATGCTGGTTTCCACTGATGATCTTTCGGTGACTGTTACACGAACAGGACGTCAGATAGACAATGGTGGCAACTGGTTTACATGTCTGGCATGATACGAGTTGGCGACTTTCCGCTTATGTATGACATCTGCATCAACTCTTAGTTGAAGACATGGTGTGTACAGTTCTTGTACACATGGTACGAATGACCAGATTCTGCGCGACACAAGACGTTGAGCAGGAGATGAAGTGATGATGGCATGTTTTTTCCACTCCAGTAGAGCTTTCCAAATGTCTCTTCTGTCGTCAACAGCTTTTATGATAAGTGTTTTTGCAATCTGTATTGCTGACTCTGGTTTGCCATTGGAGCGACTATGATATGGACTCGAGCTTAGATGTTCAAAATCCCAGTCTCGAGCAAAGGATTGGCAGTCTTTCTATGCACAATTAACTCCACCGTCCGAGATCAGATAACATGGTACGCAATGCATTACAAACACATGTTTCAGTGTACCGATTAGGCATTCTGTAGTCATGGATTCAAGTTGAATTAGTTCAATATAATCAGAGTAAATGTCGACAAGTGCATACTAGTGCTGCTTGTCGACTTCGAAACAATCAGAAGCTACAATTTGCCAGGATACTTTGGGTATTGGGTATGCCATTAATGGTTCTCGCTGTTGAGAGGGTTGATGGGCCTGACAAATTGTACACATTCCAGCTGCTTCTGTTAAGTCACTATGCATCTGAGGCCAATACATAATGTTATGGGCTGTGTGAAGTGTTCCATTAATAACAGTGTTTGATGCATGTGCGCGAGTGAGCATGTCAGTACGTATTGTCTTAGGAATCACGATTCGAGTTCCTCTGGGAATAAGACCGTTCTGTGTTGCCATTTCATCACGGTAGGGCCAATATTCACGAATTGGTAAAGGAACATCTGTTTTATCATTGGGCCAACCAGTGGTGATCAGGTGAATGCATCGCAACCGTTCGTCAGTTACGAAGATAACATCATCATTACAAGTCTGCTCAAGATCACGTTGGAGCTTTTCTTCAAAAGTGATTTGATATGCAAGGTAGTTGGGCATAATTGCACTTGATTCTTGCTGAGGTAGGGATGCGCGAGACAAAATGTCCTGGCGTATACGCTACTGTTATTGGGAATTTCTGTAACCGTTACCGGATTTTCTGTAGTTGTTTATGATTGGCTAAGATAGTCTTTTTAAAGATTGACATCAGCGGCTTATGATCTGAAAGTTCTGGCCCGTTATGCTTTTCCAAGAATGTATTGTTCAAAGTGTTCGGTCGAAAGACGATTGCAAGGCACTCCATTTCGATTTGAGCATAGTTACGTTCACACAGATGTAAGGCTCTTGATGCATATGCAACGGGATGTCTGCCTTGGCACAGGACAGAACCAGGTGAAACATCTGAGCTATCACCTTCGATTGTCACATTCTTATTCACGCCATATTAGTGTAGCATAGAGGCACGTGTGATTAGCTGCTTGCTTTCATTCAGCACTTCCTCGTGTTGTGGCAGCCAACCGAAATAGGAGTCTTTTTCTGTCAAGCATCGAAGTGGCTCAGAGGCACTGCTGAGTCTTGGCATGAATCGTGCGTGGTAGGTTACTACTCCAATAAGTCTCTGAACAGCATGTACACAGTCATGTTTTGGCATTTCTAACATTGCTTTGACTTTTTCTGGATCTGGAGAAATGTCTTTAGCACTTAACACGTGCATCGTGTATGCAACCCAGTCCATTTTGTAATGGAGTTACTTCTTGCCTTCACGGCAGCGACTGCGGAGAGCCTCGAATGCACGCTCATGAGATTTGGATACCTGTTCATCTGTATCACCAGAACCACAGATGATAGTGCCATCCGCAATGGCTACTACATTTTTGAGACCTTCAAGCGTTTCATGTAACCGACGCTGACACTGAACACATACCAAAAGGCATTCGTTTCCAGCGGTACCGACCATATGTCGTCCAAAATGTTGTTAAGTATGAAGACTCTCCATCTACTTCTAGGAACCCGTCTTTTGCATCAAACACGGTGAAGAAATTTGCATTTGTTAACCGAGGCGCTATGTCAACGATAGTCGGGATCAACCAGTGATTGCGAAGAATTGCTTTGTTCAAATTCTGTGTATCTAATCATATATGAAGTGGCTTTCCCGGACTATGAACTGCGATCGTGTTGCTGATCCATGGGGTTAGTGTGTTGACCTTAGCTATGATATCCTTCTGTTCATAGTCATCTAATTTTTTTTACCGAAATAGGAATCGAGCCAGATTGTTTTGAACTGGCTTTATGCTTGAATCACCTTAATGTGGTTGTCACCTGTAAACCTTCCTAAGCCTTCAAAGACATCTTTGTATTTGTCTATTATAGTGGCACATGATAGGACATTATCTGATACACAGTGTATTAAGTGTTCATCGTTGAACTTGACTAAATTCAAGGCATCACACGCGTTTCCAGAGAGGAGTGTGACGGTTGTATCTTGCACAATTTCGAAATGTATTTTCTTGCGAATTTTGCCGGATGTACATTACAGAGAAGCCGCTCCAATTGGTCGCACTGTTACCTGATTATACATGTTGAGCTTCGTATCAGAGTGTTTCATTTCTGTGTCGCAACACTGCATTAGTCTACGGTAGTCATCCAACTGCATTATGCTACAGCTGGCAAAGAATCTAGCGGACATTTGACTTTTGCTATGTTGCCATTAGGTGCAGTTATTGGCAAATTAGTGAAGTACTGTTTGCGCGTAGAATCTGATGAGTTAACAATATAGACTAATTCGCCACTGTCACTAACGTAATTTTCTTGTAATGCGTGAACTTTGATATGAGTCGTATACCTATCACCTGAAAATTTCTCCTGGCAGACCTTGGCAACATGAGTCCACATTCCACAGCTTTTACACCATTTTCCATATGCAGGGTACTGGCCTCTGGGATGGTTGTCGGCACATGAATACTTGGACTTGCTTGGAGACTGATTTCGACTGCGACTATGATTGTTAGCTTTACCTTCTTCTTCTTTTCAACGCTGGTATCATACTTGGAGAGCCGTTCTCAAGATGAAATATGTTGTTTTCTGCAGTTATTCCACATGCCCATACAGCTTTTCAAGAAGAGAGGTTGACAAAGGCCAGATCTCTTCTCTCAGCAGCTGATATGTACTGCAACATTGAAGTATGTGCTCTGTTGTCTGTTCTGCTTCTCCACAAGGACAAGCGGGCGATGTCGCAAGGTGGAACCGCCTGTACATGTGCTGGTTTAGTCTGTTGTGTCCACGGAAAATGGTCACTTGCTCTGGCCTCGAGAGATGATGGTAGGCATCTTCTGATCGAGGTGTTCTATAGAGTGACTTGATGATAGTCTTCATCTCTGTATAGGTAACCATGTTTTCTGTCTGATTCTCTTCTGCACCCAGCTCTGCTTCCTCATTTCCTTAGACTCCACAGTGTGAGGGGATCCACTGCAGTGCCATCCGAAAGCATTTGATGGTGCGTAGTGCTTCTTCAAGTTGTGGCAGCTTACCTTTGGTGATAGCCTCAAGGACGGAGCGGGCATCAGATAAAAAGACAATCTATGCAACAGGGTCTGCTGTTCTGCTGATGGTATTAGCTGCATGACCCAGTGCTTCGACTTCAGCTGTAGTGTGTGTAGTGTTTGCCTGTCGGTATTGCAGCTGACTCATGTTGTCCGTTTGGATACTGTGTGCGCAGTCCGGCATCTCCGCTCCTAATTGCATCTTTGTCTGATCCATCTGTGTAGATCCTTATCCATGTCTCCTGAGGGTACAATTCTTCCAGCATGGCTATGGTCAGGGCCTTCTTGCTCACATCACTGTGTTCATCTTTGGTTGTGAGATGAGGTACTGTGGTGCGAATAGCTATGCTCTCTAGTTTGTTTTCCCAGGATGGAGGATCAAGGGTGTGGTTTGGGTCTTCTATTTGTGCTGGCAACATTTATTGGTGTTTCCTTTGAAGTGCTTTTGTCTCTTTCACAAAACCTGATATTTTAAGTCTTCCTGATGACAGCTGTGCTTGCCTGATCTTCATCGGGTGGTTGTTGAACGATTTGAACTGTGCAGCTTGGATCAGTGCTTTGCATTCCCTTCCTTTGCTAAGGGGGGGGGGGGGTGCCTGCTGTCTGCTCCATGTTTTCTATTGGTGTTGATCTCATTCCACCAGTGCTGATGCGCAGTGCCTGGTTTTGTACTCTGTCGAGGTTCTGTTGTTGAGATTTAGCTGCTGTCATCCATGAGCTGGATCCATACTCAAGGTGTGGTCGTACGGCACCTAGGTAGATGGGCTTACGGATCCTTTCATTGGCACCCCACTGTGTTCCTGCCAGCTTCCTCATGATGTTTAGCTTTCTTCTGGCCTTTGCCTCTGCGTTCTGGATGTGCTCCTTCCATGTTAATCTTCTGTCATAGGTGACTCCCAGGTGTGTATGCTTGTCCTCGTACTCGAGTGGAGTACCGCCCAGTGTCAGATTGCCAACCTTGTTTTGGTGGACAGTGAGAATAGCATGGCTGGTGAGTTTTCTTTGTTGACGGTATTACACCAGCGATTGGCCCACGCTGTAATTCTGTCCAAGGCGAGCTGCATTATGTACGTGGCAGTCGTTGTGTACTCCTCGGTGCACAAGAGTACGAGGTCATCTGCATAGAGGGCTGCTTGGATCCCATTGGGTAGCTCTGCTACAATATCATCAATGAAGAGTATGAACAGAGTTGGTGATAATACTCCGCCTTGTGGCACCCCTTGTCTCAGCAATACATTCTGTCCAGATTGTCCATCCACCGGCACCCTAGCTCTGCGATTGTGTATGTATGACTTGGTCCATCGGAACATGTTGCCACCGATGCCTGTGCGCCGGAGCTTCATGAGGAGGCCATCCTTCCCCACTTTGTCAAATGCCTTCTGCAGATCGATAAAGGCAGCTAGCATCACCTTCTTGGCTTGAAAAGCGTCCTCTATGACCTGTGCAAGATGTGTTGTTCGATCTTCTGTGCGCCTGTATCTTCTGAAACCGGCCTGCTCTGAAACCATAATGTGCTCCGACTCCCGGTACCACTGCAACCGCTGGTTGATGATGCGCTCCATGGTTTTGCATATGCGCCTTGTAAGACTGATAGGACGGGAGCTCAGCACTTTCGTCTTGTTCTTCCCTTTTTTCAGAATAGGAGTCATTCTGGCGTCCTTCCAGCACTGAGGAACCTCTCCATTGGCCCAACTGAGATTAAAGATGTCTAGCAACTTGCGAAGAGATGCATTACCAAGGTGTTGGATCATTTCATTCGTAATGCCATCTGGCCCAGGAGATTTCTTCTTCTTCAATTGGCGGATAGCCTTCTTCAGTTCTGCTAAACTAATGTCAACTTTCATTGCATCGTGAGTGTCGGTGTCTGTTCTTTCCTTTTGCTCTTTTCTAACCTCTTTTTGACGCATTCGTGGTATAGACATGTTGCTTTCATTTGCATATGCCTTCGCAAAGGCATCTTCAGCCATCGTTCCTGTCAGTGTTTGTCCATCTTCTTCAAGAATAATCTTCTCTCCCCTGACACCCTTATCATTCAGTACTTTAGTCAGTCTCCATAGCGTTGTGGTGTCTCACTCTAAATTAAACCCTGCCGTCTTTTCCCTCCAGCTTCTTCTTTTGGCCTCCAGCATGGACTTTAGATACCTGGCTTTAGTTTGTTGTAGCGTGAAGTGGTTTTCATGACAGGGATTATGCTCTGCATCTTCTCTGACCTTGTCGAGTTTATCATGTGCTGCTTGCATTTCTGTTGTCCAGTAGGGGCGGTAGTTTTTCCTGAACCCTCGAGGAATCGCCTCGTTGGCAGCCTTAAGGATACGTGAATTAAATTCCTTGACCACATTGTTGATGTTTCTCCCTTCTACTGCTATACTTTGGGTAAGCTCATTGGAACGAATGCAGAATAGACTCCAATTTGCCCTTTTGTAGTTCCACCTTGGATGTTGAGGTGAACTTGTCGAAATACTTCCAGAAAGAGAGAGGAGGAATGGGCGGTGGTCGCTTCCTCCTAACTGCGATCCGACCACTCTACTGAGGTTTCCGTGAATGTCTTCTGTAAAAAATGCCAACTCCGGCGTTGTTGTCGCGTGCCACCGGCGCGAGTAGAAGGTAGGCTGATCTGTGGGATCGTTGACAGGTAAAAGGTGCTTTTCATCTTGTCGTGCTTCAATGTCTTCTCCTCGTTTACCAAGTGTTCTGCATCCCAAGATCTGGGGCTGGCTATTACAGTCTCCCGCAATGAGGTCGTGACATTCCGGGACCTGGATTGTGTCAAGTGAGAGATTCTTGTCATTAGGGCAGTACTAATTGACAATGTCAATCACAGAGTTGCTGGTTGTTACCTTGATCTTGATTATATTCTGCCTCTTCCATAAAGGTGTTGATCTGCCTAGCGTTCACGCTGTTTCGGACCAAGGTGATCACACCGCCTTTCTTTCTTCCTCTTCGATCACACCGGAAAATCTGGTAAACTCTGATCTTAAATGGTTTTCCTTCTTGCAGGTGTGTCGCTTGGATGCAGCAGATATCAATGTTGTTTTCGTACAGGAACTGTTCGAGCTCTGATTTTTTGTTGGTAACCCCTGCTGCGTTCCAGTGCATTATGTTGATACTGGGGTTCTCTTTGGGTTTGGTCTTCTCTTTCGGTTGGCCAGTAGCTCTCCATCCTCGTCCCCTGGCTCCACACGACGAGTTGATGGGACCGCCAGTAGCTGAGCGTGGGCTCCTTCGAGGCGTGGAGCCCGGCGCTGCACCTGCCTGACGGATCCTCACAGGGCGAGCACCATTTCGGTTGATTCGATCTCCAATTGTCATTTCATTAGCGTTGTGCATAATGCTCTGGTTAGACCCTCCAAATGTCTGGATTGACACCCAGTGGGTTACACCACTGCGCCACGTTGAGGCCGAGCATATAGTCTTAAGCAAGGGCTTGTTGTTAGCTATATGATTTGTATACGTTTGCTTGGCATAGTGTGTGTTCTTTTGGGCATAGTTTACCAATCCAAATTCACAACTACGCCTTTCTACATGGATTGAGACTATTTATGCTTCCTTAACAGTTCCTATTGCTGTCTAGAGTTAATGTTGTCATAGTTAGCTATTTTTCTGCACATTTGTATCCGTGACACCAAGCACGAGTTTGTCTCTGATCATTGTATCAGTTAAAGTGCCGTAGTTACACGTACTGGCTAGCTTACGAAGCTTATTAACGCAAGTGACGCATTGCCAGTGCCATGGTTGCACAAGCCAAAGACATAGCATTCGTAAATTTCGTTGCGTGTTGGCTTAAACTGTTGCTCCAGCTCATCCAGAGTTGTATGTGGCTTCTTCCGGTCTTCCTCTGACAAATGTACGTGCTTTAGTATAAGGTTGCACTCTTTGCCCATAATTGACTTAATGGCTGCTATGGACAAGTTTGTTTTCCTACCAACACATGTTGCGACTAGATAGTTCTGCACACTACGCTTGACATATCCCCAGTTGCTTGGAACACCTCCCTTCATGTTCATAGGACCTGGAGCAGAAATACCGTTAGCCATTCCGGTAGCTAGAGTGAAGGTTCAGCTCTAACTTTGGATTTTTCAATTCGGGTATTTGGAATGACAGTTCAGCTTTAACTTTGGATTTTTCGAACGTGACACGTGTGTGAGATCACGTAGTCCCCAACCACCCCACCCCCGTACCCGACAGGGAACCCATCTGAATTAGCACGAAATTGTACAGTCTTTTGTGAGGCTTACTCACTAATTCTAACGAAGTTCACAGTATTCATATGCGGACATGAGCACGAACGAGAGAGAGCGAGAGAGATAGGGAGAGAGAGAGAGAAAAAGAGAGAGGGGGGGGAGATAGAGAGAGAGAGAAATAGAGATAGAAAGAGGGGCGGCAGGGAGGCGGGCGGGAGGGGAAGGGAGGGAGGGAGAGAGCGAGATATATATATATATATATATATATATATATATATATATATATATATATATATATAGAGAGGAGAGAGAGAGAGAGAGGAGAGAGAGAGAGAGAGAGAGAGAGAGAGAGAGAGAGAGAGAGAGAGAGAGAGAGAGAGAGAGGGAGAGAGAGAGAGTGAGAGAGGAGAGAGAGAGAGAGAGAGAGAGAGAGAGAGAGAGAGAGAGAGAAAGAGAAGAGAGAGAGAGAGAGAGAGAGAGAGAGGGAGGGAGGGAAGGAGGGAGGGAGGGGTATGGAGGGAGAAAGGGAGGGAGCGGGATGGAGGGATGGAGGGAGGGAGCGGAGGGGAGGGGTGGCGGGAGGGGAGGAGAGTGGGAGGGAGAGAGATAATGAGGCGTGTGGTTGGGGAATAGCAAGTAATGGCTGACATGTGGAAAGTCGAGGATAATATACAGCTAATAGTCCAGATTGACTGACCTGTTCATGCCAGATGTTTGTTGTTAAGTCAGTATTTACCTCATCCTGGAATAAAGCTACGATAACCGTCCCAACAGGATGATAATATATCAACATACTGTAGCTCAAGATTGTGTGTGCAGTACGTGTTATTCAATTGCATGCTATTTATGTAACCGAACACCCCATATGCTATGATTTGCACATATGTCTCCTTTTGACTTGGTCGAGTATGGTCGAGTTTCCGTTCCAGATGTATTATAACAGTAAAACACTTTTAGAAATGGCGAGGGAAATCTGAAGGTAAACATATCCTAGAACAATACATATAGAAAGATGTGCACAATGAATTTGGACAGCTATACGTTAGTCACCCAACATATATATGCCTAAGGACGCCGTTCGTCCAAGAACTGTATATGGTTAACATGCGTCTAGATTTTAATGAGTGTTCATGGTTTTAGAGATTGTGTACTGTACACGAACATGTAGAAAAGCCCCTCCTAAATATGTTCTTTCTCAACAAAAAGCATATATGAGTATATGCTCAAGCTACTTACATAGTTAGGTAATGATCTGTACAGTCCGCTCCCTGCATAACTCGCATTACACCAATGGGCTCGTATAAATACACATTTTGTACTTCCTTGGAGTATTGCATTTATCAATAGATTGAAGCAGATATGTTTCCAAAATGAACTCCGATTTTCATATGTCAAGGAATGAACTCTGGAATTCCAGTGAGCTAGTGTTTATATCAGCCGTCATATATTGGCCTAGCAGTGCAATAGACCGCACGGGCTAATGCTGCTTTTCCTTTGCAAATGTAATCAATCAGTATGTACGAGGTGCCTCAAACAAATTCCAACATGATCGATACCAATGGAGAAATATGCTATCTGCGCAACAAATGCACTTTGCATCCTAGCGAGAAACGATTGCGACTACAAGATGGTGATCTATCTGAGAACACATTGTGTGTTCTTTATAAAGCAGCTCATTAATGGCACATGATCAAACGAAGAGCAACCACAAATACATATGCTCGTTTCCTTCTACACTATACTCTTGCACAAAAAAGATAGCAGCTTGTATTTGATTATTGGTAAAGGAATATTGAGAAAATTGGAACTGAGTTCACTCAATTGCAGACCTAATTAAGCCATCTTTTGTGTCAACAGCTCGTTAAAGCATTACGATTTATTTCAATTAACCATTTACTTGCCAATACTTTCCAAGGAAATTTTGATTTTTGCAGCCAGGGATAGTATATTTGTAATTTTATAACGTTAATGTACAAAGAACCGATTTCTGTTATCCTTCACATAGACATACATCACACGTATAATGGTCAAGACAATTCAAATTGCTGCTTAGCCATGGCCCAATTTCAGACAAAGATGAGTATTTTCTTTGAAAGTTTCCACTGGAAAGACTGCCTCGGTAACCTAGCCAGTCATTCCAGTGGTACATTTTCAAAAAGCTCCTTCTCTTAACCTGCAACTTGACTTTTCTCCAGATAACTTCAGCGGTTTTTTTTAACAACTTGACCATTAAAGGCATGCCCTTAAGATTTACAAAGACTTACCGCACCAACCCACTATATATGTGGGAGCAGCTGTTTTCAGGACCATACATATCTCTGTCAGTGCCAGGTCACTCACTGCAACGTGTAATCCAATTAAATTAATGTCTTTGTTTTTCCATTCAACTCGATCCATCATATTACCAACCACGTTCATCCAGCAGCCCATTATTTATTATATTTAATGTGCATGTGCGTGTGCGCGTGTGCGTACGTGTGTGCATTGTTCTTTATTTGTATCAGCGGGTACGCCTGCAATTGGATAGTAAACGTTCTTGATTAAGATAATAATCGCATCTCTCAAGTTTGCGACAGAATGTGTCAGAACATCTTAAAAGGAAATAACATTGCTTGATGGCCCCATATGTAAGCGGTATTTATCATGTTATCTAATTATCAACTATTGCCCTTTCCTATGATTCAGAACTAATCTACTTGGCAGTGTATGTGACGTTAAAGTGTACGCATTGAGAATTAAGCGCTGAGTATTAGTCTATGCTACATTGAATGATTACAATTTTGAACATAGCGAATTGGTTCAAATACACAATTGTATATAGATGAGATAAAAGCAGTTCGCATAGAATACCCATTGGTGTTCCAGCTCTAGTCATATGTATGCACGTATACACTTTGCGCTAACACAAATGCAGCCTATATACATCAAGCCGATGGAATGTTGTATGCCAGCTACATTACGCATAAGGCGCACACTTGACATAGACCAGGGTGCACAATTATGGTCCACATACTCATTGAATGCCATGCCAATGGCCAATTGAGTGAATGCAATACACTGTTGCAGCACAGCAATCGTATTTCCGTACAGTTAAATACTTTATGCATGTGAAGTTGTGAATACTGTCGATGATCTGGCTAGAAGGAAACCAATTATAGAATCCAGATGTGGAGTATTATTTGCCATATAAATTGGCTTGTCAGTGGGTTAATATCTCCTCAATATGTGTAATATAGTAGTGTGATTATGACGTGGTGGTTAGACGCATCATGCGTAATAGTTCTTAGTCTTAGATTGATAAGCGATTGAATATTAACATTTTTTTTTTACAATAGGTATTTAAGACAGACTAAATCGAGCTATTCATTGCATAATTAGATATGACGTCACCCTACGTGATGCGCGGTTGATTATGCCGGCATCTGCTTGACTGAGTAACTGGATTTCTCAATTTCACTGTAGATAGTTCCAGGGAATCAGCATCCAACATAACAAGCAGTGATTTTCTTGGTGCATGACCAGCTACTATGCCATAATTTGATGTAAGCGCATGGCATTGCATTGTTCATAACGGCATGTTGGTGTTTAGAACATGTCTAGGCCTGCCACATGTTGAGACCATCCATCCTCTTCAACTGCTGGCATATTAGACTTTGAGACATGCACGCTCTTGTCGAGTTTTCCTTCGTCTCATGTGTAGTGGGCCATGATTTTGTGTTGTTGCTAACATCTTCAGTAGTGTTAATGTGTTGTTTCCATCCTTGTAACACTGAGTTTAGCATGATCCTTGCACATGACGTCGGCATGCATGTGTGTATACAATGGGCTCCATTGCTTGGTTTGTATCAGTATCTGTAATTTGGAAATGTGCTTGACCATCTTCTGCAACGTGCGTCGGAGCAGATATGTCGTGACGTTGTTACAATTAAGCCTGACTATTTTATCATTGACATATGGGTAACTGTATGTATCGTTTCCACCACGGTCGTGAATGAAATGCCGGGCACGACATTGCGAACGATCCATCGCTGCTGAGATCGCATGGAGAAAAAAATATTGCTCTGGGGTAGTTTCCACTCAATATTCTTCAATAATGTGCCAGCATAATGCACACCAAGGGTACTAGTATATATATATATATATATTATCAGCAATGGCAATGATGCACTGTACACCTTGTTCCAAAGTCGGGACAATGTAGGAAATATAACTCTCGTGTACAACCTCTTGTGTGTGGATTCAATTTCAGGAGCACGTTTAACAGCTCCAATACTGATGAGGACACATCGTGTTCCTCTTTGTACCACCCCGCAAGGTATACATT
Source organism: Chaetoderma sp. LZ-2023a (assembly GCA_034401795.1). Lineage (NCBI taxonomy): Eukaryota > Metazoa > Mollusca > Caudofoveata > Chaetodermatida > Chaetodermatidae > Chaetoderma > Chaetoderma sp. LZ-2023a. The sequence goes on from CM067360.1 coordinate 119,699,703, forward strand.
AGTGGCACGTATTATTGCTAGCCTTTTATTATCACTCCATCTCTCGCAATTGAAGTTTTAGAGGGGTGTCTTACTGGTGGTAATCTGCCATATCTGCTATCATGTACCGCAGTTTTGAGACTTTCAGAATTGTATCAATCATGGCACAGGTGTATACATATAGTATCGGCACTATTCTGTATGTGTTCAATATAACAGCCTGCGATTGTTCCAAATGTTCCATCTTTTTGAAAGGGGCATTGCGTTATAACACGTGGTGCATCCACCACCGCCTACTGCTGGTGTCGACTCCACTTGCCACAAATGTGGCTTTGGTACACCTTGCCTCTGTAAATAGTCTGCGCACTGAACAATCATTATCGAACAGTAATGAGTAATGGACCTTTCCAGTATTAGCTATGCCCCGCCCATCTCTAGATAAGCTCCACCCACAATCCGCCGTGTTGGGATTGACCGATCTCCGAATGCCCGCACTATTAATTTCCTGAAAACTATATAGGAATGCTGTTGAATATTTTGTAACTACTTTGCCTATGGCAGCAGCAGCGCCCTGTCAAATTAGTTTCACACTATTCAAACAGCATGTTTATTCAATAGTAGAGACATGCAGTTCTTACAACGTGTGGGACTTTTAAGAGTTGAAGACGGGAAAAATTGAATGATTTATGACGTAATGATTATGCCGTCATCATACACGCCGCGCAGCTGAGTATGACGTCATATGACATCAGCTCACCGATGGATACTCTGGAAAGGTGAATTACCGCACAGTGGCCATTGGCTGTGCTATTCTTAGAATATATGTTATTTCATCACTCTTACCAGATGTAGTAGACTGACATTTGATTTTCTTCGGTGCATTGTTCTGGTTCTGAAATATATGTAGATTCCCATTAGGTTCTTAGGTCGCGTAGTGTGTATATTAACCAGGTTTAGAGTAACTGAGAAGACTGGATTCGTCTCTATTGCCGGGATAGCAATGTATACCATTTCGTCACATACGCATTTATTAGACCCATGTTGTGGATTGGCCCCTGCTCAGTGTTTCTTTTTGTCTAGCACATAATGGTGTCTAACAATGAAATTCGCCCTTTTTCCTTTTGCTTACTCTACGTAACCTGCTGTCTGTAGTCTATATGTATCCCATTAGTGGGATGTTGTGACTGAATTCTGGGAGTAAACCGTTGTTGTCAAAGATGAACTATAGTATGCCCATAACACAATATCAACATGGGTAGCGGATTAATACAACTTCCTACCGTCTCGCCGCCCACGACATGACGTCATATGAAAATTCTAGATCAGAACCATACATGTGCACTACAAGAAAACTGCCGTACGTGATTAATTAAATGTAGCATTGTCTAGCCACACAGTCTACGTAGTCTTAAGAGAATTCCTTGAAAACAGCACAATTGATTTATGCTGTTCCCTTGATAGATCCAATTCGAATGCCGCATCCAAATAACCCTAGCAGTGCGATCTGATCAGTCACTCGAAGTATCTGACGTCAGAATCAGTTTCGACACACGTTAGCTGACGTCACAATCAAAATGACGAAAATATAAATGGTATCCACTAATGTGTTCGAATTCTATATCTTTGATAAATGTACAATTTATTACACATTATGTTGCATATTTTTTCAGTTCTAATCTAACTGGTAGGGGTTTCTGCCTTGCGCAGCAACTATTCTTTGTCAAATTAATTTCAAATATATTTTCAAAATAGCAAAGAGCTTGCTTGCATTGATACTTGAAATTTAGATTATGTGTAGTCACGTTTCAATGTTTCAATTCACTTCCAACACACATTCGATGTGGGTGGACTTATGAAGAAATGGGCGGGTTAAAGATAGAAATGGATCTCTATAAATGTGAATGGCCCATGACATTACTCATAATGGAGGTATCCAGTATCAGCTGTGCCCCGCCCCTCTCTAGCTAAGCTCCACCCACACTTCGCCCGTGTTGGAATTGATATATCCTTGAACCACCTAACTATCAATTTCCAGAAAACTATGGTAAGCTTTAGTAAGGTTGAATATTTTCAAACTAGTTTGACTGTGTGTTGTTGCTGGCTATGCCACATACACGGGCCACACAGTGAGCGAATTCCTTAAGGATCCACACAAAGTTAAGCAGGACATATTATGCCACACTATTCGGCTTAGACCATTACAATTATAAAAACTGAAATTGCAGACATTCTTCTAATTCCCAGCGTAGCAGTGGCCCACATGAGACATAGTTTGCCATTAGTTATTCCTGTCGCATGAATCTTCAATATTTCAAGAGTAGGTTCATGATATAGAAGAACTGGATTAGTGAGACCATATGTATAGCTAAGCACTGTCTAACCACTAACTTATCAATTAACAGTATAAAGTATATCTGCCTACGTAATGGTCTACCGAAAGATTACTTATTTGAAATTCAACAAATGCGTAATAATTGCATTATCTGCACGCTAGTGAATACCATGTGTGTCAAACAGGATCCAGATCGATAATACTAATTCGACAGCAGCCTTTGGACACTTTCCCTAGCATGTTGCGCAATCAATAGACCTTTTCGGTGTTAGCTATGCCCCGCCCACATCTAGCTAAGCTCCACCCACACCTCGCTCGTGTTAGAATCGATCGATCTCTGAACACCGCGACTATCAATTTCCAAAGAACTACACAGTTAAGCCTAATGCAGCAAAAACGTTCAGTCAAATTAGTTTCAAAATAGTCAACAGCATGTTTATTAAATTGCAAAGAATTACAAAGGCATACCATTCATTCAACGTGTCGGAGTATTTGAGAGTTGATAACGGTCTGGGAACCTTTTGTGACGTAATGATTGTGATGTCATCATCCGCGTGCTGGGCTGATTATGAGGTCATAAAAGATCGGATGACGGATGGATAGTCGGGAAAGGTGAATTCAAAGACAACCACTTCTGATGTATCACAGCATCACCTTGTTACCATACAATCGGTAAGATAAGTATCATAGTCAAGCTTACACAACCCATAATAAGCAATGACGCTAAACAGTTATACGCAATGTCAGGAAAAATGTAATGAAACTGCATAGCTAAATACTACCCATGTATAGCTAAGCTCCATCCTCACTTCGCACATGTTGAGAATTTCCAGAAACCTATACAGATAAGCTGTTAAATATTTTGAAACTACTTTGACTGGGTGTTGTTGCTGCTTATGCTTACGCGCGGTGGGGTGGGTATGCTGGGTGGCGTGTCATAACGCAATACTGACCTCGCCTGAGGGAAATTGTAAACCATGCAGCCCTGATAGTATCCAATCAATTAACAGCATTTTGCCATGTGCATTTACATTGTTAGTGTTTAAGAAATTCACTTACTATTTTATTATTTATGTTTCCATATAGACACACATGGAATGATGCGACCGTGGGGGAATAATATCTTTTGATAGTTTGTATAATTTTAACTAACCCTTCCGGACGTCAACTTCATAGAAACGATTCAAACGGAACAAGAATATAGAAATACAAAGAAAGGGGTTGGAAAAATCCTTATTACAAGAACATATACTACCACAGTTCGAACGAATATCTGCAATACTATCTGTAGTACAGTGATGCCAATCCGAGTATCTATAATAATGTAGGAACACTAGCTAAAAATATACCAGGGTTATAGTACTGAACATTAACATATATCACTTGGATGTGTTGGGGTAATTATTCCAATAACTTATCCGGAATATTTTCAAAAATATCCGCATCTGAGTTAGTTGCATTAGCGATGTATTATAGTTATTTGCACACTAGCATTAACCCATCATCGAATGAAGAAGCGACATGGTATGCATGTCACAATGGACCTTTCCCGTTTTAGCTATGCCCCACCAAGCGCCATCTAAGCTCCACCCACACCATGCGCATGCTGTGCTCGATCGATCTCTGCACTCCCTGATTATCCATTTCCAGAAGCCCATGCAGGTAAGCAACGGTGCCAAGTCAAATTAGTTTCAAAATATGCAACAGCATGTTTAGTAAATATCAAAGCCATGCAATTTGTGCAACGTGTCGGACCATTAAGCGTTAAATACGGACTATTTCGAATCATTAATGGCGTCATGATTATGACGTCAACATACGCGTCACTTAGTTGATTATGCCGCCATATGATGGATGGATAAGCGTGGAAATCTCCTGTATATATGTGATCGGTGATAACAGTACACAGAGTCAGTGTGATATATAAAAAACTGTATTTACAGAGATTTCGTGAAATGGAACACCTTTACTGGTTCTGCGTTAACCATTCATGATAGACTTACATTTTGAACTACATTTAGCACAAGATTGACTATTTTGCATTTCAGTTAGCAAATATATGTCATTGTACTAACAACCATATTAAGTCAATTTGTATTCAAAATAATCATGTTTTGTATTTCGCTATTAGGAAAGCATTCACTAGAGAACTCATATATAATTGATTGACCTAGATGTATGACGGTATGCGATTTATGAACGTGATAATTATTTATTTGTATATACACTGCTGTAGTGGTCAGATACAATGTCAAACCAGCAATGAAAACAGTCATACATTTCATTATTAATAAACCCTGTGAAACAGTATGTAGGTCCATGTCTATGCCTCCTTGTAAACTATGCCATGTCAATGTAAACTGATATAAACTGAATTGTATTGTTCAACAAGCACAGACACAGGATGGATATTTTTACTCCACATTTTGACTACGGCTGTTTGACATTTTCAAATTACTAATGCGTCACTGCCATCTAATTAAACGCATATACAACTATTGCCTACCTGTCACATTGCATTGATGGGCGCTTTCCTCCACACATAGATGGAATTCGTTTCTTCACTTAGAAGTGTGTGTGTGTGTGAATGAACTGGTACTGTTGACAGTACAGTATTCGCATATGTAATGGGCATAATTAACATGGAGGCGCTACTAGCTAGATGATTCAGTGTCACACACATTCCACTATCGGCTAGGATTACGATCTAGTTGCACTCATTGTTCAGGAATACTTCAACTGTTCTTTCCTTCAAGCGTACACTGGCTTCAACAATCAAGAAATGTCTAATAGCGTAGGATTGCTGCTCGTAATTACACGTTGTGCATGCCGTGGAATTATACATATATTGCTAAATAGATTCCAGGTTTGACATTTTTAGATTAAGATTGTTTATTTTGAGAAATCGCGCATTCAGTGTCCTTTAATCCACATACGTACGAAGCACCTTTAGGGAGTAACCAGTAGGGAGTACAGTACATTTTGCCAATCTTCTTACAGGTGTAATTAGGTTAGTATATTGTGGAAGAAAACGTGTCTCCTTCTCCCCAGCATACCAGTATACGACGATGCAAGGTTGCCAATACAGATACTGCATGAGAAACGTATTAGGCTATACGCTATTGTTAGCAGATTAAAATCGCCATTGCCTTTATAATTAGAATATTGGCATGTCGTATTTTAACATTGTGTGACAATGGATGGATCGAATCCGTCACTCAGGCGCCCACCGTCACTGTCAGATATGTTACCTATTAAGTGTCTCTTCCATAGACAAAACTATCCATGGTCAAATTTGTTTCAAAATTTTCAACAGCTTACATATATATTTACCTTGCGATTAACATTCTGGAGATTGATATCTCAAATCGTCGAAACCACCACGCGCTAAAGGTGGCCGGGATTTAGCTACAAAGGTAGACATGAATCCCGCTGCGTGGTGGTGTGCATATCAAGATAGTCAAAATAGCTATTAGTTATTCCAGACCTCGTCTGATAAAGACAACATAATCAAAATAGGATGTATTAAAGTATCTAATTTGTGAAATAAAAACAGGTATGTATTAAAATGTAGATAATAATTGAATTACTACCTCTGTCTAATTGTTATCTCTTGTGTAAGCGCGTGTATTGATATGGGGTGGATTTCCTCCAATCGTTATGCATATACATATAATATGAACCACCATATATGTGTGTAAATGTGGTGGGTTGTATACGAGTAACATGTGTATGAGTCCGAGTAATGTATGCTTCACATGCGCGCTGGCAAAACAATTTATGTCAGGACATAACCACGTAAGGATCAGACTCGCATATGCGCTTAATACGTTTTACGAGAGTTTAGATGACTGTAGCCATTCATAAGCCGATAGAGATTGCATTAATCTGACATTCATGAAATATTAATGCGTTCTGGGAGTTTGCTAGCGGATTCCCCATCGAGCTTTGTGAATAGCATGTTGATTTGTTAACAATGTTAGTTGCAGAATTGTGCTTAATTTGCGTGTAGCGTATCGGCATATTATTTCCCAAGTGCATGTATTTCAAATAACATTTGCAAATGACATTTGGAGATATAAATTGCTTTGCAATAACACAGACATGCATGACAATATATCAGCGTTAAGCTACATTGTACAGAAAGCGGTGTACGCTAGAAACCTGTGTCGAGATATCCAACATAGTTAGAGGTCTGGGTTACTTATATTTCAATTTTATCCGGATCACTAAGTGGAATTTGATGGAACAACATGTGTCCATATTGCATACACATAACTTTCATGTATTTCGAAATTGTATTCGTTAATTTATTCTCAGAGAGTGTTGACAACAATGCACTCACTTAATATCTTTCCAATAACAAATAGTGTACATTTGTAAAATGAGGTAGGCGCCTACCCGTATACATCAACAGCAGCACCTATCTATTAACGTAGCCCATCTGTATTTAGTGGCCATCGCTGCACGACCAACATCTACAATGGGCTACAGCAATACTAGTTTGCTGGACACTGATTTTGTAAATCCTAGTGCTACATCTACAAATACATCCTCATCTCTTGGCCTGCAGAAACCGTAATATACCTAAATAGTATTCGGCATGACTGACTTAATGCATAGTATCGTGAGGACACTGGTGCTCTGTCGGTGGTGTAGCATGGATCGACCGGACGGGCACGAACCGTCCCAGCTAGTTTGGGTGCAGGACGACTGCTCCGGGTACGTTCCGAGCATGCCCCCCTATCCCCGTGAGTAGGATAGTACACGTGTATAAAACCCTATGAGAGAGGTTTCGTTAAGACGTCTAAGTCCGTAAAAAAGCGTAGCGTGCATGCACACACGTCAGAGCTTCCCTGGTAACACGTGTCAGTATTGGGAGAGAGTGTATGATTATAGTGTACCGAGTTGGTAATGGTGATTTCTTCATAGTAGTAGTATTCTCGTGGTTCTTGGTACGAATCCGAACGGGAATGAAACAAGGATTTCAGAACTGTTTACCTTTTTAAAATCGGACCAGAGATGGCCAAGTTATCGTTAAATGGCTCACTTAAATTAGCTTCAAAATATTGCGTTGCCGTCGTAATCGCGTGCGTGTATTACATGAATGGGAAATGCCCTGTTCACCTGACAGCGACGTCACCACTTCTAGCTGCACGCTGATTGGCTACTGCTCGCTCACTGATTGGCTGGAGCGTCCTGCCTCTGACGTCATGAGTAGTATAAAAGGAGACAGAAATCGAGAATCGAAAGCACTTCGGCGTGGAAGCCGACACAGTCAGCAAGACTGCTGGGCCAGCGCAGCCTACGAGGTGGGAGAACTCCTAACTGACGTTGGTACCTACACCACAGCAATGTCATAGGGAATTGAGATCTCCTGCGCCAGTGAGCAGTCTTGGGCATCCGCGAGAGTAATTTTGGAAGCTCCCGGATAGCCATCCGGGGGCAGAACAAATTAATATGAGAACTCCCTGAGGTGATTCTTGGTGGATGACTCGCCGGATCTTCTGGACCACGCTTAAAAGTGGTGTCAAACTTCCGAGCAGCATGTCGCGTGTGTTAATTAACTTTTAGACCACAGTCTGGTGGGACTCTGCTCGGTGTATCGCTAGAGCTATTCGACATAACCCGCACCGTGTACCAGTTTAATGTGCATGCATATTTAATTACAACTGTAGCCCTCCTTGTTAATGGACAACTTTCAAACTACCATCGCGGGATGGAAACTGTATAACACTGTGTATCAGTTAGTCTGACTTCTAATGGGCATCTTTCTAGAACTGTTCTTCTTCACCGGCTTGAGTGAACCGCATCAACAGTCTGCTTGCAGTAATCTTCCCTGCATTCAGAATTGTGCCATCTCGTGCCACTCAACTGTAGCGTATCAATTTCCGTGATTTATGCACTCGTACTGTACCGATGATCAATAGGTACGCAAGTAACTATACTATTGTACTATTCATTATTTCCGTACTATGTACTGATGACTAATAGGTGCCTACCCAGTCTTAAAGACCGCATGTTTATACTTTTTGTTTTTTACTGTATTTATTATCCGTGTGCTCACAACTAACAAGCACCGTAATGTCTTATGAACTGATATACTGCCAGAATTGTATTAGTTAGTTATGTATATGGCAAGTAGCCATCCTAGTTATTATATTTTGTTTATATATGAAACCGCTAGGACGCAGTACGCTAGGTCATACTATACAGCAACATTATATCCGCATCGCTATATCCCCCACCCCACCCTGCATCAAGTTTACACTGAGGTCACCGATCATGCCCACCATGCGAGCCTGACATGTGACCGACTAAACCTGGTTATTCTAGCTAGATAGGATAGGTTCTACGTAGTTATGGGCACTCTCTCCGTAAGAGACGCAATGTGTATGCCTCTTTTCTGGGTGTAGTAGATATGTAGCACCACACACCGGTTAGATTGTATAAAATTGGGCAATTACCTTAGGGTCTCTTGCAAATATCGAGCGATTATCTCTTTCTGGGCTCCTCCAGCCGCATGGCTTAATAATTGTTTGGACTCCCAGTCGACACGTTGGCAGGATCTGACTCTGGGGACCTATTGGGGTTTCCGAGCGGTGATAACTAAAGTGGCGATTTACATACACTTCCCCCAGTATCTTCGGATACCAGTTAGGTTAGATTCCCTCGCCAATGAGGGAGCACTGGGAAAGGAAATTATACTATGTAGACTGGCCCGCAGCGCATCTCTGGGCATACTGGAACATAACCCTAATGGCAGGTGAACTGTTAAGTCCGCAACACACGCGTGACGGACGAGATGCACATCTCTCTCCAACTTGGTATAGTGATTGGGTGAGGTCTTAACCCACCACGCCCTCACGGGAAGGTCACTAGCATTGGATATCTGTCTCTTACTCCCCACCATAAATGCTATTGCGCTTTCTAAATTGCTTATGTGAACTGTAAATTGTCCTAGTGATGTTATATGTGGTTGTGGTGCGATGGTGACCAGATCGTCATATGATTCGGGAGTATCGCTCCATAACATGTATGCACGCTGTCTTTCTGAGGAAGATGCTATGCGGGGCGACCTTCAGGAAGCTGGGCATTTTTGCCAGTTAGATGTATGTGTCTAAAGATAGGTAGCAATCCCTGCCACTTGCGGCCACAGCTTGGACACGTATCTAACTAAAGGATGGGTTAGACTTTAGCAGAAGGCCTGCATAAATAATTCGGCAACTACCAATTCAGTATCTTTGGACCTACATAAGACGTTGACCTGCGAATTTTTGGAAATCATTTGACCCGTCTTCACGTAAACCAGTGTGCATCACATTAATTATGGCGTCACTAGGATTGACCACTGCACTTAGCTTTTTGTTTGAACAAAAGAGTGGCACTTTTTGCCAGCTCTTTTCCTCCACTTCGGTGATGAAGGCATTTACCTGTGATGGAGGCCCGCTTGAGGCACTTTCCTCTCGCAATAATACTATTTTGTATGTGTTAGGGGTATAATTGGCTTATTTTAAACTTTTCAAGTAGCCTTGTTGTTAAGATGCTCCCTTGCGGGGATATCTATGCAGATTTACGAATTTGTGTGGTACCTTTGGCGAGCCCACGTAGAAAGAACACAAGGTTAGCTCTATGTACTGTATTATTTTTGCTCATTTACTATCAAACGAGTAGCATTGTTTGTATGGCCTATTGCTATTAATCATATCATCAGGTTCAGACTGTTAAGCTAGTTAATGGACCAACATACCGGTGACACGAACAGTTGGAACGAGACCAAGAGGTTCAACCTCGGCGGCAATGGTCCCCCGGTCCCACCAGAATGTGATTGTTCCAGCAGCTCTAGAGGCTGGTCTTTATACCTTCTTGAGAGTCGTGAAATGAGATCTGTAACCCTGAGAACCGTAGCTAACCAGCCCTCCCATGCATCCTGTACATGCAGTGCAATGGAGTGGATCGACATCATGGACCTGCACATACCCTCACGAGTTACAGTGCACACGTGTGAAAGATCGTCTACATGAGCATGCCCGCTCCTTTGTACAGTATATGCAATGTTTAATGGGAACCTTGAGACGACCCCAATACACGTTGCATTCATTTGATGGCAACAACACGGTGGTCCGCTAAGGAAGATAGTCACAGTGATAGCTATGCATACAGGTCTGCCCACTTACTGTGGCCGCTAAAACATGCCAAGGTAGCATGTGGTAGGTATAGTGATAGTAATAGGGGATATGGCCAATGTAAGATATAGCATGCGACTCCTCTAACATCCCACACCCCCAGTCCAAATGCTATGGATGCCACTAGAGATGAAGTATGCAAATGGTGTTGACTGTATCGACGAGGAATAAGGTCATCTTGATGGCTGCACACCTTTCCGTGAACGAGGTCAAACAGACTTATCAGGCATACCAATCCACAAGTACATAGGGGCTCTAAATCCGCTACTGATCTAGCTATACTGATGCACCTGAAGTAGCAATACTATCAGCAGAATAGACAATGCTACCGTTGTACATTTATCAAAGTGGTTAACGTGAAGACTGCACTAAACTACACACAGCACACAATCACATTCTGCGCCACTTCAGTGAACTCTTCAAGAGTGTGCGAGTCAACAAGCAACCTACATAGCATATATAATCACAGCCACAGAGGGCTGTTGCAAGCGGTTAGGGACAGTGCCAACACTGGGAGTTATCAACTACACACTACCATGCACTGAATAGAACTCTGCAGGATACTTTATCAGGAGGTGCCATGCCAAGGTTGACGCATTTCGAGAGTGGTTCACGGAACATTTCACTGGCCATTATGATGAATCCGTGCACCAATTTCCAGGTGACGCCTGGGAATTACTAACATCAATAAAAGCAGCAGAAGCTGAGAAGACGTTCAAAGCCCTGGAAAATGGACATGCATCCGGACCTGGTGACATGAGCAATGAACTATTTAAATACGCAAGTGGCATTATATCAAGCAAAACCGATCACGCTCCTAGACAATTCAGCTTTTATGCGCCCATTCTCATCGATGATGTAGGCCAAGACACACATATCGAGCAACACAAGCCCAAGATTCCATCCCACTCCTAGCCGGCCAGCGACCCAGTGTGCTCCTCAATAGTATACAGAAACGCATATCCAATGTAATTCCATGCCATACCTGAGACCAGATCGATGACTACACTGGATCATGCCAGAGTTGATGTAAACGCAAACGCCGCTGTGAAGACAGTGTATGATACCAGCGCATGCTTGTGTTAGTAGCCATGTCCAACACTACGATATACACAAGTATCGACAGTGACATGTCACAAGCCTTCGACCTAGTTACACGGCCACCACTGATTGATGTACTATGGCAGGCCAGTCGCAATGAAGATGAGCTGCTACTAGAGAGACTACTACTTGCAGAAACCAAGTTGAGGGTACGAGTCAAGTCATGTGAAGCATCAATCGGCTCCTGGAAAGAGATGGTATATTCCATGTGCTGTTCACCTGTTACCTTGCTGCTGCATTGATCCATGTGCGGATACATTCCAATAGACCAAACCACCCAGTGTGCATACTAAATTACGACGATAGAGATTGCATATGCCGACTATGTTGACTTCATAAACGAGGAAATGAACTCCCTTGACGGACTACTATATATAGCTGCCAGTTGATTACAAGTTGCGAATCTATTAATGAATAAATCCAGAACAGAGTTCACCCGCATATACTTATCGACAAAGCATGACACCAAAACAGCGAGGCGATCCACGTCTTTGCGGAGAATAATTGAGAACATTAAATCCCACTGCTCTGCAGTACTTCTAACAGCGTTACACACTGCGTTGGGGGATGGGGATATTAGCTATTCAGTCTGTCTGACAGCTATGGAGTTGTGGAGCAAACATAACCTAGACAAAAGGAGTGCATGCATGCTACGCAATAGGCGTGTTCTTGATGGTGCATAATTGTAACCGATGGGCAGCTGCAACAGTAGCCCTAGACAAACGTGCTTCCTATGATAGCAAACACCACCGCACCACCAGGAGACGCTTATGGCCAGACAGCATAATATCCAAGGATAGACTATACAAGGTGTACATTACTCTCCATAAAAGTTGCCCAGCAAAGATGTGCATGTGCTGAGAATGCTAGAAGACACATCCGCATTGAGAGCCAGCAGATATCGTGACTGTAGATACAGGCATGGAATACATGTGTTAAGCACGTAGCGGGGTTATCTCAAATAACCCTGACTCGGAGCCCTCTGATCGAGAATAGACTTGAATAAGCTAACCATGTTGGCGGGAGACAACACAGCGTTGTCAAAAGGAGAGAAGGAATGATTGACGGATTGCAGCTGGTGGGTGTTTCTACTACAGTCACACGGATACAGTAATCATGCATACATAACTATCAACCACGACAGACATGAAGTTGGCGGTACTCCGCGGTGTGTAGGAAGAGCAGAATAGTGGGTTCCATCTGCTGCAGCTTTATCGAAATTGGACCTCGCTGTGTAACAATATCAGCCGCCAGTCATTTGAGAAAGTGTGTATTTGCGGCTTTAAACATCCATGAATGGAAAGATAAAACTAAATTATGAGACAAGTAGTTCCTTAAATGTATGCATATGTAACAAGTGGGCAGCACCAAGCGCACTCTTGAACACACCTGCTGCACGTCAGCGCAAACATCTGTTAGCCATTACATGTCATCACTTTCCAAACAATCTAATATCGAATGCAGACTGCGTAACACAGATCCACCATCTGTGAGAGCAGCGCAACAGCGAGGGTGTATGTTCGGACATGTTCTTTGAATGGCAGAATTGTATATATGCTCAAGGAGTACCGTAATTTGCAGTGGTATGTGCTATTAGGCACGTAACGCACGCCACGGTATATACTTGAGTAGTGTTTGGAAACATACCTAACAGAAGCGGCGGAGGAAGGCGGTTAAGATACTCAGGATGCTCGGAGGGGATGGGGATGGGGTGGGGGAAGGGGTGGACATAGCGGAGACTGTTGAAGAAAAACGTATTGTAGCTGGAATAAATGTTCATTGCTTCAGCTGCAGGGCACGTCCACTCTTCATCACAACAATACAGAATGCGGCCGATGCCAGTAACAGTAAAATTACTGGAACCAACCTCTTGCCAATAATTGCACAGTCAGACGGTTGTCAGGACTTCATGCACTGGCTGCTGTCTCCCAATCTCACACGGCCAATATGCTCTAGTGTATGGTAAACATAATGTACAGATGAAACGTATGCACGTTTGATGCCGCTTAATAAGTGTAGTAGGGAGACATCTAATCTTTCGGCTAAGTTTAGATAGACATTCATGTTTAAGGGAACGATGTGGTCCAGATGGGGACGAAGACTCTAAACGCGTATTTATCAGTACTGTTAACATGCCCGGCAATGGTAAAGCAGGTGTTATGGTGTTAATGCCATTTCTATCCGCGTCCAATGTTTCACATATGATAACTCTCTAAAACTGTGCAACTGATATGTTAGTAGCTTACGTGGCATGACCTTGGACAAGTTACCATTGACTACATGTACTACTACTAATATTAAATATTACATATTTTCAATCTGTCGGACCACAGAACCAAATCGTTTACCCTTTAGTTTGTAATGTGATGTATACGCTATGTTCGGATTTTAGTCTGTCTGTCATACACCGTGATAATGGTATTATTAACAATTATGTAAATACTATTGGATAGTTAAAACACAGGTTCAGCCAATGAGTACTTAAGCCATAATTAATCCGCATGCTGAGTAGACCTACAGGGAAGCGGGTGTATTCTATACGCCACTCACGTATATGCGATCATAAGAAATTACGTCACACGCAGACTGACCTCAAGTGTACGAAGTGCATGTTTCTATGTAATACACGTTAGGATAGACAGCGACATCGATATTTTTCAAAATCTTCAACAAGTCATCTTATAACCAGGGCTTCACGATACGCCGATATTGTATCGAATAGCGATATCATAGCTATACCATTAGTCATACCGATATGATTTTGCTAATAGCGAAATATCGAGATAAAAGATAAACCCGGTATAACATTTTGTTAGGCATATAATCTGCTTCCAATTAGTAATATGTTAATAGTATATAGCTATCTAGCGGTATAAGTTACTGCCCTTCGTACGGGAAAATGATATTTTACCTGTATTTAACTATCACGCTTTTCTTATTTATCCAGAGCTGCCAAATTGTTGTTTCGAGGCTAGTGTTAGAATAATTGATAAATTAAGGATTACGGATAGGAAAGTTGCCTACTTATAAGAATGCACTTCTCACAAACAAATTGAATAACACGTATTTTAATTACCATCATAGGACATCGGATGGTTAAACATGTCTAAAACCTTTCAGCTCATGCGCTAATATTTTATAATTTCTGCCCGTTGTTGTCTAGAAAAATTATAATATGAAATGAATATTTTGATTCATATCAATTACGCCTGGTTAGTCAGCGATTTCCCGGAATTGTGCACCTTTGCAGTGACCGCCCAACAGCCCAAGTAAAGAGGAACCGGAAAATATGAGAACAACTTCTCAATTCCCGAGAGCGTTATTCACTTCTTATGATGGCGGGTATCATTATATATCGATCGATCCGCGCTACTCTAACGAGAGTGAGCTTAGGCCTGTGTATTCGCAGCATATGGTAGTCTATTTAGTATGTGCTATAATGGCCAAGCTGTACCCCTGCATGGAGTCTTCCACGTTTCCTTGCGGTTTCGTCCCATTGCAAATGTATCTTATAAAGCACAGGCCATCGTGGAAAGTTAATTTATTATTCTAACATATACATCAATGTATTACCATGGACCTTTCCAGTTTTAGCTACGCCCCGCCATTCTGTACCTAAGCTCCATCCACGCTTTTCCCGTGTTGGGACGATCGATCCATGAACTCTCTGGCCATCAATTTCCAGAAAACTATACATGCCTAGCTGTTGCATATGTTGAAACCAATTTGACATTGACCAGTGAACGTAGTTTCAACATATTCTACAGCATATTTATTAAATAGTAAAGACGTACAATTCATACAACACCGCTTTGTCCGTCATCAGTTATGCGTTAGTGACGTACTTATCTATGTCATACAAGGCGTCATTGATTGTGACATCATCAAACACGTCACGTAGCTGATTATGACGTCGCATGGACAAACTGGAAAGATCCATTTAGACACACTCGTTCACAAATATGCGCATCATCAGGAGATTGTTGATATACGTAGTCGAGTTCGTGTCCAGCCAGTCTTAAAATCATCTCATTTGATTGATGTTATGACCAGCCTAACACTGCTGACATACAACATTAAAACGAGCCAGTTCTCATCTCACACTGTATCAGGGGCCTAGATCGGTTTTCATTACACACATGTCTGACCAATCCATATTATTATAGTAGACACTTTTTCGAAGTTCGCTAAGGATAATCATATTATTAACAAATAATTATAGTCATAGCAGGAAAATTGCAGAAATACATTTGTCAGAATAGCTAAGAAGTTGTGGAATAGCCATACTAAAAAAAACATCCCGGCTCATGGAGCACATCTACAATAAAATAGCATTTGTCGAGGGGTCTGTGGGGTTGCTGGAGGTGGAGTGATCGTAGCAACGGAATAAGCAATAGAGGCGTCCATTTCTAGCTAAACCTCGAGCATTTCGAGATACGCTCCGTCAACTTTTACACGTGTTTGGCTCGATTTCAAACTTTTGAAACCTGAATTTATAGAACCTAAATTGCAATCCAACGATACAGATAAGTTGTTGAATATTATGAAACTAATTGTACTGGGGAAATGTTGTTCCACATGTCAGCAACAGCTTCCCGGCAAACAGCATGCACACTATTGAACATACTGTTTAATAAATAGTAGTTTCGTCAAAGATATGTACTTTGCACGTTTTTGATTGTGACTTCGGCTAACATGTAACGCCATTGATTATGACGTCATATATTTGAGTGCTAGATCGAAGAGCTCCATTACTTCACCGTTTCTATCAGCCTGGCGTCACAAGTCGTTATACTCAGCTACGTGGCGTGTAGGATGAAGTCATACTCATTGCATCATAAATGATACTATTTTGCCTGCATTTAACTCTGAATAGTCCGACACGCTGTACGAATAGTATGTCTCTACAATACACATGCTGTTGAATATTTTGAAACTAATTTGACTAGACGTTGCTGCTCTCAAAGGCAGCAACAGCGTCCAGTTAAATTATTTCCAAACTAGTCAATAGCTTGCTTTTATAGTTTTCTGGAATTTGAGAGTCAGAGAGTTCAGAGATCGATCGATCCCGATACGAGCGAGGTGCGTGTGGAGCTTAGGTAGAGATAGGCGTGGCATAAATCAAACTGGAAAGGTCCACTGATTTGGATAATGCTAGGACGATAGGAGCAGTTGCCTATGGAGTTGTATACGTAAATATGTGATTTCTTTTTTCCCCAATTCCGAGCTGTTTTCATCAGTTTACATTTCGGTACAATACAAGCTCGCTCTACTAGAAATTAACTATTAATAAGTTTCGCTAAAAAAGATCACTATTTAGTAAGATAGTACCATGTATGACTTAGTATTATATTTTTGAAAGGATGTATAGTGGAATATAATTTTCATCCAGTACTATTTACACTTTGATTGTAACTGACGGTAATGATATCCACGTGAACAGATTGCTGTTGGGAAACCCGTATCTACGAATGCGAGGTGATCCAAGTTATTGTCTTTCTTTCCTCATCGGTACGTAGTTTCCAAAACAATTTCTGGTCCGTTGTTCACATGAGACAATACACATCAGTTATATAAGGGCACATAGTGGCACAACTTTGGTATGAGAAAACGAAAGTGGTTATTTCGGGGGTTTAGTTAACGGTTGCACCACTAATATTATTAGTGATGATACCGTGGCAGCGACCAAGAAGATCCAGAATAGAAACCGGTCGATTATCTGTGCCAACACTCGCCACTCGTTAACAATATCCTGAAATTGCTCGACGTTGTCTTGTCTTGAAATTAATACTTTGAAATTATTTGTTACTCTGCCAGACACGTGTTCACGCGTGCGTGTGCGTGTACGTGCATGCGAGACGTAGTCGCTGTCACGCTCAGATAAACGATCCCGTGGTGCGTTATTACGAGACCCCGGCCTTATGGCGCCATTTAAGTTTTTACTATCACTAGATTCCATAAACGTAGATAGGCACATTTCGTCGTTGCGATGCTCCTCCTCGTAGCGAATGCTCCTTACATTTGAATGCATGCAAATAATCCGCGAAATCAGCCCAAATACAACAGTTCGAAGCCATTTTGGCACCGGTTTCTGATTTGGCCCCACGTGGTGTAACTGGAGGACAAAGACTGTCAGAATTATAGACAATGACGTCATTCCCATGGTTACTGTCAGGTAAATCCCTGTATGCACAAAATATAGAATAATACAGTTAAGTAAATGGCTATACAATAACACAATAGTACTGATACAAAGATGGCTGCGGGCAATATCAGTAGATATGCGGCGTGGTGCGCGCACACTTGATTGGTTGAGGGCGTGATGCTGTCATCTCATGTGTATAGTATGCCACGCCTCCGTGCGCCCATATATAGTAATGCTTTTCCCGCCAAAAAATATTCTCACGCGATTGGACGAGAGAAGATATCTATTGTTTGGGACCATCCAGATTCGATTATTTTCACGAGAACGCTTGCAAGACGCATTCTAACATGCAGATGAGATGACGTAATCAAGCTGTCTGAGGTTATTGTGCGCGCCCCGCCGCATGTCTACTCGTGTCTATGTACGTATTCGCGCGCGTGTATGAGTCCCTGAGTGCCTGAGTGAGTACGTGATGTCTCATGCGTGCATGACTTTGACCTTTGTACATACGGCAGTGCTATAGCAATTATTTTACCGATCTATTAGAATACCGTTATTGAACATGTTCTATTTTATAAATCAGAACCAATAACCAACTTATTATTTGCGACATCTATTGTATGAAGTTGGTCATTGTGTTTTACTAGAATTTCTTCCACTCCAACCTATTATCGCACCTACAAAGAAGTTGGACGTTATTTGACCATATCCCCGCCGCAATCATTAGCGGACAACATGTAAGTAACAAAACTAATAGTAAAATAGTAAAATGAAATGCTGCAGTAGTAGTAGTAGTAGTAGTAGTAGTAGTAGTAGTAGAAGTAGTAGTAATAGTAGTAGTAGTAGTAGTAGTAGTAGTAGTAGTAGTAGTAGTAGTAGTAGTAGTAGTAGTAGTAGTAGTAGTAGTAGTAGTAGTAGTAGTAATAATAATAGTAGTAATAGGTTAGAAGTGGTTGTGTTGGTGGTGGTGATTGCGGTTGTGGAGACGGCGACGCAGGCGGTGTAGACGGTGGGCGCGGCGCTAGTGGGGTGGTGCTGGTGCTGGTGGTGGTGGTGGTCGTGGTGGTAGTGTTGCCGTCGTCGACGTTGTCGTCATCATCGTCGTCGTTGTTGTCGCCGTCATCATCGATAGTGGTGTCGGTAGTGATAAACAAAGTAGTAGTAGTAGTAGTAGTAGTAGTAGTAGTAGTAGTAGTAGTAGTAGTAGTAGTAGTAGTAGTAGTAGAAGTGGTGATTGTGGTGGGGTTGGGCGTGGCTCGGTGGGTGGGTGGGTGGGTAGTGGCGATGGCGGTTGCGGAGGCTGTGGCGCTAGTGTTGAGGGTGGCGACAGTGTAGGTTGCGGTCGCAGTGAGAGTGGCGATGGTGGTCGAGCCGGTGTCGTCGTCGTCGTCGGCGTCGTCGTTGGTGGTGGGGTAGTGGTATAAGTAGTAAAGCTAGTAGTAGTAATCAATATTGTCAACGCACTGGCTAAGAATCTTCAATAATTGAAAAAATTCAAAAATTTAAGATATTTTGGTTTATCTTATTGCCTGAGATTTGTCATTTTGTTTGAGGAAAGCCATATGGCATTGATGTTAACCCTTTACTGGTTCAATTTGTTCAGTAGAATCCAAATGTTCGCTTACTTATTTAATGTACATTTGCATGCACAGACAAGGTCATTCCCGAGAATATGCCACCGGAACGACTGTCTCGGTTCCCGAGCCAGTCATTACAGTGGTACATTTTCAAAAATACTCCAATCCCCGCCGGCAAATGGACATTGCCCAAGATCACTAAATTGACCATTTTTGGCTGACCATCATGCAAGGGTTAATGTTAAATTATTGAGATGGATATTCTGGATAGCTATTTGAGTTTTGCTTTTACCAAGATGTCACGTAGATTCGGATTTTTCTTAAACGCAATTACTGGACGCTTGTTAAAGGGTTGTTTCAAGTTCTCCTGTAGGTTTTGATACTCATCTTTCAAGATTTTGGAAATGTCAACGTTTTTCCGATTATAGGCCAGAATAAATGGAATTTTGTCACGTTGATCAGATACGTCTGGGTCCGAGTTTATTCCCCTTGGCCACTGTGTTTCGAGTTCTTTAATCCAAAACGATTCTCGAATTTGTATTTGTTTATCAGTTTCTTCTGCGGTATCTGAAAAGGGTGGCCGTTCAATCGGTATAATTTCAAAGTCACGAAGGACTAAATGGTCAGGAAGATTAAAATGTTCGGAAACATGTGTGTCTTCGTCTAGCCTAATATCTGAGAGGTGTCGAGATGCCCGCCATCTTAATGGACAGTTGGTTTCGCCGACTATTGCTAGTAGTAGTAGTAGTAGTAGTAGTAGTAGTAGTAGTAGTAGTAGTAGTAGTAGTAGTAGTAGTAGTAGTAGTAGTAGTAGTAGTAGTCGAAGGGAACGCACGCGTTTATTTAGCTCTGCAATTGCTGCCCGAATTTGCCAGTTTCTAGCGCGATGTTGTGGATAAATTGTATACATATATTTCGTATTAGTATTTCCTTTCAAACTTTATGTTTAATTTGTAAATTCTTGTCTTGGTTGGAGCGCATTTTGTGTCTCCATTTTCTAAAGGCATTCCTCTTAGCCGGCGGTTTCGCCATTTAATAGGGCTCCTCTTACTGTGGTCAATGCAATACATTTCTCCCCACGCCAGTCTGTTATGTCTGTAGTTGGTAGGCTAGCGCATTATATTTGGCAAGATCGCTTGAGTGAGTGAATTTAATTCCTTTGTCATTTGTAAGCGTAAGCCTAGTACTTTGGTTATATACACCTTTATAGTCAGTTGGCTGTCCCCGGTCAACTCAAACAGACTAACAAAAATATGACTGTAATATGTTAGTATGCATTAGGAAACCACTTCAATCGGTTAGGTGTTAGTGAACCACTTAGTACGTGGGTCAAACTAACAAATATACGATTGTACTCTCTATTCGTATATTTGTTGATAGACGTCCTGGTTTCTAAAGGGGACACTATTTATTTAGTGCTTAGCTCTTTCCCCGACGTCTTGGTGTTATATAATTATATAGTTGTATTATATATTGTAGCAGTATGGGTGTCCTCCTTTTATAAAACACCATGGCAACCTATAAGCGTAACCTAAGCCTTAAAATAACAACTACGGGTTGGGGTGTCACGGCTATCAACGTGTATCATGGGCTAACTGACGTCGTTGGCGCGGGACCTGGTGCTTTGCAGGGGCTTTTCAATGTTACTAAAACTGTATGGAATGTAATAGTGTCAAATGAGGGGGTCAAGGAAAAGCTTCTAGAAGATGTTCTTACTGTAAAAGGCGAAGTTTGTAACGTAGAGGAAATCGAGGCAGATAGGTTGCTAGTGAAGATAAACGTTCCACTAGAAATTCCAGATGACAGAATCATGAATGAACTCAAGAAGTATGGCAAAGTACAAACGATTGAACGGGAAACGTATCCCTTTGACATAACGCTAGAAAACTGTGTAAGACGCATCTGGTTTGATAAAGTGGATAGCCCTTTACCAAGCACATTGACGTTCGATGGCAGCTTTGTCCTGGCCTTATGGTATAGAGGGCAAATTAACGAATGCCAGATCTGCCTAAGTACTAATCATTTGGCAACAGATTGTCCCAATCGAAACAAATGTTTGCTCTGTGGTTCAGTTGACCATTTAAAAAATTGTGCTGTCCAAAAATATCAAAACAAGCCCTCAGTATCAGGAGATAATCGCCCATTAAAGGATGCACCTGAAGCAAATGCTTCTGAAGCAATCACTACAGAAGCTGTTGTTGTGGTTCATGCCGCTGAACATGACACAAACAAATCACCTAATCCTGTTAAAGTAACTACAGTTGATGCAATGCAAGTATTAGAGGAGGGTATAACCTTAAGTCAAGAAAATAATCAAATTGCAGTGGAGACAAACGTGACTGTAAAAGACACGCAGAAAATTGATGATCTTACAGAAGAGCCAGTTTACAATTCCTTAGACGATGAATTAAAATTAGGACAGGATCAGTTTAAGACAGAAAGTTCAGTCGAGTTTCCGCTAAGCCCACTTGATTTAAGTCAGCTTGAAGATATGGCAAATGACGCTCTTGGCAAATGAAACTTAAGTAGCAATAAGCGTCATAAAGACGACAATAGCTAATAATCTTAGATTGAAGTAAATGATATGGATGATGATACAATGTCATTTGCAGAATCAGATGTGTCCATTCAAACACAGAGTTCACAGATGAAAGATGAAATGGTAATGTACCGTTCAGAAGGGGGTGAAGTGTTAGTGCCATATGTAACGGCGAGAGGCGTGAAATATCGTCTACTGCGCCATGATGCTGATATTTCCAAATATGAATATTTGTCTGTGGTAGAACTAGGACACATTGAATTCGCAGAAAAACTAGGTAAATGGTCTAAGAAACGAGCTATAAAAACAAATCAAGTTAATCTAATGATGGAGGTTGTAAACATCATTTTGCAAATCATGATTATTTGCACCATCAATAGCAGAGGAGTAAAAAACGAATTCAAGCAGCGCCACTTGCTTGAAGAACTAGCAAATGAGAGAGTTGATATTGCTTTTCTACAATGACCAAAATTAAAAAAACTGAAGTGTATGACTCTCTCAAAGATATTTCAAAAGGGCAGATTTTGTATTCTTTATCACAAGATAATAGTGCGGGAGTGGCTATTCCTATACTGCGCCGCTGTCTCAACTATATTGACGTCATATCGTCGTCATCAGATACAAATGGACGATGGATTTGTGACTCAATTGATGTACTAAACACAAGTTTAAATGTGATGTGCCTTTACGCACCTACCTCTCATCAATTGCGCCTTGAATTTCTAAATGATGATTCCACAATAATTCAAGACAGCACGCCTGAAAACCTAATTATGGGCGATTACTTTAATTGCATATTAGATGAGACTAAAGACAGAAACTCTAGGTCTAATTTTAATGACACATCGCATAATATTTTGAAACACATTTGGGAATGTAATTGTTTTTCAACCGATGGAAGGTTAGCTTCAAGGTTAGACAGGATCTATGCAGAACGTTCATTGAAAGGTTGCGTGTGTAAAACTAACATAAAGCCAGTAACTTTCTCTGATCACAACATGTCTTCCATCATAGTAGACACTGCTGACTGGGTCAAACGAGGAGATGGATTTTGGAAATGTAATGTAGCATTGCTACGAGATAGTTGCTATCGCAAATGTGTGGACAGTTGTTGGAGGCAATGGGATGAAAGAAGAGGTTCGTATGAATGTATAACAGACTGGTGCGAGGAGGCTAAACCAGACCTGAAATATATTTCAAGGCAGTATTCCATCAGGAAAGCACGTGGAATACGAAAGCGTAAAAAGGCGCTTCAGAGGTAGTTGTGTAGAATTAATAAGAAAATTAATGATGGGGAATATAAGTATTACGAACTATTAGTTAAATTAAAAGGTAGACTAAATGAAACAAACCAATATCAGTTTGATGGCGCCAAAATAAGGTCAAGAGCACAAATGCACACCGAGGTTGAAAAGCCTACACGTTACTTGTGTAACTTGTAAAAGGCA
Organism: Chaetoderma sp. LZ-2023a; assembly: GCA_034401795.1. Lineage (NCBI taxonomy): Eukaryota > Metazoa > Mollusca > Caudofoveata > Chaetodermatida > Chaetodermatidae > Chaetoderma > Chaetoderma sp. LZ-2023a. Next base: position 119,723,010 of record CM067360.1, read on the forward strand.
AGAGGTTTAGAGAAATTAATGCGCTCACTGAAGACAAATGATGGAGTATCAGTGTGCTCAAATGCAGAAATGATGGAAATAGTATCCGAATTTTACAAATCATTGTATACATCTGAGGAAAGTGATGAAACTGCAACTAGAGATGTATTAGCTAATAAAGCGAAACTATTTCCAGATTCATGTCGTGAAAGCTGTGACCAATCAATAGCAATTGATGAGTTGACAAATCCATCAAAGCTATGAAGTTATAAAAGTCTCCTGGATGCGACAGACGTCCAGCCGAATTTTATCAAACATTTTGGCACATATTTGGGCCAGTATTAGAAGAAATAGCAACCAGCATTTTTAAGCATGGGCACCTCCCTCCATCGATGGTCCCAGCATATGGTCGGCTTATATACAAGAGGGGTGACAGATATAAACTAGAGAATTATAGACCAATCTCTCTACTCTGTGTAGATTATAAGATTATTACGCCGGCACTATCATTAACACTTGGCGCAGTCCTAGGCGAAGTCATTGATAATGATCAAACCTGCTCTGTGCCAGAAAGATCAATATTAAACCACACTTTGTTATACGGGACCTTATTCAATTAGTTGAGAAGGATTGTATCCCGCCAGCAATAATAGCACTTGATAACGAGAAGGCGTTTGACAGACTAGGGATTTCTGGTTTAAATCTTTATACCATATTGTCATTCATTCAAGATGTATTAAATGGGTACATATTTTATATACTGATATAACAAGTTGCTATTTAGTAAACAATCAGCTATCCAAACATGTCCTGGCGGAACGAGGTGGTCACTGTCCCCGCTTCTAATCGTCAAAGCTATGGAATGTTTGGGGGCCACATTGAGGCAACACAATGACTTTCAAGGAATATGTATACGTGGCATAGAAAGGCCACTAAAGGTTTCTCAATATGCATATGATACGATTGTGTTTGCGGGTACAAATACGCGGATTTTAGAATTTTAAATGGAGTAGTAACAGATTTTCAAAAGGCACCAGGGCTTAAAGTCAATAAATATAAAGCTAAGGGATTATTTTTGGGCGATTGGAAGTGCAGAACTGATAATGTGATGGATAATAACTGGTAAAATGATGGCATACACATTTTGGGTATTTACTTATTAGAGAACAAAATGTATTACTAAACTGGGAAGAAAGGCTATCACAGCTAAAGTGTGCATTACTAAATTGGAAATGACGTCGCCTAACTGTCTTTGGCAGGACATTTGTCCTTAATAATTTAATTTCATCGGGACTGTGGTATACCGCTTCTGTAGTTCATTTGCCCAAATCAGTAGAGTCAACGATCAACACGTTGCTTTTGTCCTTCTTATGGGAGGACAAAGCCCATTTAGTATCACAAGCAATCATCACCAATGAAAAGCATGCCGGAGGCCTGGATCTGCTTAATGTTTCAGCAAAGTGTGCTTCTTTAAATTGAAATTCTTGAATACGTTACTTACTTCAAACTCATCTTGGTCGAGTGTTTCAAGGGCACTTATCCAAAGGTACATAGACCCAATTCGAGTAGAATGTTTATTTATATGCAATAAACTGCCAGCTAATCATCAAAAGATACCAAATGTATATAGAGAACAGCTCGAAGCCTTAACAATATTTACACGATCAATGCCACACCCCAATTGTTGGGAAGATGCCTTAGAGCAACTTCTTTGGGGCAACTAGTTGATTCGTGATAATGATGATGTATTATATTTGCCCTCTATGGCCAAAAATGGTATTCAATATGTACGTGACTTGGTAAATCCGAAATCTCGTCAATGGATTGCGATAAAGATGTAGCAAGAATAACATCAATGATATATATTGATGCTCAACGCTTATTTGTTACGATAAAGAATGCAATACATGCTGTATGATTCAAATTGCCGAAAGCACGTGGCAACATTGATATGTTGTAACCAACATTAGGATTTATGTCAGAACATATAAAATACAACATGGCATCTAGAGACTGATATAGAATTTTAATGCAGAGTCGGAGACAGACGCCTATTGTGGTTAGGCATTGGAACAATTTAGGATGCGCGCCAACGAACTGGAAAAATGCCTTGAGAGCAATACATCTAACTTGTCTACCAGGAAATGCACGGGAGCTGGCATGGCGATTACTCCATCGAAGGCTATGGGTCGGCCATCTTACATATATGTGTAAAATAACAAGTACGGAACGGTGCTTATTATGTAATACTGAGGAGGAATCGATAGCCCATCTATTTACTCTGTGTCGCATAACTACATGCTTTTGAGTATATATCAATATGATCCTTGCTAAATTTGGAACCAAATATGTGAATTTAGTGGCTGAAACAATTTTGCACACAGATTGCTCAACTATCGGACGAATTATTAAAAGCAAGGAGAAAGAATTGTTAATAGCCCTGTTATCTGTTGGAGTGTGGGCCATCTGGAAGCATCGGTGTTCAGAGGTCAGAGATAGAACTGGCAACAACCATCAGAGAGCCATACAAGCTATATTTCGATCAGTGTTGATAAACTGTGTTCATTGTGAATTTTGCAGGCTAGTAGAACATGGGAGAGAAAGTAGATTTAAAGACGTATGGTGCAAAACTGGCCTAGTATCAATTGAATATGGATATCTAAAAATATCAGAAGCGGAACTTGTATAAGCTAGCACACTTGCTGCTAGCTGTATATTAATAAATGCTATTTTAATTTAATTTAATCGCCTTTGTTTTAAAATTGTAATGCCTTAGGAGACTCTAATCTTGACGAATATCCTAACCTTGGGAATCAGTTTATTTAAATATCAAATGAGCATTATACCAATATTCTAGTGGTGATCCGATTTTCAAGTTAACAGAGTGTGATATCTTACAATTAGCTTATTGTTCTAAATTTGCACTGTCGGTGTATTTGTTTGAGGGTAATTTGCAAAAACTTGCAATTAAGTAAACTTAGAATGAGAACGCAAGGCGCCATCTATGTAGTCATAGTTTGTATACTTTTGCTTTGTGAATTATATTATATAAAGGCTAATACGTCCGCTGGGCATTTAAGAGTCAGCTAACTGGCGCCAATGAGTGATTTTTGTTACCTTTTGACGTTTCACCTCGCCACTTGTTGGCCACCTACACTCGCCATGTGGCCCTACAACTATACGGTGTGCTACGTTAAACTACATATGATCTACTTAGCCTGCCGGCCATGAATCGGCTCAATGGCGTGAATGAGTAGCAGTAGCTTACTGCTAAGTATTGATGAATCGCTTTACCACTTGATGGTGAGCTATGCTCGCCATGTGGTCCTACTACTACACGTTGTGCAAATAGTAATGGCTTTGTTGAATTATGTTATGTTATCAGCTCTTTATTAATGATGTTTTCTATGTAGTTATGCCACGGTTGTGGTATATGATAATAGAACAGTTTAGCTTGCACTGTTTTGATATGTTAGGTTTGTATTGTTATTCTATTAATAAAGCCTGCTATTTCATCCGATTTTTGTATGGCGGTTTGCAACCCTTTTTAAAGAAGTTCCTCCTTGAATTGTATCCGACTGCGTCAGCGTCGGATTTTCAACAACAAAAAAATAGTGGTAGTAGTAGTAGTAGTGGTAGTAGTAGTAGTAGTAGTAGTAGTAGTAGTAGTAGTAGTAGTAGTAGTAGTTGCAGATGGTAGTAGTAGTAGTAGTAGTAGTAGCAGTAGTAGTAGTAGTAGTAGTAGTAGTAGTAGTAGTAGTAGTAGTAGTGGTAGTAGTAGTAGTAGTAGTAGTAGTAGTAGTAGTAGTAGTAGTAGTAGTAGTAGTAGTAGTAGTGGTAGTAGTTGTAGTAGTAGTAGTTGGTAGTATTAGTGGCAGTTGCGCCAACAAAAACAACCACAACAACAACACCATCATCAGCAGCAACAGCTGTGGCAGCAACAGCAGCACTATCATCATCTGCAGCATCAAACAGCAGCAGCAACAACAGCACCAGCTACAACAGCTAGCAGTAGCAGTAGACGTAGTAGGAGAAGTGGCAATAGTAGTAGTAGTAGTTGTAGTAGTAGTAGTAGTAGGAGGAGGAGGAGGAGGAGGAGGAGTAGGAGTAGTAGTAGTAGTAGTAGTAGTAGTAGTAGTAGTAGTAGTAGTAGTAGTAGTAGTAGTAGTAGTAGTAGTAGTAGTAGTAGTGGTAGTAGTATTAGTAGAAGTAGTATGCGGACTGGGGAGGTTGTTGGGTGATGGGTGGGGGAAGGGGGGGGGGGGGTGGGTGGGTGGTGTGGATGGAAGAAGAGGAGGAGGATGAGGAGGAGGAGAAGTATGGGCGAGGGGGATCTGTTGAAGTAGCTGTTCCAATAGCAATAACAATAGCAGCAGCAGTAGGTGTAGCAGTAACAGCAGCATTAGAAATAGCAGAAGTCTAGCAAAGCAGTGATGTGTTACCTATAAGTGGGACAAATTCTGATGTAGCAGGCATGTTTTCAGCTATCAGCAACATAAAGACGGAAAATGCCAGCAGTACGGTAATTCCTAGTGTAATCTTTTCTCCTGAGTCTGGCGGTAACCAGAAGCCTAGTAGACTCAGAACAGTCAGCCACAGGCATGGAAAGACTATGTTAAACAAATAGTAGAGAGTTCTGCGTCGTATCCTGACCCAGAATGTAACATCCGGGTATGGCTCATTACAGCATGCATAGCGGACCTCATTTCTGACAATCTCAATGCCTAGTAGTTCCCATTCGCCACTAAACACATAGTTGGACATATCCACCTCAGCACTCCGGTTGGTCACATCAACCTGAAAAATTAGGAATGGAACATGTATTGTGTGGGACTACCAGTCCCAGCCTATGAGATTCGTTGATTCATTTTGACCAAATATCATACCTCAAATGTGAAGTGGGAATTCACCGTTCCAGAATATCAATCGATGAGCGTCGTGCTGGATGATGTCATACTCAGTATGTCATAAGTGATTCTATTAGGCTCGTCTTTAACTCTTAATAGTCCGACATGCTGTACGAACTGTATGTCTCTACTATTTAATACATATTATGCTGAATATTTTAAAACTAATTTGAGAATATACAGCAGTTTATCTGCCTAGTTTTCTGGAAATAGATGGTCAGGGAGTTCAGAGAACGATCGATCCCAATACGGACGATGTGTGGGTGGAGCTTAGATATAGATGGGCGTCGCATTGCAAACACCTGAAATGTCCATTACTTGGCTGGATGGTCCTATGTAATATATAGTGATATGGATGTAATTATAAATACGAATTCATGATCATGGAACGGCATTACTAAGTCTGGATCAGTCGTTGTGTGATTACAATATATGCGTCATAATTCCAGTGATACATTTAATAATGCGTTATGTTAACCTTTTCTTTCGCATGATGTGCAGAAAATGTGTAATTTCGATATAAGTTGCATATATATATATATATATACGCGTGCGTGCGTGCGTGCGTGCGTGCGTGCGTGCGTACGTGCGTGCGTGCGTGCGTGCGTGCGTGCGTGCGTGCGTGCGTGCGTGCGTGCGTGCGTGCGTGCGTGCGTGCGTGCGTGCGTGCGTGCGTGCCTGCGTGCGTGCGTGCGTGCGTGCGTGCGTGCGTGCGTGCGTGCGTGCGTGCCTGCGTGCCTGCCTGCCTGCCTGCCTGCCTGCCTGCCTGCCTGCCTGCCTGCCTGCCTGCCTGCCTGCCTGCCTGCCTGCCTGCCTGCCTGCCTGCCTGCCTGCCTGCCTGCGGGCGGGCGGGCGGGCGTGCGTGCGTGCGTGCGTGCGTGCGTACGTGCGTGCGTGCGTGCGTGCGTGCGTGCGTGCGTGCGTGCGTGCGTGCGTGCGTGCGTGCGTGCGTGCGTGCGTGCCTGCGTGCGTGCGTGCGTGCGTGCCTGCCTGCCTGCCTGTATGCGTGCCTGCCTGCCTGCCTGCCTGCCTGCCTGCCTGCCTGCCTGCCTGCCTGCCTGCCTGCCTGCCTGCCTGCCTGCCTGCCTGCCTGCCTGCCTGCGGGCGGGCGGGCGGGCGGGCGGGCGGGCGGGCGGGCGGGGGGGGGGGGCCGGTGGGCGGGTGGGCGGGTGGGCGGGTGGGCGGGTGGGCGGGTGGGTGGGTGTGTGGGTGTGTGGGTGTGTGGGTGTGTGTGTATGTGTGTGCCTGCGTGCATGTGTGCGTGCGTGTGTATGCGTGTGTGCGTGCGCGTGTGCGTGTGTGCGTGCGTGCGTGTGTGTGTGAATACATCAGCCAGAGGTTGCATGATTCCAAAAGACGAAAGAACACAACATGTTGAGCCATTATAAGTTTAGTTATATTGTTCAATAGTGATATAGCCCTTCGGTGCACCTGCTATTATACTGATACCACAGGTTACTGGGCTGATAACATGAGTTCTCTGAGGTATCATGGTATTTTGATATGGCCACGTGCTCATGTGTCCCATGTGTGGCCTATTTGCTTTAAAACTTATGCGCCTGCATACTTGTATCTTCAGCTATACCCTCGCGGACATAATATCGGGTTCTTCTTCTGGCCCTTTCCATTCATATTTAAATCAAAGTAACATTAATACATTCGAACGCCCATGACGATCCCTCCCATGCTAGTATCGCTTTCTAGATATACCTAGTCAGATATACTTAGCTATCTTACTGCTACTCCCTTAACGATTACTAGATGGTGCCGTGGAATGCTACACTTATTGTCTGACTGAACAACCGAGACGAGAACTGGAGGATTTATAAAATACGTAACATAATTACTTTCTTAACGCAACTATATCCTGATTATTTGACTCGATCAAAAGCATAGCACTGCCTAGGGTTAAGTAAGCACTTAACTGGAACCCACGTTTCCTTTAGATATTTATCTAGGATTGTTAGGACATCAAGAAAAATTGGTCACATGTTTGAAATATTGGTCATCTGGCCACCATCTTTAGATCCAAGCCTGCGGTGAGTTACCTGGTATGATTACCCTAAACTGAGATGTCTATGAAATAAAGAAGCTCATGTTTTGTGGATCAATTGTTATAGAAAGTTGGCAAATACATAGAAAGGAAACGCACACACGATTTATGTCATGTTCTTATAGACGCCATCTTGAAAATAAATATGGCTACCGATATCAGCTTTTTTTCATTCCTAGTGGGAGATTATCGGAAAATAGTTATAAGATGAAAAGTATGAGATGTGTATGTGTTACTTATTAAACGGTGTTCATGACAGTACACTATATTGTAAGCAATGCAAATATCAAATTGCACGTGTGGGTGTTATTTGTTTAAGTGTGTATCATGATTTCTGTTCAACACGGTCACACGTCGGATACCAGCTAAGCTCCCAGTGCTCGTAATGGAATCATTCCCATGCTCAAGCTACTCCATTCCTTGTATATGTTGTTATACTTATTGTGAAAGCTTCACATGCACAGTATTCACACCGTCTGGTATTTCCTATGCGACGTGTTCAGCCAGTTGGTCAAACACATTTTGCAGATGCACTGGCGTTCGGAACATTACGAGGATAATCAAGCCCTGTCTATTTCTACAATTGGTTAAAGAACATGGTCATCACTTAATTGATATACGTAATCCAGCAAATCCACGACAATATTGGAATTATTTGCTGCATTTACCCAGTCATGGGAGTGTACGCGTGCACTAGTAATGTGTAGCGGGATGCTACTTGATGCTAGTACCAGCTTTTCAATGCTGATCTTAATATATTTTTTCTGATGGTGCTTATGGTAGCGAAGGTGATAAGAAGTACTTAGATTATTACATCGAGCATTGAGAAAGAACAGTTCTGCATTTATTTCCAGGTATCAAGTTACAAAGAATTTCAAAATATATAATATTTATGTTGTCATATATCGGTCTAGGTTTTACTACATACTAATGTGGATACATAAATTCCAGCCCGGTCACACACATTTGCCATTAGGTGTTGTTCTTCTGGAAACTGGTATAAGCGTAAGCGTTTGCCAATTTAGGTACGAATTATATTTACGAAATAATTCATTTACAAATAAAACAGAACACCTTAAGTATGTCTAGACAGTTCACCAGCCGCAGACACAATATTAGTGCCACAAGCATCGACCGTTGAAAGCATCAACTACATACAAGTCGAGTGAACAGACACCACAACGAAATCATATTATGTTCAAACAGATAAGTTGCATAATTTTTGTTTCCACAACATGCGCGATGAATCGCAAATCACCACTAAATAGCAAATACTCCGGTGTCTCTGTGGAACAGAGATATACATCGCCGTCATATTGTTAGTTGTAATTGTAATAAGTGTGGAATTAATAATTGTCAGATTCTTAGATATTGAGTGGGCCCAGCATGGTAGTATTCCACAAACCTAACTATGTCTGGTTCCTGCCTTTCCCAGTTATACCGTTTCTAAACACAAACACTAAAACAATACTAGCATATTCATATACTTAAATGCATATAGAAAAACAAGCACACTGCTAAGAGGCAAGGGGTGGAACGTATACACATTTTGCTACAAATGACAAATATGGTGAATGTGGTCATGAGTTTTCGGCGTTTCTCTATATTAAGATCTAGATGGAGCTAGCTATTTCCATTCACTCATTGTTTCAATTGTTCAAATCTGTATTGAGTAAGTGGTGAAAACATATTCTGAGTATCAACGTGTCGGACATGGACTTTGGCATAACTCGTTTGCATCGCAGGCGTAACCCCTACACAGCGCTGTGGTGAGTGGCGTGTACTATGAACTGATTATGTTGCTGTGTTCCGTTCATGTGTGCAGGAAGGTTGTCAGATAAGTCACCTTAAATACTAATACATTGCACGCGCGAACGCAAACGCACTTACACACCAAGATCTCTTACCTGATATCCATCATACGTCCAGGAACCAAATTTCATCCTGCATTTCTGATCATCAAATGGGAAGTATGTGATATCAATTTTGCACGAGCTCCTTAGCTTGGCTGGTGGAGGCCAGAATACATTGCCATTGAAGGTCACCATAGCCTTACTCTGCATATATCCTATTGTGTAGTCATCGGCACTACATACAGAAGAGAACACGCGATATACAGTTACAAAAGCACTATGCGCATAAATGGATTCATGGATCCGTGATGCCTAAATTTGTCCAGAAATATCAAAACGGTTATTTATGAAATGGCCGAGACTAATTTTTTGGAAATTCACAACTTGAATAGCTGGCTCGTTAATCTAGCCAATCATGTCAGTGCTAATTTGTCAATAATAGTCGTCTTGGATCATATCCTAACCCGCCTGCAGAGTCCTGGTTTGACCATCTTCGGCATGCCCGGCTTAGGCAGGTGGATTCTTTTCCTCCTTTTAAAGCACAGCATGGCATGTCTTTGAGGTAAATCAAGAGAACAGAGGATGTGGTGGCAAGTATTATACCATGTAGCACACCTGTGTTAACTGCAACTGGTGAGGACATTACGTTGTCTAGGATAACTCGCTGTGTACGCATTGTGAGGATACTTTTGATCACATTTTTATTTCTGCCGTGTATGTTAAGATAGTTGAGGTTTACCAGAATATGTTAGTGGCCTACTTTTGTATTTGAGAAATAGAAATGGATAGCATCGATTTGATTGGTTTTGTCTAAGGATGCTGTGAAGTCAGGTGGTAGCGACAGTGGTTGTTATTCACACGATTGGGCTTTTTTCGGTTGCAAGTGTTTTGGATCACATTTTGAAATACCCATTGGTCCACTGCGTGTGTGGGGGGCGAAGCCATTCAACACTGTTTAGCCCGTGTACAGCAACCTACCTTGATTGTATCCATGGCAGGATGTCATGGTTCACACGGTGTGGGAACATTTGATTCATCAACTATGCTAAATACTGATTTGTTTGCTTATGCGTTAGGCTTTACTGTTTGCGTCGCTGTGTATGCTTCAATTGGAACGGAGTGGCACAATGTCATTGTTGTCACATTTAATCGACTTGACGAATTCCTAGAGAAGAATGTTGCATGCAGTGGGGTCATCGCCGATCATAGAGCCGATGTAGTCTTGGCAGGAGCTTTTTTCTGTATTGGTTTGTGTATTGTAGCCAGCTTCCACCAGTGCCCTTTCAGCTGTAACAGTGGAATTTATCCAGGGAACGTTATCTCGGCCGGATGGCATGGCTGATGATACATGGGCCACGATGACCTTGTTTTATTTTGAGACACATTTCCTTAGTTTTTCTGTTTGTAGTCTCTATGCTGTAGTGAGAGAATCTGACTGTGTCTGACTTCATAACATCTTCGTTTTCTTTAACCACAGTGAGTGTTTTTAGTTGTGATAGTTGCATGAGGTAGAAAGGGTGTGTACGGACATGGCCTCAGCACAGCTGATCGTTGGTGGCATTATGAATCTACAGGCGCGGCTATTCTTTCCTGCAATTAGTACACTACCATAGCTGCTACTTCAATCTTTGCAGACTAGCGTGCAGGTTCAGAAATAAATGGACAACGTCAGTTCTCATTGCCAAGATCGATGCCATGTTCTAGCTTGGAACTAGACTCTAGTTGCTTCAGGTTAAATGGTAGATTGTTCCATAAACTGCGTGCTTCCTCACAGAAGGCTGGATCCCACACACGTGTACTGGGTGATTGTTCCGAATTCCGAAAGCTATTTAATCCAATGTGGCCTCGGTGTGTTTGAGTGGCACTGGAACTGTTTACCAATTTTCGAGTTCACAACAGATCGCCGTTGCTGAGTATGCGATTTGACGGTGAAAATGAATGCGGGGACTTACGGTCCTTTATTTAAATTGCGGATGCACCTTTCTTTTTTGCTAAATATGGTAAAATAGCAGACGTCATAATGTTATATAAGAGTTCCAAAGTGTTGTCATTTGATCCGCGCATGAGCAATTGGCAAGAGGTTCCTGATAAATGTGTTTCAAATTATTAAACAGCTTACCTGCATAGTTACTTTGAATTTGAGATTCTGTAAATTATTGTCCAAACGCGGGGCGCTATCGTTTTGCGCACGCGCGCACCCCCCCCCCCCCCCACACACACACCGCCACCACCCCAGCACAAGTCCACACCCTAACCACTCCGCTCAAACCACCCCACCTAAAAATCAAACAGTGTTATGATGTATTGTAACGTTTGGAGTTTTACATTTGGCGTTTTAATAAGCGAGCACATTCGGTCAAACATGTGTCCACTTTTCTTATCTTAGTATAAGTATGCCCTTGGCAAGCTAGCTCTTTCCGAAGCCATATATAAATATTACATTTGTATTTCCCGATGGGCATAGCATTACATTGATATTGACAGGCAACAAGTCGACATATCGAAAATGTCGACCGCATTCGACAGTAATGCCCAGGTAAAATGCATTTTAAATCCTCAGCAAAATGGGGCTGATATCTTAAGACAATGCGGGCTGATGGCTGTGTCGATGTTGAATTTGCAACCGCCGTGCAGAAACACGAATGGAGAACGAAAACATGCAGAGAAAAGGGTTGGTGCTCATTCATCAGACCTAATCATTGGCGATGTGCCTAACTAACACCAGCGGAAATCTAAAATGTATAACGATCTTCAACAGAGGCACAGTCGTTCTGCTGTATAGCATATAGGAGCCGGGCACTGTTCCTAGCATGCATAGAGCACATATACAGACTAGATATAGTCACATACGAATTCATCAGCGTGCCAAAATACCCGACAGGTGGGGCCTGGTCTCTTAATCCATACTCTTGTTCAGGGTGCGATGGTCAAGTGGAAGCGGTCATGGGTTATTGGTGTTATGCTCTTTTTCTCTTGGCATTTTGAACCCATCAGTGACTGGTGATCAGCAAAGCTAACTAATGAGTGAATTTAGTGTGGCGGTATAACACACAACTCGAAGCCAGCGCTTTACCATGCGTTAATCAGATAAGTAAAACAGTAACAGGACAGAGCCACGATGACACGGATACAGCCCACATATAGGGTCATGCTGATGTGTCTGTCTGTCAGGATACCAGATACGTGAAGTATGGTCCTGCTATTCTCTGTTCTCTTCACGGATGTGCTGATTGTACGTGTCACATATGGTGGGGTTTTCAGTTTCGGGCCGCTTTGTCTTACTAATACTCGTTGTAAAGTGCTATCATTGGTAGTAACCTAATACATATTGTTTAGTACGGGGAATCGAACTCGTGCAATACCTGTCAACAGCGATTCTCATAAGGGTCCTTTTGAGGGGATATCCACACCCCACATACAACTTGGGCCCCCGCCACGCACCCCCTCCAATTAGCGCGCACAGATCTTATGGGATTCCTGAATATCTTGTATGATTAATAATATTATTTGGCTGTATGTTCTTGCACACAGATTACCATAACACCTAGCATGGTACCCATATATTTCTTAACTATGAGTCCAGGATACCGTCTATGCTTAGCATGGATGAAATAATCTGCATTGTAACCCCAGATTTTCAGCTTAGCACCCATGGATTTCAGGTTGGGACCCGGACCTTTCAGAGTGCTCCAACATGTAGACATAATGCGAAACACTGCCTGTCATAAATTACTAAGAATATCAATTATCTAACTTTACGCCACCACCCCAGCACAAGTCCACACCCTAACCACTCCGCTCAAACCACCCCACCTAAAAATCAAACAGTGTTATGATGTATTGTAACGTTTGGAGTTTTACATTTGGCGTTTTAATAAGCGAGCACATTTGGTCAATCATGTGTCCACTTTTCTTATCTTAGTATAAGTATGCCCTTGGCAAGCTAGCTCTTTCCGAAGCCATATATAAATATTACATTAGTATTTCCCGATGGGCATAGCATTACATTGATATTGACAGGCAACAAGTCGACATATCGAAAATGTCGACCGCATTCGACAGTAATGCCCAGGTAAAATGCATTTTAAATCCTCAGCAAAATGGGGCTGATATCTTAAGACAATGCGGGCTGATGGCTGTGTCGATGTTGAATTTGCAACCGCCGTGCAGAAACACGAATGGAGAACGAAAACATGCAGAGAAAAGTGTTGGTGCTCATTCATCAGACCTAATCATTGGCGATGTGCCTAACTAACACCAGCGGAAATCTAAAATGTATAACGATCTTCAACAGAGGCACAGTCGTTCTGCTGTATAGCGTATAGGAGCCGGGCACTGTTCCTAGCATGCATAGAGCACAGATACAGACTAGATATAGTCACATACGAATTCATCAGCGTGCCAAAATACCCGACAGGTGGGGCCTGGTCTCTTAATCCATACTCTTGTTCGTGGTGCGATGGTCAAGTGGAAGCGGTCATGGGTTATTGGTGTTATGCTCTTTTTCTCTTGGCATTTTGAACCCATCAGTGACTGGTGATCAGCAAAGCTAACTCATGAGTGAATTTAGTGTGGCGGTATAGCACAGAACTCGAAGCCAGCGCTTTGCCATGCGTTAATCAGATAAGTAAAACAGTAACAGGACAGAGCCACGATGACACGATACAGTCCACATATAGGGTCATGCTGATGTGTCTGTCTGTCAGGATACCAGATACGTGAAGTATGGTCCTGCTATTCTCTGTTCTCTTCACGGATGTGCTGATTGTACATGTCACATATGGTGGGTTTTTCAGTTTCGGGCCGCTTTGTCTTACTAATACTCGTTGTAAAGTGCTATCATTGGTAGTAACCTAATACATATTGTTTAGTACGGGGAATCGAACTCGTGCAATACCTGTCAACAGCGATTCTCATAAGGGTCCTTTTGAGGGGATATCCACCCCGCCCCCATGCAGCTTGGGCCCCCGCCACCCACCCCCTCCAATTAGCGCGCACAGATCTTATGGGATTCCTGAATATCTTGTATGATTAATAATATTATTTGGCTGTATGTTCTTGCACACAGATTACCATAACACCTAGCATGGTACCCATATATTTCTTAACTATGAGTCCAGGATACCGTCTATGCTTAGCATGGATGAAATAATCTGCATTGTAACCCCAGATTTTCAGCTTAGTACCCATGGATTTCAGGTTGGGACCCGGACCTTTCAGAGTGCTCCAAAATGTAGACATAATGCGAAACACTGCCTGTCATAAATTACTAAGAATATCAATTATCTAACTTTACGCCACCACCCCAGCACAAGTCCACACCCTAACCACTCCGCTCAAACCACCCCACCTAAAAATCAAACAGTGTTATGATGTATTGTAACGTTTGGAGTTTTACATTTGGCGTTTTAATAAGCGAGCACATTCGGTCAATCATGTGTCCACTTTTCTTATCTTAGTATAAGTATGCCCTTGGCAAGCTAGCTCTTTCCGAAGCCATATATAAATATTACATTAGTATTTCCCGATGGGCATAGCATTACATTGATATTGACAGGCAACAAGTCGACATATCGAAAATGTCGACCGCATTCGATAGTAATGCCCAGGTAAAATGCATTTTAAATCCTCAGCAAAATGGGGCTGATATCTTAAGACAATGCGGGCGGATGGCTGTGTCGATGTTGAATTTGCAACCGCCGTGCAGAAACACGAATGGAGAACGAAAACATGCAGAGAAAAGTGTTGGTGCTCATTCATCAGACCTAATCATTGGCGATGTGCCTAACTAACACCAGCGGAAATCTACAATGTATAACGATCTTCAACAGAGGCACAGTCGTTCTGCTGTATAGCGTATAGGAGCCGGGCACTGTTCCTAGCATGCATAGAGCACAGATACAGACTAGATATAGTCACATACGAATTCATCAGCGTGCCAAAATACCAGACAGGGGGGCCTGGTCTCTTAATCCATACTCTTGTTCGTGGTGCGATGGTCAAGTGGAAGCGGTCATGGGTTATTGGTGTTATGCTCTTTTTCTCTTGGCATTTTGAACCCATCAGTGACTGGTGATCAGCAAAGCTAACTAATGAGTGAATTTAGTGTGGCGGTATAGCACAGAACTCGAAGCCAGCGCTTTGCCATGCGTTAATCAGATAAGTAAAACAGTAACAGGACAGAGCCACGATGACACGGATACAGCCCACATATAGGGTCATGCTGATGTGTCTGTCTGTCAGGATACCAGATACGTGAAGTATGGTCCTGCTATTCTCTGTTCTCTTCACGGATGTGCTGATTGTACATATCACATATGGTGGGGTTTTCAGTTTCGGGCCGCTTTGTCTTACTAATACTCGTTGTAAAGTGCTATCATTGGTAGTAACCTAATACATATTGTTTAGTACGGGGAATCGAACCCGTGCAATACCTGTCAACAGCGATTCTCATAAGGGTCCTTTTGAGGGGATATCCACCCCCCCATGCAGCTTGGGCCCCCGCCACCCACCCCCTCCAATTAGCGCGCGCGGATCTTATGGGATTCCTGAATATCTTGTATGATTAATAATATTATTTGGCTGTATGTTCTTGCACACAGATTACCATAACACCTAGCATGGTACCCATATATTTCTTAACTATGAGTCCAGGATACCGTCTATGCTTAGCATGGATGAAATAATCTGCATTGTAACCCCATATTTTCAGCTTAGTACCCATGGATTTCAGGTTGGGACCCGGACCTTTCAGAGTGCTCCAAAATGTAGACATAATGCGAAACACTGCCTGTCATAAATTACTAAGAATATCAATTATCTAACTTTACGCCACCACCCCAGCACAAGTCCACACCCTAACCACTCCGCTCAAACCACCCCACCTAAAAATCAAACAGTGTTATGATGTATTGTAACGTTTGGAGTTTTACATTTTGCGTTTTAATAAGCGAGCACATTCGGTCAATCATGTGTCCACTTTTCTTATCTTAGTATAAGTATGCCCTTGGCAAGCTAGCTCTTTCCGAAGCCATATATAAATATTACATTAGTATTTCCCGATGGGCATAGCATTACATTGATATTGACAGGCAACAAGTCGACATATCGAAAATGTCGACCGCATTCGACAGTAATGCTCAGGTAAAATGCATTTTAATTCCTCAGCAAAATGGGGCTGATATCTTAAGACAATGCGGGCTGATGGCTGTGTCGATGTTGAATTTGCAACCGCCGTGCAGAAACACGAATGGAGAACGAAAACATGCAGAGAAAAGTGTTGGTGCTCATTCATCAGACCTAATCATTGGCGATGTGCCTAACTAACACCAGCGGAAATCTAAAATGTATAACGATCTTAAACAGAGGCACAGTCGTTCTGCTGTATAGCATATAGGAGCCGGGCACTGTTCCTAGCATGCATAGAGCACAGATACAGACTAGATATAGTCACATACGAATTCATCAGCGTGCCAAAATACCCGACAGGTGGGGCCTGGTCTCTTAATCCATACTCTTGTTCGTGGTGCGATGGTCAAGTGGAAGCGGTCATGGGTTATTGGTGTTATGCTCTTTTTCTCTTGGCATTTTGAACCCATCAGTGACTGGTGATCAGCAAAGCTAACTAATGAGTGAATTTAGTGTGGCGGTATAACACACAACTCGAAGCCAGCGCTTTACCATGCGTTAATCAGATAAGTAAAACAGTAACAGGACAGAGCCACGATGACACGGATACAGTCCACATATAGGGTCATGCTGATGTGTCTGTCTGTCAGGATACCAGATACGTGAAGTATGGTCCTGCTATTCTCTGTTCTCTTCACGGATGTGCTGATTGTACATGTCACATATGGTGGGTTTTTCAGTTTCGGGCCGCTTTGTCTTACTAATACTCGTTGTAAAGTGCTATCATTGGTAGTAACCTAATACATATTGTTTAGTACGGGGAATCGAACTCGTGCAATACCTGTCAACAGCGATTCTCATAAGGGTCCTTTTGAGGGGATATCCACCCCCCCCCCCCCATGCAGCTTGGGCCCCCCGCCACCCACCCCCTCCAATTAGCGCACACAGATCTTATGGGATTCCTGAATATCTTGTATGATTAATAATATTATTTGGCTGTATGTTCTTGCACACAGATTACCATAACACCTAGCATGGTACCCATATATTTCTTAACTATGAGTCCAGGATACCGTCTATGCTTAGCATGGATGAAATAATCTGCATTGTAACCCCAGATTTTCAGCTTAGTACCCATGGATTTCAGGTTGGGACCCGGACCTTTCAGAGTGCTCCAAAATGTAGACATAATGCGAAACACTGCCTGTCATAAATTACTAAGAATATCAATTATCTAACTTTACGCCACCACCCCAGCACAAGTCCACACCCTAACCACTCCGCTCAAACCACCCCACCTAAAAATCAAACAGTGTTATGATGTATTGTAACGTTTGGAGTTTTACATTTGGCGTTTTAATAAGCGAGCACATTCGGTCAATCATGTGTCCACTTTTCTTATCTTAGTATAAGTATGCCCTTGGCAAGCTAGCTCTTTCCGAAGCCATATATAAATATTACATTAGTATTTCCCGATGGGCATAGCATTACATTGATATTGACAGGCAACAAGTCGACATATCGAAAATGTCGACCGCATTCGATAGTAATGCCCAGGTAAAATGCATTTTAAATCCTCAGCAAAATGGGGCTGATATCTTAAGACAATGCGGGCGGATGGCTGTGTCGATGTTGAATTTGCAACCGCCGTGCAGAAACACGAATGGAGAACGAAAACATGCAGAGAAAAGTGTTGGTGCTCATTCATCAGACCTAATCATTGGCGATGTGCCTAACTAACACCAGCGGAAATCTACAATGTATAACGATCTTCAACAGAGGCACAGTCGTTCTGCTGTATAGCGTATAGGAGCCGGGCACTGTTCCTAGCATGCATAGAGCACAGATACAGACTAGATATAGTCACATACGAATTCATCAGCGTGCCAAAATACCAGACAGGGGGGCCTGGTCTCTTAATCCATACTCTTGTTCGTGGTGCGATGGTCAAGTGGAAGCGGTCATGGGTTATTGGTGTTATGCTCTTTTTCTCTTGGCATTTTGAACCCATCAGTGACTGGTGATCAGCAAAGCTAACTAATGAGTGAATTTAGTGTGGCGGTATAGCACAGAACTCGAAGCCAGCGCTTTGCCATGCGTTAATCAGATAAGTAAAACAGTAACAGGACAGAGCCACGATGACACGGATACAGCCCACATATAGGGTCATGCTGATGTGTCTGTCTGTCAGGATACCAGATACGTGAAGTATGGTCCTGCTATTCTCTTTTCTCTTCACGGATGTGCTGATTGTACATGTCACATATGGTGGGGTTTTCAGTTTCGGGCCGCTTTGTCTTACTAATACTCGTTGTAAAGTGCTATCATTGGTAGTAACCTAATACATATTGTTTAGTACGGGGAATCGAACCCGTGCAATACCTGTCAACAGCGATTCTCATAAGGGTCCTTTTGAGGGGATATCCACCCCCCCCCCATGCAGCTTGGGCCCCCGCCACCCACCCCCTCCAATTAGCGCGTGCGGATCTTATGGGATTCCTGAATATCTTGTATGATTAATAATATTATTTGGCTGTATGTTCTTGCACACAGATTACCATAACACCTAGCATGGTACCCATATATTTCTTAACTATGAGTCCAGGATACCGTCTATGCTTAGCATGGATGAAATAATCTGCATTGTAACCCCATATTTTCAGCTTAGTACCCATGGATTTCAGGTTGGGACCCGGACCTTTCAGAGTGCTCCAAAATGTAGACATAATGCGAAACACTGCCTGTCATAAATTACTAAGAATATCAATTATCTAACTTTACGCCACCACCCCAGCACAAGTCCACACCCTAACCACTCCGCTCAAACCACCCCACCTAAAAATCAAACAGTGTTATGATGTATTGTAACGTTTGGAGTTTTACATTTTGCGTTTTAATAAGCGAGCACATTCGGTCAATCATGTGTCCACTTTTCTTATCTTAGTATAAGTATGCCCTTGGCAAGCTAGCTCTTTCCGAAGCCATATATAAATATTACATTAGTATTTCCCGATGGGCATAGCATTACATTGATATTGACAGGCAACAAGTCGACATATCGAAAATGTCGACCGCATTCGACAGTAATGCTCAGGTAAAATGCATTTTAATTCCTCAGCAAAATGGGGCTGATATCTTAAGACAATGCGGGCTGATGGCTGTGTCGATGTTGAATTTGCAACCGCCGTGCAGAAACACGAATGGAGAACGAAAACATGCAGAGAAAAGTGTTGGTGCTCATTCATCAGACCTAATCATTGGCGATGTGCCTAACTAACACCAGCGGAAATCTAAAATGTATAACGATCTTAAACAGAGGCACAGTCGTTCTGCTGTATAGCATATAGGAGCCGGGCACTGTTCCTAGCATGCATAGAGCACAGATACAGACTAGATATAGTCACATACGAATTCATCAGCGTGCCAAAATACCCGACAGGTGGGGCCTGGTCTCTTAATCCATACTCTTGTTCGTGGTGCGATGGTCAAGTGGAAGCGGTCATGGGTTATTGGTGTTATGCTCTTTTTCTCTTGGCATTTTGAACCCATCAGTGACTGGTGATCAGCAAAGCTAACTAATGAGTGAATTTAGTGTGGCGGTATAACACACAACTCGAAGCCAGCGCTTTACCATGCGTTAATCAGATAAGTAAAACAGTAACAGGACAGAGCCACGATGACACGGATACAGCCCACATATAGGGTCATGCTGATGTGTCTGTCTGTCAGGATACCAGATACGTGAAGTATGGTCCTGCTATTCTCTGTTCTCTTCACGGATGTGCTGATTGTACATGTCACATATGGTGGGGTTTTCAGTTTCGGGCCGCTTTGTCTTACTAATACTCGTTGTAAAGTGCTATCATTGGTAGTAACCTAATACATATTGTTTAGTACGGGGAATCGAACCCGTGCAATACGTGTCAACAGCGATTCTCATAAGGGTCCTTTTGAGGGGATATCCACCCCCCCCCCCATGCAGCTCGGGCCCCCGCCACCCACCCCCTCCAATTAGCGCGCGCGGATCTTATGGGATTCCTGAATATCTTGTATGATTAATAATATTATTTGGCTGTATGTTCTTGCACACAGATTACCATAACACCTAGCATGGTACCCATATATTTCTTAACTATGAGTCCAGGATACCGTCTATGCTTAGCATGGATGAAATAATCTGCATTGTAACCCCAGATTTTCAGCTTAGTACCCATGGATTTCAGGTTGGGACCCGGACCTTTCAGAGTGCTCCAAAATGTAGACATAATGCGAAACACTGCCTGTCATAAATTACTAAGAATATCAATTATCTAACTTTACGCCACCACCCCAGCACAAGTCCACACCCTAACCACTCCGCTCAAACCACCCCACCTAAAAATCAAACAGTGTTATGATGTATTGTAACGTTTGGAGTTTTACATTTGGCGTTTTAATAAGCGAGCACATTCGGTCAATCATGTGTCCACTCTTCTTATCTTAGTGTAAGTATGCCCTTGGCAAGCTAGCTCTTTCTGAAGCCATATCTAAATATTACATTAGTATTTCCCGATGGGCATAGCATTACATTGATATTGACAGGCAACAAGTCGACATATCGAAAATGTCGACCGCATTCGACAGTAATGCCCAGGTAAAATGCATTTTAAATCCTCAGCAAAATGGGGCTGATATCTTAAGACAATGCGGGCTGATGGCTGTGTCGATGTTGAATTTGCAACCGCCGTGCAGAAACACGAATGGAGAACGAAAACATGCAGAGAAAAGTGTTGGTGCTCATTCATCAGACCTAATCATTGGCGATGTGCCTAACTAACACCAGCGGAAATCTAAAATGTATAACGATCTTAAACAGAGGCACAGTCGTTCTGCTGTATAGCATATAGGAGCCGGGCACTGATCCTAGCATGCATAGAGCACAGATACAGACTAGATATAGTCACATACGAATTCATCAGCGTGCCAAAATACCCGACAGGTGGGGCCTGGTCTCTTAATCCATACTCTTGTTCGTGGTGCGATGGTCAAGTGGAAGCGGTCATGGGTTATTGGTGTTATGCTCTTTTTCTCTTGGCATTTTGAACCCATCAGTGACTGGTGATCAGCAAAGCTAACTAATGAGTGAATTTAGTGTGGCGGTATAACACACAACTCGAAGCCAGCGCTTTACCATGCGTTAATCAGATAAGTAAAACAGTAACAGGACAGAGCCACGATGACACGGATACAGCCCACATATAGGGTCATGCTGATGTGTCTGTCTGTCAGGATACCAGATACGTGAAGTATGGTCCTGCTATTCTCTGTTCTCTTCACGGATGTGCTGATTGTACATGTCACATATGGTGGGGTTTTCAGTTTCGGGCCGCTTTGTCTTACTAATACTCGTTGTAAAGTGCTATCATTGGTAGTAACCTAATACATATTGTTTAGTACGGGGAATCGAACCCGTGCAATACGTGTCAACAGCGATTCTCATAAGGGTCCTTTTGAGGGGATATCCACCCCCCCCCCATGCAGCTCGGGCCCCCGCCACCCACCCCCTCCAATTAGCGTGCGCGGATCTTATGGGATTCCTGAATATCTTGTATGATTAATAATATTATTTGGCTGTATGTTCTTGCACACAGATTACCATAACACCTAGCATGGTACCCATATATTTCTTAACTATGAGTCCAGGATACCGTCTATGCTTAGCATGGATGAAATAATCTGCATTGTAACCCCAGATTTTCAGCTTAGTACCCATGGATTTCAGGTTGGGACCCGGACCTTTCAGAGTGCTCCAAAATGTAGACATAATGCGAAACACTGCCTGTCATAAATTACTAAGAATATCAATTATCTAACTTTACGCCACCACCCCAGCACAAGTCCACACCCTAACCACTCCGCTCAAACCACCCCACCTAAAAATCAAACAGTGTTATGATGTATTGTAACGTTTGGAGTTTTACATTTGGCGTTTTAATAAGCGAGCACATTCGGTCAATCATGTGTCCACTCTTCTTATCTTAGTGTAAGTATGCCCTTGGCAAGCTAGCTCTTTCTGAAGCCATATATAAATATTACATTAGTATTTCCCGATGGGCATAGCATTACATTGATATTGACAGGCAACAAGTCGACATATCGAAAATGTCGACCGCATTCGACAGTAATGCCCAGGTAAAATGCATTTTAAATCCTCAGCAAAATGGGGCTGATATCTTAAGACAATGCGGGCTGATGGCTGTGTCGATGTTGAATTTGCAACCGCCGTGCAGAAACACGAATGGAGAACGAAAACATGCAGAGAAAAGTGTTGGTGCTCATTCATCAGACCTAATCATTGGCGATGTGCCTAACTAACACCAGCGGAAATCTAAAATGTATAACGATCTTCAACAGAGGCACAGTCGTTCTGCTGCATAGCGTATAGGAGCCGGGCACTGTTCCTAGCATGAATAGAGCACAGATACAGACTAGATATAGTCACATACGAATTCATCAGCGTGCCAAAATACCCGACAGGTGGGGCCTGGTCTCTTAATCCATACTCTTGTTCGTGGTGCGATGGTCAAGTGGAAGCGGTCATGGGTTATTGGTGTTATGCTCTTTTTCTCTTGGCATTTTGAACCCATCAGTGACTGGTGATCAGCAAAGCTAACTAATGAGTGAATTTAGTGTGGCGGTATAACACACAACTCGAAGCCAGCGCTTTACCATGCGTTAATCAGATAAGTAAAACAGTAACAGGACAGAGCCACGATGACACGGATACAGCCCACATATAGGGTCATGCTGATGTGTCTGTCTGTCAGGATACCAGATACGTGAAGTATGGTCCTGCTATTCTCTGTTCTCTTCACGGATGTGCTGATTGTACCTGTCACATATGGTGGGGTTTTCAGTTTCGGGCCGCTTTGTCTTACTAATACTCGTTGTAAAGTGCTATCATTGGTAGTAACCTAATACATATTGTTTAGTACGGGGAATCGAACCCGTGCAATACCTGTCAACAGCGATTCTCATAAGGGTCCTTTTGAGGGGATATCCACCCCCCCCCCCATGCAGCTTGGGCCCCCGCCACCCACCCCCTCCAATTAGCGCGCGCGGATCTTATGGGATTCCTGAATATCTTGTATGATTAATAATATTATTTGGCTGTATGTTCTTGCACACAGATTACCATAACACCTAGCATGGTACCCATATATTTCTTAACTATGAGTCCAGGATACCGTCTATGCTTAGCATGGATGAAATAATCTGCATTGTAACCCCAGATTTTCAGCTTAGTACCCATGGATTTCAGGTTGGGACCCGGACCTTTCAGAGTGCTCCAAAATGTAGACATAATGCGAAACACTGCCTGTCATAAATTACTAAGAATATCAATTATCTAACTTTACGCCACCACCCCAGCACAAGTCCACACCCTAACCACTCCGCTCAAACCACCCCACCTAAAAATCAAACAGTGTTATGATGTATTGTAACGTTTGGAGTTTTACATTTGGCGTTTTAATAAGCGAGCACATTCGGTCAATCATGTGTCCACTTTTCTTATCTTAGTATAAGTATGCCCTTGGCAAGCTAGCTCTTTCAGAAGCCATATATAAATATTACATTAGTATTTCCCGATGGGCATAGCATTACATTGATATTGACAGGCAACAAGTCGACATATCGAAAATGTCGACCGCATTCGACAGTAATGCCCAGGTAAAATGCATTTTAAATCCTCAGCAAAATGGGGCTGATATCTTAAGACAATGCGGGCTGATGGCTGTGTCGATGTTGAATTTGCAACCGCCGTGCAGAAACACGAATGGAGAACGAAAACATGCAGAGAAAAGTGTTGGTGCTCATTCATCAGACCTAATCATTGGCGATGTGCCTAACTAACACCAGCGGAAATCTAAAATGTATAACGATCTTCAACAGAGGCACAGTCGTTCTGCTGCATAGCGTATAGGAGCCGGGCACTGTTCCTAGCATGAATAGAGCACAGATACAGACTAGATATAGTCACATACGAATTCATCAGCGTGCCAAAATACCCGACAGGTGGGGCCTGGTCTCTTAATCCATACTCTTGTTCGTGGTGCGATGGTCAAGTGGAAGCGGTCATGGGTTATTGGTGTTATGCTCTTTTTCTCTTGGCATTTTGAACCCATCAGTGACTGGTGATCAGCAAAGCTAACTAATGAGTGAATTTAGTGTGGCGGTATAACACACAACTCGAAGCCAGCGCTTTACCATGCGTTAATCAGATAAGTAAAACAGTAACAGGACAGAGCCACGATGACACGGATACAGCCCACATATAGGGTCATGCTGATGTGTCTGTCTGTCAGGATACCAGATACGTGAAGTATGGTCCTGCTATTCTCTGTTCTCTTCACGGATGTGCTGATTGTACCTGTCACATATGGTGGGGTTTTCAGTTTCGGGCCGCTTTGTCTTACTAATACTCGTTGTAAAGTGCTATCATTGGTAGTAACCTAATACATATTGTTTAGTACGGGGAATCGAACCCGTGCAATACCTGTCAACAGCGATTCTCATAAGGGTCCTTTTGAGGGGATATCCACCCCCCCCCCATGCAGCTTGGGCCCCCGCCACCCACCCCCTCCAATTAGCGCGCGCGGATCTTATGGGATTCCTGAATATCTTGTATGATTAATAATATTATTTGGCTGTATGTTCTTGCACACAGATTACCATAACACCTAGCATGGTACCCATATATTTCTTAACTATGAGTCCAGGATACCGTCTATGCTTAGCATGGATGAAATAATCTGCATTGTAACCCCAGATTTTCAGCTTAGTACCCATGGATTTCAGGTTGGGACCCGGACCTTTCAGAGTGCTCCAAAATGTAGACATAATGCGAAACACTGCCTGTCATAAATTACTAAGAATATCAATTATCTAACTTTACGCCACCACCCCAGCACAAGTCCACACCCTAACCACTCCGCTCAAACCACCCCACCTAAAAATCAAACAGTGTTATGATGTATTGTAACGTTTGGAGTTTTACATTTGGCGTTTTAATAAGCGAGCACATTCGGTCAATCATGTGTCCACTTTTCTTATCTTAGTATAAGTATGCCCTTGGCAAGCTAGCTCTTTCAGAAGCCATATATAAATATTACATTAGTATTTCCCGATGGGCATAGCATTACATTGATATTGACAGGCAACAAGTCGACATATCGAAAATGTCGACCGCATTCGACAGTAATGCCCAGGTAAAATGCATTTTAAATCCTCAGCAAAATGGGGCTGATATCTTAAGACAATGCGGGCTGATGGCTGTGTCGATGTTGAATTTGCAACCGCCGTGCAGAAACACGAATGGAGAACGAAAACATGCAGAGAAAAGTGTTGGTGCTCATTCATCAGACCTAATCATTGGCGATGTGCCTAACTAACACCAGCGGAAATCTAAAATGTATAACGATCTTCAACAGAGGCACAGTCGTTCTGCTGTATAGCGTATAGGAGCCGGGCACTGTTCCTAGCATGCATAGAGCACAGATACAGACTAGATATAGTCACATACGAATTCATCAGCGTGCCAAAATACCCGACAGGTGGGGCCTGGTCTCTTAATCCATACTCTTGTTCGTGGTGCGATGGTCAAGTGGAAGCGGTCATGGGTTATTGGTGTTATGCTCTTTTTCTCTTGGCATTTTGAACCCATCAGTGACTGGTGATCAGCAAAGCTAACTAATGAGTGAATTTAGTGTGGCGGTATAACACAGAACTCGAAGCCAGCGCTGTGCCATGCGTTAATCAGATAAGTAAAACAGTAACAGGACAGAGCCACGATGACACGGATACAGTCCACATATAGTGTCATGCTGATGTGTCTGTCTGTCAGGATACCAGATACGTGAAGTATGGTCCTGCTATTCTCTGTTCTCTTCACGGATGTGCTGATTGTACATGTCACATATGGTGGGGTTTTCAGTTTCGGGCCGCTTTGTCTTACTAATACTCGTTGTAAAGTGCTATCATTGGTAGTAACCTAATACATATTGTTTAGTACGGGGAATCGAACTCGTGCAATACCTGTCAACAGCGATTCTCATAAGGGTCCTTTTGAGGGGATATCCACCCCACCCCCATGCAGATTGGGCCCCCGCCACCCACCCCCTCCAATTAGTGCGCACAGATATTATGGGATTCCTGAATATCTTGTATGATTAATAATATTATTTGGCTGTATGTTCTTGCACACAGATTACCATAACACCTAGCATGGTACCCATATATTTCTTAACTATGAGTCCAGGATACCGTCTATGCTTAGCATGGATGAAATAATCTGCATTGTAACCCCATATTTTCAGCTTAGTACCCATGGATTTCAGGTTGGGACCCGGACCTTTCAGAGTGCTCCAAAATGTAGACATAATGCGAAACACTGCCTGTCATAAATTACTAAGAATATCAATTATCTAACTTTACGCCACCACCCCAGCACAAGTCCACACCCTAACCACTCCGCTCAAACCACCCCACCTAAAAATCAAACAGTGTTATGATGTATTGTAACGTTTGGAGTTTTACATTTGGCGTTTTAATAAGCGAGCACATTCGGTCAATCATGTGTCCACTTTTCTTATCTTAGTATAAGTATGCCCTTGGCAAGCTAGCTCTTTCCGAAGCCATATATAAATATTACATTAGTATTTCCCGATGGGCATAGCATTACATTGATATTGACAGGCAACAAGTCGACATATCGAAAATGTCGACCGCATTCGACAGTAATGCTCAGGTAAAATGCATTTTAATTCCTCAGCAAAATGGGGCTGATATCTTAAGACAATGCGGGCTGATGGCTGTGTCGATGTTGAATTTGCAACCGCCGTGCAGAAACACGAATGGAGAACGAAAACATGCAGAGAAAAGTGTTGGTGCTCATTCATCAGACCTAATCATTGGCGATGTGCCTAACTAACACCAGCGGAAATCTAAAATGTATAACGATCTTAAACAGAGGCACAGTCGTTCTGCTGTATAGCATATAGGAGCCGGGCACTGTTCCTAGCATGCATAGAGCACAGATACAGACTAGATATAGTCACATACGAATTCATCAGCGTGCCAAAATACCCGACAGGTGGGGCCTGGTCTCTTAATCCATACTCTTGTTCGTGGTGCGATGGTCAAGTGGAAGCGGTCATGGGTTATTGGTGTTATGCTCTTTTTCTCTTGGCATTTTGAACCCATCAGTGACTGGTGATCAGCAAAGCTAACTAATGAGTGAATTTAGTGTGGCGGTATAACACACAACTCGAAGCCAGCGCTTTGCCATGCGTTAATCAGATAAGTAAAACAGTAACAGGACAGAGCCACGATGACACGGATACAGTCCACATATAGGGTCATGCTGATGTGTCTGTCTGTCAGGATACCAGATACGTGAAGTATGGTCCTGCTATTCTCTGTTCTCTTCACGGATGTGCTGATTGTACATGTCACATATGGTGGGTTTTTCAGTTTCGGGCCGCTTTGTCTTACTAATACTCGTTGTAAAGTGCTATCATTGGTAGTAACCTAATACATATTGTTTAGTACGGGGAATCGAACCCGTGCAATACCTGTCAACAGCGATTCTCATAAGGGTCTTTTTGAGGGGATATCCACCCCCCCCCCCATGCAGCTTGGGCCCCCGCCACCCACCCCCTCCAATTAGCGCGCGCGGATCTTATGGGATTCCTGAATATCTTGTATGATTAATAATATTATTTGGCTGTATGTTCTTGCACACAGATTACCATAACACCTAGCATGGTACCCATATATTTCTTAACTATGAGTCCAGGATACCGACTATGCTTAGCATGGATGAAATAATCTGCATTGTAACCCCAGATTTTCAGCTTAGTACCCATGGATTTCAGGTTGGGACCCGGACCTTTCAGAGTGCTCCAAAATGTAGACATAATGCGAAACACTGCCTGTCATAAATTACTAAGAATATCAATTATCTAACTTTACGCCACCACCCCAGCACAAGTCCACACCCTAACCACTCCGCTCAAACCACCCCACCTAAAAATCAAACAGTGTTATGATGTATTGTAACGTTTGGAGTTTTACATTTGGCGTTTTAATAAGCGAGCACATTCGGTCAATCATGTGTCCACTTTTCTTATCTCAGTATAAGTATGCCCTTGGCAAGCTAGCTCTTTCAGAAGCCATATATAAATATTACATTAGTATTTCCCGATGGGCATAGCATTACATTGATATTGACAGGCAACAAGTCGACATATCGAAAATGTCGACCGCATTCGACAGTAATGCCCAGGTAAAATGCATTTTAAATCCTCAGCAAAATGGGGCTGGTATCTTAAGACAATGCGGGCTGATGGCTGTGTCGATGTTGAATTTGCAACCGCCGTGCAGAAACACGAATGGAGAACGAAAACATGCAGAGAAAAGTGTTGGTGCTCATTCATCAGACCTAATCATTGGCGATGTGCCTAACTAACACCAGCGGAAATCTAAAATGTATAACGATCTTCAACAGAGGCACAGTCGTTCTGCTGTATAGCGTATAGGAGCCGGGCACTGTTCCTAGCATGCATAGAGCACAGATACAGACTAGATATAGTCACATACGAATTCATCAGCGTGCCAAAATACCCGACAGGTGGGGCCTGGTCTCTTAATCCATACTCTTGTTCGTGGTGTGATGGTCAAGTGGAAGCGGTCATGGGTTATTGGTGTTATGCTCTTTTTCTCTTGGCATTTTGAACCCATCAGTGACTGGTGATCAGCAAAGCTAACTAATGAGTGAATTTAGTGTGGCGGTATAACACAGAACTCGAAGCCAGCGCTGTGCCATGCGTTAATCAGATAAGTAAAACAGTAACAGGACAGAGCCACGATGACACGGATACAGTCCACATATAGTGTCATGCTGATGTGTCTGTCTGTCAGGATACCAGATACGTGAAGTATGGTCCTGCTATTCTCTGTTCTCTTCACGGATGTGCTGATTGTACATGTCACATATGGTGGGGTTTTCAGTTTCGGGCCGCTTTGTCTTACTAATACTCGTTGTAAAGTGCTATCATTGGTAGTAACCTAATACATATTGTTTAGTACGGGGAATCGAACTCGTGCAATACCTGTCAACAGCGATTCTCATAAGGGTCCTTTTGAGGGGATATCCACCCCACCCCCATGCAGATTGGGCCCCCGCCACCCACCCCCTCCAATTAGTGCGCACAGATATTATGGGATTCCTGAATATCTTGTATGATTAATAATATTATTTGGCTGTATGTTCTTGCACACAGATTACCATAACACCTAGCATGGTACCCATATATTTCTTAACTATGAGTCCAGGATACCGTCTATGCTTAGCATGGATGAAATAATCTGCATTGTAACCCCATATTTTCAGCTTAGTACCCATGGATTTCAGGTTGGGACCCGGACCTTTCAGAGTGCTCCAAAATGTAGACATAATGCGAAACACTGCCTGTCATAAATTACTAAGAATATCAATTATCTAACTTTACGCCACCACCCCAGCACAAGTCCACACCCTAACCACTCCGCTCAAACCACCCCACCTAAAAATCAAACAGTGTTATGATGTATTGTAACGTTTGGAGTTTTACATTTGGCGTTTTAATAAGCGAGCACATTCGGTCAATCATGTGTCCACTTTTCTTATCTTAGTATAAGTATGCCCTTGGCAAGCTAGCTCTTTCCGAAGCCATATATAAATATTACATTAGTATTTCCCGATGGGCATAGCATTACATTGATATTGACAGGCAACAAGTCGACATATCGAAAATGTCGACCGCATTCGACAGTAATGCTCAGGTAAAATGCATTTTAATTCCTCAGCAAAATGGGGCTGATATCTTAAGACAATGCGGGCTGATGGCTGTGTCGATGTTGAATTTGCAACCGCCGTGCAGAAACACGAATGGAGAACGAAAACATGCAGAGAAAAGTGTTGGTGCTCATTCATCAGACCTAATCATTGGCGATGTGCCTAACTAACACCAGCGGAAATCTAAAATGTATAACGATCTTAAACAGAGGCACAGTCGTTCTGCTGTATAGCATATAGGAGCCGGGCACTGTTCCTAGCATGCATAGAGCACAGATACAGACTAGATATAGTCACATACGAATTCATCAGCGTGCCAAAATACCCGACAGGTGGGGCCTGGTCTCTTAATCCATACTCTTGTTCGTGGTGCGATGGTCAAGTGGAAGCGGTCATGGGTTATTGGTGTTATGCTCTTTTTCTCTTGGCATTTTGAACCCATCAGTGACTGGTGATCAGCAAAGCTAACTAATGAGTGAATTTAGTGTGGCGGTATAACACACAACTCGAAGCCAGCGCTTTGCCATGCGTTAATCAGATAAGTAAAACAGTAACAGGACAGAGCCACGATGACACGGATACAGTCCACATATAGGGTCATGCTGATGTGTCTGTCTGTCAGGATACCAGATACGTGAAGTATGGTCCTGCTATTCTCTGTTCTCTTCACGGATGTGCTGATTGTACATGTCACATATGGTGGGTTTTTCAGTTTCGGGCCGCTTTGTCTTACTAATACTCGTTGTAAAGTGCTATCATTGGTAGTAACCTAATACATATTGTTTAGTACGGGGAATCGAACTCGTGCAATACCTGTCAACAGCGATTCTCATAAGGGTCCTTTTGAGGGGATATCCACCCCCCCCCCCCCATGCAGCTTGGGCCCCCGCCACCCACCCCCTCCAATTAGCGCGCACAGATATTATGGGATTCCTGAATATCTTGTATGATTAATAATAGTATTTGGCTGTATGTTCTTGCACACAGATTACCATAACACCTAGCATGGTACCCATATATTTCTTAACTATGAGTCCAGGATACCGTCTATGCTTAGCATGGATGAAATAATCTGCATTGTAACCCCAGATTTTCAGCTTAGTACCCATGGATTTCAGGTTGGGACCCGGACCATTCAGAGTGCTCCAAAATGTAGACATAATGCGAAACACTGCCTGTCATAAATTACTAAGAATATCAATTATCTAACTTTACGCCACCACCCCAGCACAAGTCCACACCCTAACCACTCCGCTCAAACCACCCCACCTAAAAATCAAACAGTCTTATGATGTATTGTAACGTTTGGAGTTTTACATTTGGCGTTTTAATAAGCGAGCACATTCGGTCAATCATGTGTCCACTTTTCTTATCTTAGTATAAGTATGCCCTTGGCAAGCTAGCTCTTTCCGAAGCCATATATAAATATTACATTAGTATTTCCCGATGGGCATAGCATTACATTGATATTGACAGGCAACAAGTCGACATATCGAAAATGTCGACCGCATTCGACAGTAATGCCCAGGTAAAATGCATTTTAAATCCTCAGCAAAATGGGGCTGATATCTTAAGACAATGCGGGCTGATGGCTGTGTCGATGTTGAATTTGCAACCGCCGTGCAGAAACACGAATGGAGAACGAAAACATGCAGAGAAAAGTGTTGGTGCTCATTCATCAGACCTAATCATTGGCGATGTGCCTAACTAACACCAGCGGAAATCTAAAATGTATAACGATCTTCAACAGAGGCACAGTCGTTCTGCTGTATAGCGTATATGAGCCGGGCACTGTTCCTAGCATGCATAGAGCACAGATACAGACTAGATATAGTCACATACGAATTCATCAGCGTGCCAAAATACCCGACAGGTGGGGCCTGGTCTCTTAATCCATACTCTTGTTCGTGGTGCGATGGTCAAGTGGAAGCGGTCATGGGTTATTGGTGTTATGCTCTTTTTCTCTTGGCATTTTGAACCCATCAGTGACTGGTGATCAGCAAAGCTAACTAATGAGTGAATTTAGTGTGGCGGTATAACACACAACTCGAAGCCAGCGCTTTGCCATGCGTTAATCAGATAAGTAAAACAGTAAGAGGACAGAGCCACGATGACACGGATACAGTCCACATATAGGGTCATGCTGATGTGTCTGTCTGTCAGGATACCAGATACGTGAAGTATGGTCCTGCTATTCTCCGTTCTCTTCACGGATGTGCTGATTGTACATGTCACATATGGTGGGTTTTTCAGTTTCGGGCCGCTTTGTCTTACTAATACTCGTTGTAAAGTGCTATCATTGGTAGTAACCTAATACATAGTGTTTAGTACGGTGAATCGAACTCGTGCAATACCTGTCAACAGCGATTCTCATAAGGGTCCTTTTGAGGGGATATCCACCACCCCCATGCAGCTTGGGCCCCCGCCACCCACCCCCTCCAATTAGCGCGCGCGGATCTTATGGGATTCCTGAATATCTTGTATGATTAATAATATTATTTGGCTGTATGTTCTTGCACACAGATTACCATAACACCTAGCATGGTACCCATATATTTCTTAACTATGAGTCCAGGATACCGTCTATGCTTAGCATGGATGAAATAATCTGCATTGTAACCCCAGATTTTCAGCTTAGTACCCATGGATTTCAGGTTGGGACCCGGACCTTTCAGAGTGCTCCAAAATGTAGACATAATGCGAAACACTGCCTGTCATAAATTACTAAGAATATCAATTATCTAACTTTACAAATACCTGTTATAAAGTACTATATCTGGCAACCAGATCTTGTCACAAGGCATGCGCAATACTTGCAGGCCATTATAATCATCGGGGTCCCATGTCAATCTCTCATCTGTCCATTCCTGAAACGTAAAAAACACTATTACATAGAGCATTATTGAATATATGTCATATGTTAATATGGCTCACACCCCGATGTTCGTGATAGTGGTAATTTGTGGATCAGCTAATTTAAACAAGGATGTTCACTATGTAACTCATGCCACTTCAATTGACTTCGTTTCAATTGACACCACTTCGACCGGCATAGCATGAACCCTGTAACACGTATAACAGCCACAGTACGGCTTCCGAAATGGTGTTGAGAAATATCCATTGGCAGACCAAGAAAAGACTATTTTTAAACATTTACCACTGGAATGACTGGCTCGATAACCGAGCCAGTCATTCTAGTTGTGAATCTAAAAAGAAATAGTCTTATCTTGGTCGGCCAATGGACATTTTTAATGTGAACATTTGGATTTTCTCTATTAAATGTGATGGGTAAATGGTTAACCGACGACACACTCAGATGACATAATTCCAAGACGCAGAATTCTCAGTCACCGAATTTATTTAATTAATTGTAGTAATTATTGTGAATTACTACCACGCGTATTACACACACACGCGTACGCAGGCACACCTGCACACACACACACACACACACACACACACACACACACACACACACACACACACACACACATACACACACACACACACACACACACACACACACACACACACACACACACACACACACACACACACACACACACATACACACACACACACCCACGACCACAGGTAGGCACGCACGCACGCAGGCACATGCACACATACACATAGGTGCGTACAGTAAGATACGCAAATACATCGCATACAGCTTCATAGTCATGTAAACTATTCAAGATAACCATAACGCATTCCGCCTTTAAAAGGGCCATAACCACTCTCCGCCATGCAGTTATGTAACATTGTGCGGATTTGATACACATCTATCACATATTAATATATGTCTGATTCAAAACTAGTGTATTTCTTATTTCGAGTTGGAAGATAAGTCAACGATGTGCTGGCATGGCACATATATGTTTAGTATTTGCTCCTGTAGCACGATTTGTTTGGATATCTCACTTTGTGGATATTAAATTATAAGTACTATGTGCATATACTTTAAATGGTCTATACCAATACTAAACCATTTCCTCTAATCGGTTAGCGCATGCAGTGGTAAAATCTTCCGTAAAAAAATATATTTTCCTTTAGCAATTGGAAGAGAAATTGAACAGAAGCGATTTTACATATTTTTAACATAATTAACGTTATAGTGGCTATATTAATCAGTCACGTTATTCGACTACGTACTAGAATTAGTAAGACAAACGTACTATTAGTAACAGAAAATTACTATGTTAACGACTGTAATAATGCACTGAACTGAAATTCCGCCTCTGAAAGGGTCATAGTCATTCTACGCTGTCGAACGCCACTGCCAAGCACAGCTAGCCGGTTAGGTAATCAGACTCACGGGCCTCGGTTCTACAACATTTTAATTTGCTTTCGCGGTATGTTGTGTAGAATAATGTGGCCGTAAATCAATATTTGTAGACGTCCATTTGTCATTGGGTAATGTGTACCATTTATTGCCAACAAGCAAGCAACATCCTAAATTACCAGGAGACAACTTCAGAGATGGCGTGTGATGGGATGCAACGCATATACCACATGTTCCCAATGTGAGTGGCATCACTCAGAGTGTGATACGGGATATGTTCTAATAATATACTGTATATGTGGTATCATGCAGCCGGAGACTTTGAATCCTTTAATTGCTAAAACAATTTTATAAACTTCGCTGTTGAAATGAATAGTGCGATTATTGAGCCGTCATTTCAGTGGTACATTTTCAAAAATATTATTCTCTCGATCTGCAAATATAAATTCCCCAGTGCCACTGTAGAGGTCGCGTTTAGCCGCCGTCGGCATGCAAGGGGAAAAGCAATTCCAGTTTCACCTTGTGTAGATGACGTTCTTAGCGGTAAAGAAACCAACTGAACTCATTCTTAATATGTTTATATTTACCTGATATAAATGAACAAATTGTATTCAAAGAAATATACTCCATAGTGAATCGTCATATATTGGAATGTTCAACACATGGACATGCCGATATCTCTTGTGAAGCCAAAATGAACAGTAGATGATCCAATTACATTTTTAATAGCAAAGGAAAGGGCGAATGCAATTCGGTAACTGGATGACATAGAACACATTTCCACTCTATGAAATCTTTAATATAGTTCACATATGTATTTTGAAAATTGTGAGACTTTTGAAATGCGTATTTACACAATTGGTAAATTTTGCTAAGACGTCAACAATGCACAATTTACTGCCACCATCGACTTTTGCACAATCCGCTACTCGTGATAGTAGATAAGGATAACGCTGTTTGTATCAGCAACACAATATTGATGGATGGTCGGATCGATAGATTAATGGATTGATAGATTGATGAATTGGTAATGGGCTCATTCACTGCGATCTGTTCACTTGGTTAGTCCAGCCTATATGACTGAGATGATTTGTAAAAATACAAATGCCCCCTAGATTGAGAACAAATTAGTATGAGCTTGAACATGCGACCTGTCAATCAAGCATATCTTCCCGCAGTACTCGCTGTAATCGTGCACTAATCCCCAGAAAAGCATCCTTTTAGATAAACGAATATTGAATCAGATGGAAACAATTCTCAGCTATTTTCGTCATGAAAGCTACAGATTCCTTTTCATGTAACACAATTCTTAATCGAAATCAGATGGAAACAAATCTCTGAGCAGGGACGAATATGTGTACGTGTATGTGAATGCGCATACGCATGCTAGCGCTTATATATTGTGCACACACTGTTATATGTGCGTGAGTGCTTTATTGATTTTCAGACTACGACCTTTCATTGCATACGATGCCATAATCAGCTACGTGGCATGTAGTATGACGTCTTATGCAACAGCTATGCTTGTACTATATTGGTGCCAGCACCAAATCAGATGTATATAGATGCGTCTCACTATAATGGACCTTGCCAGTCTTAGCCATAGCTCACCAATCTCTAACTAAGCTCCACCTGCACCTCGCTCGTGTTGAGATCGATCAATCAGTGAACTCCCTGACTATCAATTTCCAGAAAGCTATTCAGGTAAGCTGTTGAATATTTTGAAACTAATTTGACCAGATGATGTTGCTGCCTATGCCATACAATTCTTACAACTTGTCGGACCATTACGCGTTTAAGACGGGCTGAATCGAGTCATTCATGCTGCACTTGATTATGCCGTCATCATCCACGTCACGTAGCTGATTATGACGTCATATGACGGATGGAAAAACAGAAATGGTCCATTGTGGAAGCGTATGTTGGCTATGATTCTCTGTCAATCTCTAATTCGTACCAATCATATAATGTGTATACTCCCATGTGACAATATACTATTATGAGCACTTGGTTGTGTAACACATTACTCCTTAGTAGTTTGTGGGTGAATTGCTAAATTCATACCCACGGATTATACTAAGGGTATTATTTGAATGAGACCATTTGACATATGCATGTTATTTGCTCACTCGCTAATGAATCTTTCCAGCGTGACGCGTAGTCTGACGTATAATCGATGACGTCATGAATGGCGTAGATAAGTTCGTCTCGGACGCGTAATTGATGACGGGCTAGGCGTTGTCGTACGAATTGTATGTCCTTACTATTTAATAGACACGCTATTGGATACCAGTCAAATTAGTTTTAACATCTTCAGCAGTTTACCTGTATAGTGGAGCCAAGTTAGAGATGGTTGGGATATAGCTAAAACTAGTTTCCTCTATTGGATCGTGTGAAGTATGTCGGGGCGACTGAGTAATGGACAGTGCATTCCATACGTTCTCATTCAGAGGACATTTTGTTCACGTGTTTTATATTCCGTAAATATTTTAGATTTACAATTTATTTGTAATTGCTTTATTCATGTATTGGGAAGAAGAGAATATTGAATGAGTACGTTGTAAATAAGTTAGTGATACTGTCATAACTGTATGTCCAACATATCATATGTAAATGCTTCCTCTGTTACCGTGGTTTCCCAGAATGGAGCTGCCTATGTCTGTTAATAATAGGTATATGTGCCATTATGTTATGCTGTACATTCATCAGAAATCGCAATAGTGAAAGGAGACAGTAAGAAAATATTAAATTAACAAACGACAAATAATCTACTTGGAAATGAGAGATAATGGCGTAGGTGATACATCCACTTCCAAACCCTTTGTCACTGGGCAAGTAAATCCAGCATATGTCTTTGCTAATGTCAAATTGAATGTACCAACAGTGCATAGCAACTGGGCTCTTAGTGGCCAAAGGCGTGTGAAATACTATATTTTCGAAACACCGCCAATTGACGATGTTGCAAGCTTTTACAGTGGGCGGATCTTTGCCATCCCGCTTTCCATAAACTAGTAGCTGCCGTGCTGTGCAATCTGATGCCCAGGTATGATTCGCCTCATGAACACGTTTTGCTAACGGATGGCAATTATAAGTTACCACAAGCTGATGTGGAGAGATCGATGGCAAACAAACAACGAACTATACTGCCCTCTCTGAAAGTGATGCTGCTTGACAAACACATTCAAAACAAAATATAGCATAAATAGTCGAAAAATCGGTTAACATTGTTTGCATCGTTAAAAATGTAAGTAATATGAGAAACTGAAGAATGCAGCTGAATGACAAAGGCTAACGCAGTATGGTAGATGAAGAGGAACACAGCTTCAGCAAATATAATAATAAAAATGCACACACGCGGAAATTGCAATTCCCGTGTGAGTGTCAAAACTATTTGACATAGGTGCATAATCCTTATCCAACTGCGTGGCTCAATACAGGACTGCCACCAACGCCTTTTCATATAGCTGTGCAGGGTTGATAACTAGTGCACATGTGGAGATATTTCATGGTATAAGCATAGTATGTTCAAATCGGCTGCGCTGAATGTATGGGTTTGGACAAATAGTTCTCATAATCCAATTTGTCACAGCAAACCGCATGCAGGACGCCATTATGCATACTAATAGAACCAGATTTAGCCACGACGACATACGCAAACATCATATTCAGAGAATGCAACTCAATTGCATGGTAATAGACAATATATACAATGGAAACTACATCATTGAACCGGGTAATATTGTGAAATGCAAAGAGGTGTATGCGATAGCTTGATCAGTGTATGTCGTCGACTTTGAAACAAGCTTACAATAGTTGTATGCGATACTCGAGATTACTTGATACATCAGCCTCGGCAAACATTAAATTGCACCCAGCATACCAATGCCCTGCCAATGCCAGAAGCTGAATATGGTTTAGAAGTGCATGTGTCCACACCGACAAGAACACTATGTTCCGCACATGTACCACTGGAATGTCTGGCTCGATGGCCGAGCCAGTCATTCCAGTGATACATTTAAAAATTGAGTTTGGCCTGGGAATGAACATTCCCTGATCAAGGTTTCACTTTTCTTGCCCAGTCGCATCCTAGAGTAATGATAAGGTAGATTTTGAAATAGTTTACGCAGTAGAAAGTATTCATGAGTATTCAATTCTTTAATTTTTACGCATACAAATTCACGATTTAAAAAATAATCGTGCAAGCCTATTTTCCAAGCCACTTTGCACACACTATACTACTAATAGGCGTCTCCTACTTTACTGCTTCAAGTTCCACTTATCATTTCTAAATCTGTTTATTGTTATTAATACTCAATGTATTTTAACATTGAGAGTAAAACGCGCAACCTTTGAATCAGAATATCGGGAGCATTGCAAAATGTGTCTAGTGAAAGATGAACTCCGTTCTTATATCTGTACCTAACACGTCGTCCCTAAGGTTGCCGCCACGAAACGAGTTTAGAAGTGGCTCTGTTCAGCCATATTTATCTTGCGATCATGTAAGCCATTTTCTATTAAATGTCGTCAGTTTTCAGTACACCAGATATAGTTATGAAAGATATTTGCGGCGCCAATGTCCTGGGAAATAACATTTTACAAATTAAATAATTGCATCTGTTTTGCCCTTTTATGATGCTAGCTTGAGCAATCTGTGTCTGTTCGCGTTGTCGTCTCTCACTTTCTATGTAAATAAGAAGTCTACATTTAGCTATCTAAAGATAGACATGTGTGTTCCACATGGTAAACACATCGATACGAATATGTACCTCCGTCAATCTACGTGTCGGCTATGAACGAAGGCGTTTACGTGTTCTGCTCGAGCAAGCGATTAAGATGTGTGTTGGTAGGTGCTCTATTTGGGTAACACATGCAGGAAACCAAGGTGTCCATAGGCTCCGCTTGGGCTATTTAAATTAAGATGTGTAAACCGGCTGCTCCGTCTACATCCCAACATGATTTACATATTCTACTCGGGTTTCTTAATGGCATAATGGCGATATCAGTCTTTGCTCACACTCACTATACTATACTCAGTATATATGCTGATACTATACCCAGACAACGAGGTAATAGCCACTTCCATACCCCGTGCGACTTCTTACAGTACTTCTCGAAAGCAGACTTCCAGTTTATCCATTCACCATACTCAATTAGGTGACGCGCAGACTGACGGCATAACCAATTACGCCATGGATGAAGTAGTTAAGTTCGCCACAGACGCTTAACTTGTGGCGGGCTAAGCGTTGTTCTACGCGATGTATGGCTTTACTGTTGAATACACATGCAGCTGAATATTTGGAAACTAAGTTCACCGGGCACCATTCCTGTCATCCGCCACACAGTCAAATTAATTTCAAAATAGTCATCCTCATACAATATAGATTTCTGGAAATTGATAGTCAAGTAGTTCAGTGACAAATCGATCTCATCACGTGCTATCAACGTTAGCTAAAGCTTGGCGGGGTATAGCTAAAACGTTAGTCCTCCGTGACAGGATGGTGTTTGTTACCGGATGTATTTGGACAATATAGCACACTGCCATCTGTTTTTATTGTACAACAATCGAGTCAATTCACAAACAACACAGACTGCCGGTTGATTAACTGATGTGGTAGGTTATGGTGGGGCACATATGATTGTATTGGGGGTGGGGTTAACGTTACTGCGTGGCGAGATTGGCGTTGGCCTATAGACAAGGCACCTTTTATCTGATCGATATATAAACATCTGAACCATGGATTATCAGAAACGAAATACCAAGGTAATCCTACAGGCACGTCACTGTATAATTTGAAATGTATTTGGAAGGGGCGTGTTGCCGTCGTCGCTCGCATGAAAATTAGTTTTGTTAAACTGAACCTGAGTATGTATTATTTGTAAATCAGTGTCCGAAGTTTCTTTTTAGCTAAGCTCAACCCACACCTTGCTTTTGTTGGGATTGATCGATCGCTGAACTCGCTGACTATCAATTTCCAGAAAACTATACAGGTAACCTGTTGAATATTGTGAACCTAATTT